>JANRMT010028174.1:165090167-165149455 GCA_026402145.1 Polypterus bichir lapradei
TAAAGCAGATTCCATCCAGACTACTGCCTTATTACATCCACTTACAACTCGTTTTGCACCCTGGTTAAAAGGACACTGCAGCTGTAGATCTTATATTCCTTTATGTAAAGCACTTTGAGCTACATTTTTTTGTATGAAAATGTGCTATATAAATAAATGTTGTTGTTGTTGTTTCCTATTTTTTAAATAAAAAGAATCGTAGCCTTCAACAAATCCAAATCGTTTACCTTTTCGGCAATCGTTAACATCTTCTTCTTGCGCTTGGGCACGGCCCCTGAAGCAGTAGCAGATTGTTTTGGAGCCATAATGAAGGGCTTGACTATGCACAAAGATAAACACTAAAGAGCACAACTCTTTACACAGCGAAGCACGTTGATGCTGAATGAGCGAGATGAGACTTCCTGGTTAACACTGCATAGCTCCTGCGTGCTCTGATTGGTTAGCTTCTCAGTCAGGAGAACTTAACTGCGTGCTCTGATTGGTTAGCTTCTCAGCCATCCGCCAATAGCGTCCCTTGTATGAAATCAACTGGGCAAACCAACTGAGGAAGCATATACAGGAAGTAAAAAGACACATTGGCCGCAGAGCCCGCGAAGCAGCGAAAAATCCACGTTATATATTTAGTTATGCTTTCATATAAAATCCGCGATAGAGTGAAGCCACGAAAGTCGAAGCGCGATATAGCGAGGGATTACTGTATAGAACTTTTTGGTTTAAATGAAAAGTGTTATTTTGGTCTCTTCCATCCACAAAACATTCTTCCAATAGCCTTCTGTTTTGTCCACGTGATCTTTAGCAAACTGCAGACGAGCAGCAATGTTTTTTTTGGAGAGCAGTGGCTTTCTCCTTGCAACCCTGCCATGCACACCATTGTTGTTCCGTGTTCTCCTGATGGTGAACTCATGAACATGAGCCAATGTGAGAGAAGCCTTCAGTTGCTTAGAAGTTACCCTGAGGTCCTTTGTGACCTCGCCAACAATTACATGCCTTGCTCTTGGAGTGATCTTTGTTGGTCGACCACTCCTGGGGAGGGTAACTATGGTCTTGAATTTCCTCTATTTGTACACTTTCTGTCTGACTGTGGATTGATAGAGTCCAAACTCTTTAGAGATGATTTTGTAACCTTTTCCAACCTGATGAGCATCAACAACTCTCTTTCTGAGGTCCACAGAAATCTCCTTTGTTCGTGCCATGATACACTTCCACAAACATGTGTTGTGAAGAGCAGACTTTGATAGATCCCTGTTCTTTAAATAACACAGGGTGCCCACTCACACCTGATTGTCATCCCATTGATTGAAAACACCTGACTCTAATTTCACCTTCAAACTAACTGCTAATCTTAGAGGTTCACATACTTTTGTCACTCACAAATATGTAATATTCGATCATTTTTCTCAATAAATAAATGACCAAGTATAATATTTTTGTCTCATTTGTTTAACTGGTTTCTCTTTATCTACTTTTAGGACTTGAGTGAAAATCTGATGATGTTTTAGGTCATATTTATGCAGAAATGTAGAAAATTCTAAAGGGTTCACAAACTTTCAAGCACAACTGTATAACACGAGTTTGTTGTATGGAAAGACATCATAAACAACATTCTATAACATGAAGTCGTTAAGTCTCAATTGACAAAACAACATAGTTTACGTGCTTGCTTTCTACATTATACGAGGTGTGGCAGAAAAGTAATGAGACTGGCAACACTGCAAGCGATCTGGCAACGCTGCGCTGTTGTCCTTGATAGAGCACGTGTATCAGTACCCTCCAATAGCTCAGTGCGAGTTTCAACTCCTTCCGTTAACTACGTGATTTTTGTGACTGCTATTAGCGAAGTTGTGTTTTTGGTTGTGCGTCATGCAAAATGGAACAGCGGAATTTGGAGCAACGTTGTGCCATTAAATTTTGTGTTAAGCTTTAAGTTAAAACAGGCCTATGGGGAACATTCTTTATCCCGAGCTCAAGTTTTTCAGGGAGGCCTTCAACTTCGAAAACCAATGAAAACATCGAACGTGTGAGCACTCTTGTGAGATCAGACCGTCATTTAACATTAAGAATGTTGAGTGAACAATTTAAATTTGAACAGATTTACCGTTCATCAAATTTTGACTGAACATTTGCACATGCGAAAGGTCTGTGCCAAAATGGTGCCGAAAAACCTCACAATTGAGCAGAAGGACAATCGAAAAAACGCATTCCTGTCGTTCCCCAGCCCCCTTATTCACCTGACCTCAGTCCGTGTGACTTTTTCCTTTTTCCTAAACTGAAAAATGTCCTCAAAGGACGTAATTTCGGGACTTTAGAAAACATCCAAAAGAGTGTAACGGACATGCTGAAGACCATACCGGTTGAAGACTTCCAGCGCTGCTACCAACAGTGGGAACAACGTCTCCATCTGTGTGTAGCTGCCTAAGGGAACTACTTTGAAGGGGATAACATTGATGTTTGAAAAAAATAAAAACTTTGGTAAATAAAAAATCAGTCTCATTACTTTTCTGCCACACCTCGTATACTTATCTTTTGACAGTTTGTTGTAGAATTTATTAAAGTAAGAAAATTTTGACAAAAGTTATTGAACAAAATTTCAATGTACATTAAATAGCTGTTTTACTATATGCAAATTTTAAGTATGGTAGGTTTATTTTACATAGTAAATGATGTTCTATTTTGACTTGCACATTTAACAGGTCCTGTTGTATAAAATATTCAGTTGCCTTTTCATGTTTTAAACTATGTATTAATTATTTTGTGCTATCTTGTATTTTAGCAAATTCTGCCCAGCAGGTTGTTTGACTATCTTTGGAGAAATTTCAGGAACTATACCTGATGGGTACAGAGATGTAAGTAAAAAATAAAAACATATCATTTGTGAGTCAATCATTGATGATTAGAATAAATATAAGAAATATTAGAATTATAACTGGGGGAAAAAGTGCAACATATTGGATCCACAACAAGAGTAACTACTAAATTCACCAGAAAGAATATGGAAGGCTTTGCTTACAGCAAAGCTATTACAAATTGTTCACTATAAGGTTTAGTGCAAACACTTGTTCTATGTGTTACCTTATATTTGCAGATTTCCTTTTCTGGTAATTAACCTTTATTTAATCTGGATAAATTGACCATTCAAACACTTACTAGTTAAGTATTTCCTGCTTTATTTGTACAGTGGAACCTCGGTTCACGACCATAATTCGTTCCAGAACTTTGGTCGTAAACCGAGTTGGTCGTGAACCGAAGCAGTTTCACCCATAGGATTGTATGTAAATACAATTAATCCGTTCCAGACCGTACAAACTGTATGTAAATATATGTAAAGATTACGCACAAATATAGTTAATTACACCATAGAATGCACAGTAATAGTAAACTAATGTAAAAACATTGAATAACACTGACACAAAACACCCAGGCTCCCTGCTCAGCTACACGAGCTGGCTCGCTCGCGCTCTCTCCCTCTCTCTCTCTGTAGCACACACACCACCAAAGCCCCTCCCTCCCTCCCTCCCTCAGCTACAGGAGCAGGCTGGCTCACGCGCTCTCTCTCTCTGTAACGCACGCAAACACACACCACCCACTCCCTATCCTCCCCCCCCACCCCACCCCCAATCCCTTCACTGTCAGCTGCCTGCACTCTCTCTCTCTCTCTCTCTCTGCGCTTGCTCGCTCGCGCTCTCTGATCTCTCTGTAGCACGTGCTCGCGCAGCATTTTTTTTAAAATGAGTTTTAAGCACAGCGGAAAAAAGGAACATTAGAACAAATCCGAAGTGCATGCAAAAACCAACCACAAGCAACCAAAAAAGTAAGATTGCAGGAGATCACGCTATTAAACTTAAAGCCTGATCACTGTAAACACTGTTTTTAAAATGAGTTTTAAGCACAGCAGAAAAAAAGGAACATTACAACAAATCCGAAGTGCATGCAAAACCCAACCACAAGCAACCAAAAAAGTACTGTAACAAGATCACTCTATTTTAGCCTTACATTCCAATCGCTGTAAACACTTTTTATAAGATGAGTTTTAAGCACAAGGAAAAAAGCGAACATTTGAAAAAAGAGAAAAGTAACATTGCACCTAATCGCGCTATGAAAAACTCCATCTGTAAACACTTTCATAAGTTTTAAGCACAGGGAAAAAAGGGAACATTTGAAAAAAGAGAAAAGTAACATTGCAACAAATCACGTTATGAACTGAAAAATTAACTTTTGAAAAATCCGTAATACAAAAACCACCAAAAAAACTAACCTTTCATGAGTCGTGTTCTGGCATGAAGCGTTTTCCTTCAGGTGTTTTCTCTCTTGTGATTTCTTGGGTTTCTGGTGCTTTTAGCTGGTGGGAGTGAAAGCCTCATGCAGCCATTCCAAAAACAAAGTTCTTGTGACCCAACCTTTCATGTTTGCCCTCCACATTACTGGCAGTCTGGCTTTGTTTACATTGTGCTGCTTGAAAGCACAAGGGTTCTCAGATTGGTAAACTGGTAAACAGTTTTTCCACCTCTTGTAATTTCTTTCTTTACTTCGATTTCAATTTTCTTCAAAACTTTCTTCTCACCACTCTTCACTTGCTTAGAAGCCATAGTTAACTGCAAAAGCACATGAAATACTCTAGAGCACAAAGAGAGTGCACGTCTGACTGAAAACAAGGAGCGGCTTTGCTTAAATGAAAAACCCAGGCAGCAACGCGGCTTGCTCGCTTTCTCTCTCTCTCTCTCTTTCTCTCTCAGCCTGCCTGTGGTGGGGGGATGGTTCGCTTGCACTACAGCCTGCAGATAGGCAGGCAGACACGTGCAGCAATCTCCTCCTCCCCCTCCCCAGCAGGCACGTGGAATTGGGGGGATGGTTCACTTACTGCCTGCAGATAGGCAGGCAAACACGTGCAGCAATCTCCTCCTCCCCCTCCCCAGCAGGCACGTGCTCGCTCGCTTTTGCTCTCTCTCTCTCAGCTCAGCTCAGGCAGGCAAGGGAAACTGGCTTGTTCGTATACCGAGTGTGTGGTTGTGAACCGAGGCAAAAGTTTGGCAAGCTTTTTGGTCGTGAACTGAGTTGTACGTGAACCGAGACGTTCGTGAACCGAGGTTCCACTGTACATGTATTTATTTTTTTTAATTATGCTGTTAATTTTGCATTGTATTTTTCAGTGTGTACTTGAATTTATGATGGCAAAATAACTACTATAATGAAATTATTAAAAACCTTTTCTATTTTGTGTTGCTAGTCACCGTAATTATGTGTTTTATCTTTTCAGTCTTCCCTGCTTTGTATGGCAGGTATTCATGCTGGAGTGGTGTCTAATCTCCTTGGAGGCCAGATTAATGTTGTGAGCAGCAAAGGTATCCCATATTATGAGAGTGCACTTGCAAACAACGTTACTTCAGTAGGGTAAGTTATCATGGTCATATTATGGTAATGTGAATTGGGGTCCGTCATGATGTGAGATTTTTTTAATGTAGTGAGGCAGTACCACACCCAATGAGTCTAGATGTGCGATAGAAAAGCCTTGTGGCCATGTGGGTCTTGGTGAGAGAATTTGCTAACACCCTCACAAGCAGTTAATGCAGCTGTCCCTAATTGAGGCTACATGGGTTGTTTGGGCACATCTGCTGCACTCACTAGGGATTGAAGGGGCTGAGAGTGTGAGAAAAAGAAAAAAGCCTGAGAGAGAGAGTTGTAAAAGGTAATCAGAAATGACACTTGAGTAAAAGTTAAAAGTATTTAGGCACATTTTTACTTCTACTCAAGTATGAAATATTTCAGTTAAAAAAGTAAAGTATTTGCTTTTGAAAGTACTCAAGTACCAATAGTAAAAGTACTTTTTATAATAACGTGCAAGGTTTTGTCCAGAGAACACAATATATTGCAGGCATGTCAAACTCACTACCATTGGTGGGCCGCTTAGACTGCCATACGTGCGTCAGCGGGCTGCACTGTAACAAATACTATCATACAAAGTTATTGTAGCTTTCTTTCCAATACAGAAAACTTTGAAAAATGTAACACTTAAAGTTTAAAGAAAAGCAATTTATTTCCATATAATCTCTGTACAACAGCGTACAATTAGAGTCTTAGCCTCTTAGCTAGGTCCTTATATTATTATATTATATTCATTATATTATATTATATTCATTGCTTATATAGGAGTCTTACAGTGTGAGATTTATTTCTTTTGTCTCGACACTTGGCATCTTTTGTAACCAGTTTGTCAATATCAGGCTTGAAATCTTGTGCAGATGCGACTTTTATGATGGATGAAAAGTGCTCCACAGTAATTCTTGAGCGATATGGGGTTTTGGTAGCTTTCATTAATGAAAACAATTGCTCATAAAGGTAAGTGCTTCCGAACATAGACAGTACTCTCGATGCCAACTTATGGATCTGCACATACGAGGGTGGCAGGTAAGCATCCTGGCACACCAACTTCATTTTATTTTGCCATCAGAATAGAATCTGACTGCAGTTCAATCAATTCGATTTGGATATTCTCAGGCGCATTCTCAACATTGTAAGAGTATGGTGACGTAAACAGCACAAAGTCCTTTTCGTGTGAACTGAAATCGCGAAAGCGCTCACTGAATTCATTGATCAGTAATACAAGATGCAAAACAAATCCTCCAAAAATCAAATTTTACTTTACTAAGTTTACTTCAAAGTTTATATTGTAAAATAATCCGATATGCAAAAAGCCCCCTGATCTACACTAATTATACAAACTCAAAATCACGAAAATCTGTTAATAAACAACTCACCAACTTCTCGCGTCCACTTCAGATCTTCAGCTGTAGTCTGCACTAACTGTTTGTTACAATACTAGCACAAAATTACATAAAACTAGAGCAAAAAAACATGAAAATATGCGAGCTATTACTACTCGTGAAGGTCAGTTCTGCCCAGTGGCCAGTCTCAGCAGCCCAGCCAGTAGTGTAGCCCAGTGGTCCGCAACCTGTTTGATACCAGGGACCGCTTTACTAGAAGCAAATTTTTCCAGGGACCGGTGGGTTGTTGGAGGTTGGAGTTTATGGGGTGATTATCGGCGGGTTCGTAGGGCAGTTTTATACACAATTTGCATTACATTTCTGTTATTATTAAGTTATAATTTAATAATAGAAATTATACAGCTTACCATAATGCAGAATCAGTGAGAGCCCTGAGCTACTTTTCCTGCAACCAGACGATCCCATCTTGGGAGGATGGAAGACAGTGACACGCGAAGTGTGTTGCTTATGTTCAGTCTACTCCGTAATCTCGTTTTGGTTGCTTTTACTGCAGAAAACGTGCATCACAAAGATAGGATGTTGGAAATGGAAGCAGCTTCAATAGCTTCTTTCGCATTACTTTAATCTTCTCCTGTCTACAAGTTATGCTGATGAGAATTTTTCTCAGCATTTCCTTGCGATAATACATTTTTAGGGTGCGAATGATGCCCAAATCCAATGGCTGAAGCACTGTCGTGCAATTGGGTGGGAGGAATTCAACGTGAACATTATCTAAGTGTGGAAGCATGTTGTGGTCAGCACAGTTATCAATCAGAAGCCAAATCACCCTTTTCTTCTTCTTCATATTGTGAGGTTTCTGAACTCTTTTGGGATCTGGGATCCCCCCCCACCCAACGGGAACGACACGCCGAAGTGCGTCCCGAAACGCTGTTGCCGCGTGTGAGATTGTTTGTCTGGGTCCCAAGAGAGTTTAAAAACCTTATATATTCATTAATGATTGTCGCATTAATAGGAATGTTTCTTGAACAAGCATCACTGCAACCACATAAAAATGGCTTTTTTGGCGTCTTCAAATGCAGCAGTTCGCATACTTTTGCAACCCGAGATTTTTCTTCTTTTTTGCATATAACAAGTATGCTGTTTCTATAGAAGGGTGATAATGAGTTAAATTCTGATGGATGTTTTTCAAATGTTGATGAGCAGTAAGGAAAAGGTATCACTTAAAACCACATAAAACAAAAACAGCAAAAAAACAGTACGAGGAAAGTTCGAAGAAAGAACATTTTTTACAGTGTTACTGTTTGGGGATCGTTGTGCAAATGTCCACAACTGAGCTGTGACCACAGAACTAACTGCTCTGTGGATGATTCATTGAAGCATTTCAAGGTCACTTTATTGTAATGAAAGTATCTGCTGCTGAATGTATTTCGTAGTAACGAGATTTCTGTGGACTCGTGTCATATGGGGAAACTGTCAGAAACATAAAAATACTTTGTTGTAATACTCTCTCACCGCGGTCTCTCTCCTCTTTCTGCGCCTCTGCAAAGCCCCGCCCGCCCAGCGTTCTGAAAAGTGTCCTCAGTGAAGGGGGCAGCCTTTTTGCTGTAGCCCTTCACTGAGTGAGTCTCCGTTGCTGGCAGTTCTCTCGCGGCCCGGCAGTGGGCCTAGCACTTCAGTTGCGACTTCGCGGCTGCAACTGTACTAGCAGATGACGTTTCCAGTATCGTAATGCCATGGGAAAACGTGCTTATGTCAGAAGGCAGAAGTAAGAAAAGTCAATAAGTAACGCCGAAGATGCAGAATGGTTCAATCACAAACGATAGTAATCATTTTGTACAAGTTTAGCGCTGTTGCGGGCCGGGCCGCGTGTGTGACATGCCTGATATATTGAGTGTTTTCGTTATAGAAATGCACTACAAAATAATTAATCGTGCAAATGCAGTTGCGTTTTTGATCAGTACATAACTGCAGTCAGCATTATGACAGTGACCTGAAGTGTGGTATTAGTGTTTGTGGATAAGTCTTACACTATTGCCTCCCCTATTGGGGTACCCAGCAGCAGTTGGTGAGGCACCCGTACTCCAGAGAGAAGAATTATAAAATACAAAAATACAAATAGAAAATTACACTGTGTGCACAATTATTAGGCAAGTTGTATTTTTGAGGATTAATTTTAATATGGAACAAACACAGTGCTATCAGTCAATCCAAAATGTTAATAAACCTGAAACCTGAATGTTTCACAACGGAAATGTGAGTGTGAACATCATCAGGGGAATACATATGTGCGCACAATTATTAGGCAACTATTAGTGTGCAGATTTATTATGCAACTAAAGGAAAAATGAAAATTTTCCCATCTCACTTGTTTATTTTCATCTGTTATAGTGAGAATAATAAAAAAAACACCTCAAAATTTACAAATAAACATCTCTGACATTTCAAAAAAAATAAATCAGTCAATCAATGACCAATATAGCCACCCTTCTTTCCAATAACAGTCATAAGCCTTTCCATTCATGGAGTCTGTCAGTTTCTTGATCTGTTGACGATCAGCTTTTTGTGGAGCAGTGACTACAGCCTCCCAGACACTCTTCAGAGAGGTGTATTGTTCTTCTCCCCCGTAAATCTAGCGTTTAAGAAGTGCCCACAAGTTCTCGATAGGGTTCTCGATGTCATTATTCCTTCATCTTTAAGGCCTTTACTGGCTGGCCACGCAGTGGAGAACTTCGATGCAAGTGATGGAGCATTGGCCTGCATAAAAATCATGGTCTTCTTCAAAGATGTAGACTTTTTCCTGTATCATTGTTTGAAGAAAGTGTCTTCGAAAAACTGGCAGTAGGTTTGGGAGTTGATTTTGAGTTCATCTTCAATGCAAAAAGGTCCAACTAGCTCATCTTTAAAAATACCAGCTCATACCAGTACCCCACCTCCACGTTGGAGTGGAGCTCTGTGCCCATTACTGATCCACAGGTCCATCCATCTGGTTCATCAAGAGTCACTCTCATCTCATTTGTCCATCAAACCTTTGAAAAAAATCTGTCTTCAGATATTTCTTGGCCCAGTTTTGACGTTTCAACTTATGTTTCTTGTTCAGTGGTGGTTGGGTTTCAGCCCTCCTTACCTTGGCCATGTCTTTGAGCACTGAACACCTTGTACTTCTGGGCACCTCAGGTAAGGTTGCAGCTCTGGAATATGAAAGCACTGGAGGATAATGGGTTCCTGGTAGCTTCACGTTTGATTCTTCTCAAATCTTTGGCAGCTAATTTGCGTCTTTTGTTCTCAACACGTTTCTTGCGACCCTGTTGACTATTTGCAACAAAATGTTGGATGGTTCTGTGATCACACACCAATATCTTAGCAATTCCAAAAGTGTTGCATCCCTCTGAAAGACTTTTTACAATTTTTGACTTTTCAGAGTCAGTTAAATCCTTTTTTGGCCCGTTTTGCCCGAGGAAAACTAGCTGCCTAATAGTTCTGCACACCTTGATATAGGGTGTTGATCTCCTTAGGCCACACCCTCCCTCATTACACAAATACACATCACCTGACGTGCTTAAATCCAATAAGCATTCAAGTTAATACAGCTTGGAGTTGGAATATACACATAAAAATGATGATATGGTCAAAATATTCACTTGCCTAATAATTGTGCACACAGTGTAAGTGAAAAGTTCACAACATTATCATTTGAATAGATAAACAATATATAAACTGAAAATCCTCACAGAATTGAGTTTATTATATAGTACTTCACTTAAGAAAAGATGCATTTTAGAAGGGCAGTTATTACGTTAAATAGTAATAAAACAATTTCAGAATTGTTGATCGTATTTATTAAGAATACTCTTAACTAAGCTATGGTTTACTTTGTTCGTTTGGTATCCAAATTTAGGCTTAATTAACAGTTGAACTCAAAGCATTTTATTAACCCTTCTTATTAACCTCCTCTGAAATGTGACTATGCATTACATCTGTGCAAACCCCTATGAATCTGATTGGCCAGTTTGGCAACTAAGTATTTCCTGAAATGTTTCCTTTAGTCTTCTAGCTTGGATGTCAGCAAATGTATGAAGAACATGAAAACTTTGATGGACAAATATGTTAAGCTTACGGAAGAAAATGTGTAGCATGAGGAGAGGCGATCCTGGTGGGCAAAAACTGCCTTCATTTTAATAGTTCAATTGCTTTTCTTGCTATGCTATAAACATTGTATTCTGTCTGTGGATGACTTTCAGTTTTTATTTTAGAATCTAATTATGAAGTTGTCTTCACATTAGGACAGAACATTCATCTTACATGAGAACAATACGAACACCCAGAGTATGTAAGGTTTTCCACAGAGAAACCAAAAAAGTAGAAGATCTGGAAATATTAGAATTCTCTACTGTACATGCAGCGAGTAGGTTCTTTAAAGTAGAACTCCATAATTACTTCATCAGACAATTCAGAATTTTTTTTTCACCCTCCAAAAAACACACATAATCGAAGAGACATTTATCAGCCATTTGACACAAAGTTACATAAACTCTTTATAAAAAGTAAAACAAATTGAGCTTTTGTTGAATATTTTACCACTTTTTTTTTTAAAGTAATTAAAGTTAGGCCTGCATTGTAGTAAATTTTTAGTTACAAGTTCAAAATCATTGATAAAAAAAAAAAAAAAAAAAAACTGCTAGCCTAGTGGATTGTTACCAATATTAGAACATTAGAACATTCCAGACGAGAACAGGCCATTCAGCCCAACAAAGCTCGCCAGTCCTATCCACTTGTTTCCTCCAAGAAAACATCAAGTCGAGTTTTGAAAGTCCCTAACGTCTTACTGTCTACCACACTACTTGGTAGCTTATTCCAAGTGTCTATCGTTCTTTGTGTAAAGAAAAACTTCCTAATGTTTGTGCGAAATTTACCCTTAACAAGTTTCCAACTGTGTCCCCGTGTTCTTGATGAAAGTTTCCAACTGTGTCCCCGTGTTCTTGATGAAAGTTGCATGATTATCTTCTTGACTTCTCTTTTTAATATATGAAGGAACACACAAATAGTGTAAACAGGGTACTATTTCAGAGCAACTTCAAGCAAACCGATAATAGAGTTTGTTGCTACTGGAACATCCTGAAATGTGTTGCATCTTACTGTGAAGCTGAATCTACAGTTAGGTTCAAAAATATTTGGACAGAGACAACTTTTTTCTAATTTTGGTTCTGTACATTACCGCAATGAATTTTAAATGAAACAACTCGGATGCAGCTGAAGTGCAGACTTTCAACTTTAATTCAGTGGGTTGAACAAAAAGATTGCATAAAAATGTGAGGCAGCTAAAGCATTTTTTTAACACAATCCCTTTATTTCAGGGGCTCAAAAGTAATTGGACAAATGAAATAACTGGAAATAAAATGTTCATTTCTAATACTTGGTTGAAAACCCTTTGCTGGCAATGACAGCCTGAAGTCTTGAATTCATGGACATCACCAGATGCTGGATTTCCTCCTTTTTAATGCTCTGCCAGGCCTTTACTGCAGCGGCTTTCAGTTGCTGTTTGTTTGTGGGCCTTTCTGTCCGAAGTTTAGTCTTCAACAAGTGAAATGCATGCTCAATTGGGTTAAGATCAGGTGACTGACTTGGCCATTCAAGAATTTTCCACTTCTTTGCTTTAAACTCCTGGGTTGCTTTGGCTGTATGTTTTGGGTCATTGTCCATCTGTATCATGAAACGCCGCCCAATCAATTTGACTGCATTTAGCTGGATTTGAGCAGACAGTATGTCTCTGAACACCTCAGAATTCATTTAGCTGCTTCTGTCCTGTGTCACATCATCAATAAACACTAGTGTCCCACTGCAACTGGCAGCCATGCACGCCCAAGCCATCACACTGCCTCCACCATGTTTTACAGATGATGTGGTATGCTTTGTATAATAAGCTGTGGTATACCTTCTCCATGCTTTTTTCTTGCCATCATTCTGGTAGAGGTTGATCTTGGTTTCATCTGTCCAAAGAATGTTTTTCCCAGAACTGTGCTGGCTTTTTTAGATGTTCTTTAGCAAAGGCCAATCTAGCCTTTCTATTCTTGAGGCTTATGAGTGGCTTGCACCTTGCAGTGCACCCTCTGTATTTACTTTCGTGCAATCTTCTCTTTATGGTAGACTTGGATATCGATACACCTACCCCCTGGAGAGTGTTGTTCACTTGGTTGGCTGTTGCGAAGGGGTTTCTCTTCACCATAGAAATGATTCTGCAATCATCCATCACTGTTGTCTTCCGTGGACGTCCAGGTCTTTTTGCGTTGCTGAGTTCACCAGTGCTTGCTTTCTTTCTCAGGATGTACCAAACTGTAGATTTTGCCACTCGTAATATTGTAGCAATTTCTCAGATGGGTTTTTTTCTGTGTTTGCAGCTTAAGGATGGCTTCTTTCACCTGCATGGAGAGCTGCTTTGACCGCATGTTGTCTATTCACAGCAAAATCTTCCACATGCAAGCACCACACCTCAAATCAACTCCAGGCCTTTTATCTGCTTAATTGATAATGACAGAACGACGGACTTGCCCACACCTGCCCATGAAATAGCCTTTGAGTCAATTGTCCAATTACTTTTGAGCCCCTGAAATGAAGGGATTGTGTTAAAAAAATGTTTTAGTTGCCTCACATTTTTATGCAATCTTTTTGTTTAACCCACTGAATTAAAGCTGAAAGTCTGCACTTCAACTGCATCTGAGTTGTTTCATTTGAAATTCATTGTGTTAATGTACAGAACCAAAATGAGAAAAAAGTTGTCTCTGGTCAAATATTTATGGACCTAACTGTATATGGTGTTTGAAAACTTCCTGGTCTGAATTCCTCAAAAGATCTTTAATGCTTAAAAGAGTTATGTCTAAGCTAGCTTGCACAGCAAAAATTTCTGAAAATGACATAGGAGATATATATATATATATATGTTTTCATAATTTTATGCCCAACTATATACAATGTTGTTATTGGATAAATTTGTAAAAAAAAAATAAAAAAAATAAAAAAAATTTGAAAATCAGTTTTTATTTTTAGAAAAAAGGTCATGTTTTACTTTATTCTTTGTGCCAATTGCTGTTGATTACCACCAGTGAAAATTATTTGGTTTGGCTTTCGCATAGATTATTGTCCCAATATTGGAGATACTTGAATGCTAAAATATTCCTGTCCCTAAATTGCACACCATTTAATCTATGGAGTATGCTTTATATTGGGACATTTAGTGATTTGCCTATTAACAAGACACCTGAATCCTTTGAGCAACCATGCCTCTCTACAGCTAGGTCCATAAGTATTTGGACAATGACACAATTTTCATAATTTGGGCTATACACAACACCACAGTGGATTTGAAATGATGTAATAATTACACGATTGAAGTTTAGGATTTCACCATTAATTCAATGGGCTTAACAGAAACATCATATGAGCCATTTAGGGATGGCAGCCATTTTTATACATGGTTCCACTATTTTCAGGGGCTCAAAAGTATTTAGACAATTGACTGACCAGCTGTTCCATAGCCAGGTATTAGCATGTCACTCTTTATTACAATAACTATTAAGTAGGTAAAAGGTGTGATGTTGATTCCAAGTGTGGAATTTGCATTTGGAAGCTGAAGCTGTTAACTCTAGATATGAGGTCCAAAGAGCTATTCATGCAAGTAACAATAGGCCATCATTAGGCAGAGAAAACAAAACAAACCAGTAGTAGAAACAACCAGGATTAGTCATATCAACCATCTGGTACCTTTTTAAAGAGAAGGAATGCCTGTACAACCATGGAAGAGAAGGATGATTGCAGAATTCTTCCCTTGGTGAAGAATAACATTTCACAACATTTATTCAAACCATGAACACTTTCTGGGAGGCAGGCCTATCACTGCCAACGTCTACAATCCAGAGAAGACTTAACGAAAATAAATACAGAGGGTTTGCCACAAGGTGCAAACCATTAGTATCTTTAAACATAGGAAGGACAGATTAGACTTTGACAGAAAATATTTTTAAAAAACTAATGCAGTTTTAAAATTAAAATCAATATGTACCAGAATGATAGGTAGGCCAGAATGATAGATAAAGATAGATAGAGAAGTTACGGCTCATGATCTGTAGCATACCACATTGTCTCCACAATGTTTCACAGATAATCTTATGGTATGTGCATGCGTGACTGCCCATGGAAGTGGGTCACCAGTTGTTTACTGATGATATGACTTCTGATAAAAGTTTCAGGATGATTTCTGATGTGTACAGGGATTCAGTCAAATGCTTCAAAACTGATAGGATGACGCTTCATGGTACAGATGGACAATGAGCAAAAACATACTGGGGAAAGAGGTGGAATATTCTTTAATGACCAAGTCAATCAACTGACCTCAGCCCAATTGGACATGCATGTCACTTTCTGAAGTCAAAACGAACAAGCTGAAGACAGCTTCAATTAAGGCCTGGCAAAGCATCAGTAGGGTGGAAACCCAGCACTTGCAGATGACTATGTTCCAGACTTCAGTTAGGCATTGGCAGTCAAGTATTGAAAATGATTGTTATATTCAATATTTACATTAGTTTGTCCAAATACTTTTGAGCCCCTGAAAATGAGTGGACCAATGTATAAAAATGTCTGTCTTTTCTAAGTGGTTCATACAATGTTTTTGTTAAACACCTTAAATTAAAAATGCAAGTCTACACTTCAGTCGCATCTTTATTGCATCACTTCAAATCTGTTCTGATGGCACCAAGAGCCAAAATTATGAAAATTGGATCACTGTCCAAATATTTATAGACCTAATGGTATAAATTCTTCATCCAAACATTTCTTTAACTAGATGCAATTTAAAGACTTTGGGCAGATAATCTAAGCCAGCAATCATAACTTTCCTTCCCTTCTACTGTAGAGAATGTTATTCTTTCACCTGATAACAGATACTATCTAAAACCTTTTATATCAGTGCTAACATTCAAGAATGGACCATTCAATTTCATTTTTAGATAATGAATCCGAGGCAGCCTTCAATTAATTTACTCAATTCGTGCAAAAAAACGTGGTTAAACTCAATCCAACACATTTTTGTTTTGTTCCTAGGTAAGGATCCTTGTTGTGAGCAGTGTTCAATGGCATCTACTGCACTGAGTCACATGCTTTTGGATTCTCTTCTGAGAGGTTTTTATTGGAATGATATCTTTGCCAGGCTGTCTTTGGCTGGGTTTATACTTCACATAATGCATGCTGTAGTAAACGCTCCTGCTACGCAAGTGGTTTACCGTTTATACTTGTGCGCATACTTTACGTAAATCTGGAAGAATCCACCCGGTGGCAGTGTGAGATACAGTGGTACCTCAGTATACGTCCCTAATCCGTTCCAAATCCTTGGACTTATACCAAACAGAACGTATACCAAACAAATTTTTCTCATAAGAAATAAAGGGAAAATGATTAATCCATTCCCATGAAAAAAATTCTATTGTTATTTGCATATTATACATTGATGGGGTTTTATAAAATAATTTAAACACTGCTTAATACTAAAATACATAAATACAAAAGCAATTAGATGAAATAAATGAAAATTTAACCTCACTTTACTTTTTAATAACGTCTTTGTTTTTCACAATCGTAGATACCGTCGTTCTCGGCATACAGTATGCAGCAGCCAAGTCCCGGATACGCATGCCACCTTCATACTTTTCAACACTCAATTCAAATTTACGCAAAAAAACACAAAATCACGTGAAAATTCACATAGAGTTATAGCGCAGATTGTTCACTGAATGCTAGCAAATGGCGTACTGACGTTCGTGGGCAGTCGTGGCTTTGTCTCAAGAGAGGTAAACAAGGGTAGCGCGTGGGTTGTTCACTGAATGCTAGCTACTGGCATACTGACTCTCGTGGGCAGTCGTGGCTTTGTCTTGAGAGAGGTAAACCTGGGTAGCGCGCAGTGTTCTAGCACGCGAGTTGTATTCCAAGTAAAATGTTTCGCGTCCAAACAGGACGTATACCAAGTTGGACTTATTCCAAAGCGGATGTATACAAAGGTCCCACTGTATTATCACCGTGAGAACGGGTTAGGCTTTACTGTGTTGTGAATTGCCTGGAACATCCATTAAATTCCGATGACACCTTACTGCAGTATCTCTGTAAAGGATGTTTAATGATTAAATCCATCAATCCAGGGATGTGCCCATTCCAGCTAGCATTGGGCACGAGGCAGAAACAATCCCTGGACGGAGCATCAGCTCATTGCAAGGTGAATACAAGCACTCACATACACTGGCATCATTTTCATCACACTGTGGAAACCCAGAAGGAAAACATGCAAACTCCAGGCAGGGAATACCAGCAACATGACTCCCTGCGAGACAGCAGTGCTACTGCTCCCGCCACCCATCCCCATGTGTGTAATTATTAACAGTATTCATTATTTAAACGAAATTAACGATTTATCTGTAAATGTAATATACATACTTTAATGCATTTAATCATGAAGGTGATATCAAGTATAAATGTAAGGATTCTAAATGTGCAGAGAGTTGGAATATCATACATTTAATGTGTTCTGTGTGGCAGTTGCTGCTGTCAGGTCGGGAGGAAGCCCCAGGAAAAAAAGACGGCACAAAAGATGGTATGTGAGTCTTTTAAAATGTATTGTGTCATTACGATCGGGAATATGCGATGCTTGAATATAAAAGCACCACGAATGCATCTGTATGTCGGCATTTTGCCTCACAGCATCGAACCATTCATCAAGCATCAAAGCACGCACATCGATCCCATAGGATCCTCAAAGCGGCTTTCTGTCACATGTAGATAGTAAACAGAGACTCTGACGTCACACTCCAACTTTTATCACACTGTGCCCCCCGACCTTTTGCCATTACTGCAACTCGCGCACGCGTCACATTAATTTCTGAGGGCCTGCTCACAGGACGCGTCAATTGAACGCTGGAAACACGTGGCAGCCATGTTGCGTGCACTTACACGTTCTGAGCGTGAAGTATAAGCCCTTAGATTCAGAATAATCATTAATTCTCCTTGCATCTCTACTTTAAAGTAACACTCGATTGTACATAAGTGCTTAAAGAACAATCTACTATGATAATATGCACAACACTTGTTCCATGCCATTTTATCTTGCTACGCTATAAGAATTTTTAAGCACCTACCAAAACATGTTACAAAAAATGTCCTGTTAAAATAAGAAAATATTTAAATTCACTTTACAAAGAAGATTTCAAAGGTTCAGTAAAATCTGTCAGACATCTATACTAATAAAAGGCAAAGCCCTCACTCACTCATCACTAATTCTCCAACTTCCCGTGTAGGTAGAAGGCTGAAATTTGGCAGGCTCATTCCTTACAGCTTACTTACAAAAGTTAGGCAGGTTTCATTTCGAAATTCTACACGTAACAATCATAACTGGAACCTGCTTTCCTCCATATACTGTATATGGCCATAGCCTGCAGGTCGGTCGTCATGTGAGGCAGAGTTGCGTCCCGTGTCATCATGCCTCCCACGTAATTGAGTGCCTGCCTATATAAGGTAAATATTCACGGGTGAAGGACTGTGCTTAGCATATTCATAAGTGCATCTACTGCGGAAATCAGCACGCCTCCCACGTAATTGACTGCCTGCCTGCGAGCGAGAGAGAGAGTGCGACACACACACACACACACACAGAGTCAGCGCGAGCACACACACACAGGCAGCGCCAGAGAGATGGTGCGACATACACACAGGCAGCGCCAGAGAGAGAGCGCGACACACACACAGGCAGCAGAGAGAGAGCGCGACACTCGCACACACAGGCAGTGCGAGAGATGGACGCAGACACACGGGCAGCGCGAGAGAGCGCGACACACACACTCCCACACACAGGCAGCGCGAGAGATGGACGCAGACACACGGGCAGCGAGAGAGAGAGCTGGACGCATTAAGGTAGGAAGGCAGTTAAAGAATGCACTGGTCTTGATTTTGTTTTCACTTCTGTTTCCAGCGATCTGTTTGTAGCGTGCATTGTTAAAATGTTATTTTTCTTGGTGGTTTATTAAATTACGATTTTTTCAAATGTTCATTTTTTCCCTATGCTTAAAACTCATTAAAAAAAGTGCTTTTAGCCAGCGGTTGGTAGCGCTATAGCGCAAACTATTGCATTGTTAGTTTTCTCTGTTGTTCAAGGTTTTCTCAGTGTTATTCAATGTTTTTACATTTAGTTTACTATTACGCTGTGCATTCTATGGTATAATTATATTTGTGCTTAAAAACTAAAAAATATATATTTACATACAGTTTGTATGGTCTGGAACGGATTAATTGTATTTACATACAATCCTCTGGGGGAAATTGCTTCGGTTCACGGCCAAATCAGTTTACAACTAGAGTTTTGGAACGAATTATGGTTGTGAACCGAGGTTACACTGTACCGGGAATGCCTGTTAAACATCTTAGAATAACGAGTAGCAATTGGGGTGGTGAGATGTCTATCGAGGTGATCACTGTAATATTTATATGTCATTGAAATGTATTATTATCAGGCATGGTTTAGGCACCTATGTCATCAGAAAGGCACCAGAAAAAGGGACCTCAAGGTTACTATTATGGAAGTTAATTTAGAGCACGGATGCCGTGAATTTCAGACCTGTAATAGATCAAGTTCCCCTGCATACTTTAAAAGAAAGTCTTGCCATCATTTCATTTTCCACAATTTGTGAAAACAAGACATGGTGTCAGAATAGAGGACAGTCATGGATTTTGTTGGAGTTCCCTCGCCACAAATTGACTGGGATTCTCTTAACCTGCCAGGAGAATGCAAAAAGTTCCAACAGCACATCGAGCTGATGTTTTCTGGCCCGCTAAACGGCAAAGACAAGAGTGAGAAATGCAGCTACCTGCTCCTGTGGACTGGGGAAAAAGGAAGGGACATTTTTAACACATTGACTCTCACCCAGGAGGAAGCCAAGGTGCTGAAAACTTATTATGACCACTTACGGGCGTTTGTCATGCCTAAGACGAATATGATATTTGGAAGATACAAGTTTAATGAGAAGACGCCGGGTATAAATGAGACTTTTGATCACTTTGTAACGGAGTTAAAATTGCTGGTGAAGGACTGTGCTTATGCAAATGAAGATGAAATGGTCAGGGATAGAATAGTGTTTGGCACAAACTCAGCAAAAGTGCGAGAGAAATTTTTAAGTGCCGGGTCTGAGCTAACATTAAATAAAGCCGTGGACAATCGGAAGATCGCACAAGATAGCACAAGCACAGCTGAGAACCTTCGATGCATGTACTCAGAGCGGCTTATGTGAACTGACTGTGAACGCAGTACGCAGACAACAAGCAAAAGCTCCAAAGAGCGGTGAACGAAAAACGCATTACACAATTGAGAAGGCAGCAAAAGAATATGAAGCGGTTGACGCATACAAGCATATTCATAAGTGCAGCTACTGCGGAAACAAGGCACACGGTGGAAGAAGTCAATGTCCAGCTAAAGGAAGACAGTGTAAAAAATGTGGTAAATTGAACCACTTCGCTAAAGTTTGCAGGACTGGGAAAGGTAAACCCGTGCATGCAGTGTGTGATGTCCTCAGATAAAGAGGAAGACGAGCTAGTTATTGATGTAAGAAAGGAACAACCCTCTGAAGCTGAACAAGCCTTTGTAGACATATCAATCGGAAAGCAAGGTGTAAAGCTTAAGTTTAAATTAAGTTCATAGACATGCCCCGTGACCCTGTGTTTGGATTCAGCGGGTTGGAAAATGGATGGATGGATGGACACGCTGCCGCTAAATATTCGCAGGCAGATCCACAACTTAATACTGGGAATGCCTATTAAACATCTTAGATTCACGAGTACCGATTTGGGTAGTGAACACTTCGATGAATGAAACCTGTTATCTTTACAACGGTTGACAAACACAGAATATAACTTGAACACAACACATCCTCCAAATACGAACCTGATTGAAAGAAATAATGGTAATAAATCCTTGATGACAGCAACACTCATAACAGTCACAAAACAATTACATTGACAATCATGTTATTTTTAAAATGTTTCCTTTTCTTTTTCATAACTTCTTTAACACACTACTTCTCCGCTGCAAAGCGTGGGTATTTTGCTAGTTTACCAATATTTGCCACTGTTAATTAAGATTGCTTGAGTCATCATTAAACCTTTGAGTATTTTAGTATCTCTGCATAAGTATATTATATTAAAGTTTTTCTCAAATGCTAAAACACATTTCACAAACGTTTCCTCCATGTTCCCCAATGTCTAAACACAACACCCTTTTCTAAAGCTACATAAACACAACCACACCTTCTCACTTCAAAACTCAAACTTTCACACCAAAAGAGCAGCTCGAAGCTTTCAAAAATTTAAACACTATACGCATCATTACACACTACAGCAAAACAATTGAAAACACAATGCTCAATTTGTGAGAAGGTTCTTTGTTTCATAACTGCCAATGCATATTTTTAGAAACTTTACAGTAACGGATCTTCTTAGATCTCTGCAGAGGATTAGGCATTTAGATTTGTGAGTTTCATATGAAGAGTATAAATCTATAGAAAATTCTGCATGTACACTACTGTAACACAACTCAATGCAAAAACAGAATCTATTGCACACAACAGTACTCTTGAAAACATGATCAGGGTGTGAAGTTTTTTTATTTACTTTATTCACACCACACACACACCACAATCACTGTGCGGCATCATGTCGCTGAGCTGCATCGGGCCACATCACCTCGTCCACATCGCAGGGTATATTGTCTCTTGCCAGGCACCGCGGGAAAAACGACCCTGGAATGGCGAATCCATCCTTGGAAGACCTCCACTGGGATGTCAATACAGGCCAGCTCCATTGCCCTTAGGAGGTTCTCTCTAGTGTATGGTTGTCTGTCATAAACCTTCCATCTCCACGATGAGAAGAACTCCTCTATAGGGTTCAGGAAAGGGGAGTAGGGTGGCAGACAGACGTTTAAAAAGTGGTTACTGTTGGTGGTGAACCACTGTCTGATTTGGTTTGTTCTGTGGAAGCGGATATTGTCCCAAATGATAACATAAATGTGATGTGCGGGCCCAGGATGGTGGTGTTGGCGGTCCAGGAGGATGTCTTTTAGCTCCTCTAGGAAGGTGAGGAGACGTTGGGTGTTGTAAGACCCAAGGACAGCATGCCCGTGGACAAGCCCCTCCGAACCCATGGCCGCACAAAGAGTAATATTACCCCCCCGTTGGCCAGGAACCTCAGCGATGGCTCTTTGGCCAATGATGTTACGGCCTCTTTGCCTTTATTTCTGCAGGTTGAAGCCAGCCTCATCCAGGAAGAGGTACTCATGAGGTCTGGCCATCGCGTCCAACTGTAATATCCTCTGTGAAAATGTGAAAGTGCACAGGTGTTCAGAACAACAGTCAATCAGGTAGCACAGTATTGTCCAGAAGTAATGTAGGCCACTGAGCAACACAGTATGTCCACTAACTGTACTGTGAACATGGATGTATACTTACTTGCACATACTCGTAACGTAGGTCTTTGTGTCGCGCAGAGTTGCGCTCAAAGGGAACCCTATAGACCTGTTTCATCTGTATCTTTTGGCGCCAGAGAACTCGGTCTATTGTGGCCAAGCTGACATCATCAATGCTCTCAAAGTTGACATTATCGGCAATGACTTTGTCTCTGATCTCCCGGAGTCTGATGAGGTTGTTCTCACGAACCATATCCACAATGAGGGTTTCTTGTGCCGCTGTAAATATGGCAACCCTCCCACCTCTATGTGGCATTCTTTCAACTCTAAAGAAAGAAACATGTGTTGTCAATTGACATGTTTTACAATAACAACTGATTTGAAACCAATAGACTACTTTCACAGGCTTGTAAAACTGTATTGTGACAAAGAAAGCAATAGAGTACAATACCTGTTGTGTTGTCTGAATGCCCTGATAATGGTGGCCACGGTGAACCTACTCAGGTTTGGACGGACTCTTAGTCCTGCTTCAGCCATTGTCATGCCATGGACAATGACATGGTCAATGACTGTTGCTCGCATCTCGTCCGTAATGATGGTGTGAGGTTGTCTTGCTCTACCTCCTGGACCTTCTCCTCTCCCTTGTTGGCCTCCTCCTCTTCCTCGTTGGCCTGCTTCTCTTCCTCCTCTGATTTGAACTCCTCTTCCTTGTTGGCCTGCTCCTCTTCCTCCTCTGATTTGAACTCCTCTTCCTCGTTGGCCTGCTCCTCTTCCTCCTCTGATTTGAACTCCTCTTCCTCGTTGGCCTGCTCCTCTTCTTCCATGGCCAGCTCTTCTCCCTCCCCTGACTCTGCCTTCATCCATTGTGTTTGTTTGGAATCTTCAGCAAACTGTGCACTCTGAACTTGCTTTTATACATGTGGTCACAGCATTAGCAACAAGTGTCTTCAATTTTGAGTCGTTGTGTAATGAATGACGCCAGGTGTGTTCATTGTGTTCAAATATTGTTGACTGTGGCAAGCATTTTGCATCACATGAGCTTTCATTTGAGAATATGAGCAGAGGTCTTTTGCAACTTTGTGTTTTAGCAAGGAAAAATGTGTTTAGATTTATGAGAACGGAGGATTGTGTTTTGTGAATTGTGTCTACATGTGAAATGTGTTTATGATATTGGAAAATGATGGCTAGATTTAGTAAATGTGTTTAGACAACTGGTCATTCTGTTTAGAGGATTGGCTTTTGTGTTTTAGCATTTGAGAAAAACTGTAAAACTTTGTTTCTCAAGTTACAGGAAGAGAATGAGTATCTGATCTGATTTTACTACGACACATTATAGCACTTTATGTCTAAATGATTTGTAATTTACTCACTGTAATTCAATCCATAGAAAAATGTATTAACATGAGAAGTTTTCAATCACCTATTTTGTTGAAATAAAAACTACAAGTTAAATCTCATTATAGTGAATACTGAAGTAACTAAATTTTCAGAATAGCAAATACTTTTTCTGGGCCTGGACAAACATCATAGAACATCATGTTAAACTAATCTCATTTCAACAAAATGTAAATCTTAATATAACAAACATGTTTTTGACCAAAAATGGCCATCAAAGATAATAATGCAATGCAAAAAATACTTATTGTCACTCCTATGGTTTCCATACTGATTCTAGGGATCCCTGCAACAGGTTGTCTCAAAGAGAGACCTTCTGTTGCAAAATTTCCGATCTAAGGTAGGCTCAGCGAGAGTGTAGGTGTAACATCATACACATAGCCAAATTCTGAGACTCTGTGCTCTTCAGTGTGGGTAGTTATGTTGTGTACGTATGGTTTTGGGTAGCTGTGTTGTGTGCGCATACTGTATCTCAAGTTTCATAGCGGTTCTATAAGTTTTTTCTGAGATGAACGAAAAAGTGATAAATGGCATCAGTTTATGCTGAAAGAAAAATTAACATTCCTAGAAAAAGTTGATTTAGGAATGAAGAAAAATTACATAGTGAAAGCATTTTGGGCTTTCACCTTCATCTTCTACTAATGACTCATTTTCATTCTGTATTTTCATACCTGTATTTCTGTTTAAGAAATTACATCTAACATCTTGTTTTTTAAATAAAATATTTTTTACAGTTTAAGAAGCGCTGTACTTTATACTTGGCTCACATAGTTGCAAGTGAGACAGGAAGGAGAATCTGGGTTTTCAATGAAAATACAGGTGCTTTATTACTGTACTGAGAAGGCAGGTACAGTTTCAAGACTTCATTCAGAATAGGAGCTGTTAGGAGCTGTGGCATGGGTGGTGGTCCGGCTTTAGCTTCCATGTTCTGATTGGAAGAACACTAGTGGCTCGGAATTGCCACTGTGGCAGACCCAGTCTGGAGAAGAGAGATCAGGAGAGTGTGAGGAAGAGCAGATTAATGCCTGGTGTTTAATGTTAAACAGTGTGCAACAAGCACGGTACACGGTTACCCTGAGCTTGCAGACGACAATCAATTGCTTAGCCCTTGGTTTACTGTTTATCAGATGTAGCAGAGCAGCTACGGAGCTTGTCCTTGTGCCGCTGTCATTAGACATGGCGAATCACCACTCCCCCGGTCACAATATTATTCGCATATTCGTTATAACAAAATTTCCATTATAGCAAAATATTTTTATGGTCCCATGAATTTTGTTATAATGGCATTCCACCTGTACATGTTGTTTTTGGCTTCTAAGCTGAAACTGTCTACTTTATAAAAAAAAAAAAAAAAAAAGAAGTACAGTTAAAAGTATGAAAGCATAAATTCAAATAAATAAACAATTGTGTAGCACAAATGGGTTTAAATAATAATTTCTGTAGTACCTTTTCATACCCAAAATGTAGCTCAAAGTGCATTACAATATGTCAAAGAAATAGTTACACAAAAGAAAAACAAATGAAATTAGGTAAGAACAATAATGAATAAGTAACATAAAAGTAAACCAATATCAGTTTACATAGCATATATATCTGGTTATAGATA
Source organism: Polypterus bichir lapradei (assembly GCA_026402145.1). Lineage (NCBI taxonomy): Eukaryota > Metazoa > Chordata > Cladistia > Polypteriformes > Polypteridae > Polypterus > Polypterus bichir. The sequence goes on from JANRMT010028174.1 coordinate 165,115,357, forward strand.
TATAATTATTAATTAGTAGAAAAATAGAGTCCTTATATATAATATTGTATTGTAAGTTCCTAAGGATGAGTCACATGATGGCCAGAAGAATAGATGAACAAAATAAATTCCAGAACTCCACCCAATCCGCCAGTGGGCATTCTACCTAACATGGGTGTCCTGAAGTCATTCCTGATTGGTTTCAGGTTTTGGCCCAGAGGGATTGACAAAGTGGGTCTCAAGAACCACTGGGGAACCCACCTTCAATAGAGAATCGCAGACAGCTGAACATTCTAAAGGACATGAGTAACAAATGCAACAATACTGAAACTGGAGAGATGTGCTCAGATTTTCTTTTTCTGATTAAGATTCTTGCTGCTGCATTCTGAACTAATTGAACCGATTGATGTCTTTTTTAGGCCAGTTACGAGTGCATTACAGTAATCTAGTTCATTAAAAATCAAGAGTGTTAATTAATTTCTCAGCATTTTCCATTGTTATATTCCGTTGTTGTTGCAATGTTCCTTAAGTTAAAAAATCCAGTCCTAATATGGTTAATTATACCTAATTGTTTCCAAGTTTTGACAACTACTAAGAGTTCAGTTCCCCCCCATATAGCTTGTGAAAGTTACTTTTCATCCATTCAGAAACACAAGATAGATGCTGGTTCAGAAAACCCAATGCATCAGGGTCATCAGGTGCTATAGACGAGTAAAGCTAATGTGACCTTATGGAAGCATGCAGACTGAAAAAAAAGCAGCGGGCCTTGAGTACTTTTGGTACAGAGTATACAATATTATGGACCTCCAAACTAAATTAACTGCAGTTTACAAACAATTTGCTGTTAAGGAAGACCAGTTTAAGGCAGTACCAGAGAGACCCAGGCATTGACTAAGGCTATTTATAAGAATACTGTGGTGTCAAATGATAAACTCGGGTCTAAGGAAACAAGAACAGCCTGTGCCCGCATAAACCCACAAGTCATTTACTAGTTTAACCAGTGCAGTGTCTTTACTATAATTGTTCTAAAGCCTGACTAAAAATGATCATGGCTATAATGTTTGTTAAAGTATTGATTTAACTGCTCAAAACTGATTCTTCTAGATTTGTCCTTAAGAAAAGCAAGTTAAAAATAGGTCTAAATTTTTCAGAGACAGAGGATTCCAGATTATTTTTCTTGACCTGGGGTTTAACAACTGCAGTCTTTAGATAATTTGAGATGACCCTGGTATCTAATGATGAGTTCACTATGTCAAATACATTTACCAGTAAACACATCAGAAATTTCTTTGAAAAAGCCAGTTGAGACTGGGTCAAGGGTTTAGCTGAGGAATTATTCTACATAGTTCAGGTAGACCTATTTGAGTAAATGAATTTAATTCACTAAAAAAACATACTAGACTTGAACAGCGTTTACCTTGGAGGGGCTGTATTATATTACATATAAAATCATTTATTTTGTGTTTAAATAATGCTGCAAAAGCCTAGAGTTTCGCTAAAAGTTTTCAGAAGGCATTTTGTTGAATTAACTGGGTTTAGAAGATGCTAGATAAATTGACTATCTTCTAAACCTAGCTCATTCAATGGAAATAAACTGAATCAAGATGATTAATCAACATTTCTTACATATTTTGGCATATACACTATCTGTTTAAACAAATCAGAAAATGATAAAAGAAAAGTCTATGTTTTTAAAGCTTTATCATAACTAATTATATTACAGAATTTTATATTTGAAATCTGCGTAATTTTTGTATAATACTTTGTGCAAGTGAAGTAATATAGAGCCTTATAGTTGTTTTTGGAAATTTCATGTGACAACAAAGGGCAGCACATATTATATAGATTTTAAAAATATAAAATTTTAAAATGTAGGCTTTATAGGATCGGGATTTTCATGTGTACAAAGTACAGTGAAATTCTTTCTTGCATGTGCTTTTGTTTAGAATCAAAGTGAATCACCTTTTAGTAAAGCATATGGGCAAAATTTACAAGGATTGCTAGGCATCTAATTTTTATTTTTTTATTTTTAGCGGCTCTCTGTCTACCAGCTTGTTTACATTTAAGACTAGTGGTAAGTGTGTTTTAAAGACATTAAATATCATAGAGACATTTTGAATGTTAAATTCCTTAATAGTTTTTAATTTTTTAAGCTTGACCCCACTTCCTAATATTGTTTTTGCATATTTTACATAATGAGTTTTAAGTTCATTCAGACCCTTGGAGGTTTTGAAATCCTAACCTAATGGCATAATTCTTCTTCTCACAAGTTCATCATTGTTACTTAAGAACTGATTTCTTCATAGACAATAATTATAACCCACAAATTTAGAGAGTGCAATAAATTCTTATATTCTGCTCAGTTTAAAGAAGATAAGACACAATCTAATAAGTGTTTTAGCTCATTAGATACCATATCTAGATACTGTGGAACTGGATAAACCTCTTACACAAGATGCTATAAACTTGCTTCATAGTGGGAAAGCAGCACACCTTGATGGCTACCCAGTGGAATTTCCTAAAAGCATTTTCAAAGAAGTTAGCTCCACAATTATTAGCAACGCTTATAGAAGCTAAAGACCACAAAATTCTACTTCAAACCTTTCGCCAAGCATTAATTTCTATCTTTCCTAAGAAAAATAAGGGCATATTACAATGTGCATTATATAGACCATTCACACGCCTGAATAATGACTTAAGATATTCTCCACAGTTCTAGCTAGAAGGACTGAGGAAGTGCTTCCTTCTGTAATATCACAAGGCCAAACAGAATTTATCAAAGACAGACACTTAGCTTCTAATCTTTAATATTTGTTTAATATAATAAGAGTCACCTATTAAATCTAACACCCTAGAGATCCTACTATCTATGAATGCAGAAAAAGCATTTGATATAGTTGAATGGGACTGCCTATTCACCACATTGCACACAATTTGGGTTCACTCTAAACCTATTTGCATGGATTAAACTACTCTATTCTATTCTAGTCCAGAAGCCTCAATTTGTTGTAACAACATTATTTCAGATTAAGGATGTCCCCTGTCATCATTGCTGTTTGCAGTCGCCATTGGCTATTTACTTTCGAAATACATCACCGATAAAGGGGGTTTTCAGAAAAGGTCTTGAACAGAAAACATCACTATATGCAGGTGATATAGTACTGTATATATCTGACCAACAAAATTCTGTGGCAGAAATCCTAAAGGCACCAGCAGATTTTCAAAAGATATCTGGACTCAAAATCAATTTGAATAAAAGTGTGTTTTTTCCAGTAAACTCTCTAGCACACAGTATTAGACTGGTCACCTTCCCATTTATCGTAACAGATCAGTTTAAATATATAGGGTTAAATAGCATAAGTGAGTACAGGGTGAGCCAAAAAGCAGAACATTTTTGAACACTCGTATGATTTGTTCGGCCATTTCAAGGGGAATAGTGGCAATTTCATGACGAATAGCATCCTTGAGGGCTTCAAGGTTTTGAGGTCGGTGTGTGTATACTTTCAACTTGAGATGCCCCCACAAGAAGAAATTGCATGGAGCATGATCAGGTGAACATGAAGTCCACCAGACATCACCGCACAGGGAGATCATCTTCCCCGGAACCATCTTCCACAAAACTTGCTTGGATTTCCACGCTGTATGAGCTGTTTATCAATCCTGTTGAAACCATGCATTCACCACATCCATTTCTTCCAGTTGGGGCCGCAAAAAGTTCTGGCATTTCAGTGTAATGTTTTGAAGTGATGGTGACTGTTGATCCCCCTTCCTCAAAAAAGTAAGGGCCTACAATGCCAAATACTGCAATGGTGCATCAAACTATAACACGCTCACTATGCAGGGGTCTCTGAAGTTCACGAGGGTTGGAATCAGCCGAATAGCAAGCATTTTGCTTATTTATGCAACCATTCAAATGGAAATGTGCCTCATCGCTGCACATGACAATGGTATCTCGATGAACGGTTTGCAGAATGTTCGCGCACAACTCTCTACGGCTCTCCCAGTCTCTCTCAGAGAGTTCCTGCACTACCATCATTTTGTATGGATGGAAATTAAAGTCCTGAAATCGTCGTCAAAGACATTTTGGAAATGCCTAAAGTAGAAGCATGTTTGTGCTCTGAACATCTAGGAGACAGCAAAGTTGATGCCCTTGTAACTTGGATATTTTCAGTTGCTCATACAGTCCAAGGATGGCCTGGAGATTTTCTGATCAATGTTGTACCTGTCTGTCTAAATTTAGCCACCCACTGAAGAATTGTTTTCTGATTTGGGACGTCACTATTTGGAGGAATACTGAAGCAGGAATACTGAAGTGCGTTCAGAAGGCGTGTCTGCACAAATTGATGAACATACATAAGCCTGATCTCCAATAGAAATATAATCTTAAAGTACTTCTTTATATTCTGTCCTCTGTGCTCCAGTAAATACAAACTATCATCAATACACTAATAATCAAATTGCCCTTCATTCACTCAGAATATGGAACCAATGTAGGAAGCTCTTTAAGACGGTGAAGTTCTTATCTGTTGGAACCTCTACATGACACCCACGTTTTTTTCCACCCTCTCAAACATAGTCAGTATTTAATGTTTGGAAAATGTCTGGGGTTAAAACATTTAGAGACTTGTACATAGATAATGTTTTTGCATCCAATGAGCTGTTAAGCTTCAAATGTAACTTCTCATCAACACAATGTTTCCACTACTTTCAAGCTAGAAATTTTGTTAAATGGAACCTGCCCAATTTTCCTCACCTTCCACCTATTTCTATTCCAGAAGAAATATTGATCATTCTTGAAGACTCAGATAGCATCTCTGCAATTTATTAAAGAATTTTAAAGTCCCTTCCTTTCAATGATGCCAGGGTACAATGGGAAAAGGATATTTCACTTAATATTTCAGAAAAGGAGTGGAAGGCAGCCATGCACAGAATACAGTTTAGTACTCAGTCATTCAATTTAAAATCTTCTATTTATTATCTACTATACAAATGTTTCCAGAGCAAGCCTCACTGGGCTGCATGTTTTGGGTATGCACCAAATTAAGATCATTTTAGACAAAAATCTTTGGATGCCTATCAGTCAGCCTTGGTGTCACAATCACTCCTAACCCATTAACAGCTGTGCTCCATGTACTCCCAGATGAGCTTAAAGTGGAGAAAGACAAACAAATCATAATTGCCTTTACCTAACTACTGGTACATAGACTTATCTTGCTCAACTGGAACACTCCCACCCTACCACTTTTAAGTCTGTGGGTATCTGATGTCCTATACCATTTAAAATTGCAAAAAAATCAAATTCTCACTTGAAAGAGGATCTGTTCAAAGTTTTTTCAAATATGGCAGGATCTAATAAACATTTAGGAATAAGCTTCTATATCGAGGAATAGGATGCTCTGCCTTCCTTTCAGCTTTTAAAGATTTCATTTGTTGGTTGGCTCTCCTCTCTTTCTTTTGGTTGTCAGTTGAATTTTGGTTTAAGTTTGATTTGATTGTGTGGATTATTGTTTGCTTTAAATTAAAATCATTAAATAATGTTAAATTCGTTTTCCAGCACACAGTCTTGTAGAATGCATAAAAAATGTTTGTCAATAGACAAATCAATGTTCTGTTGGAGGAAAACCGCACTATCCTGTTTAATAGTAATAAGAATCCTCTCACCAACTGGGCATGTTGATAAAAAAAAAAAATCAAAATTGTTGAGACTGGGACCTTTGGACCAATAGCACCAGTGAACATCTAGAGATCCTTTGTTTTGTAATCCAAAGAGAATTACTTCTTAAATTGTCTTCATCAGATGAGAAAAAGGTCATTATTTACTTCTCGTTGAGACCCTTATTCAATAATAATATTTACAATTGCAAATAATGTTGTGAGAATAGATAAATAAAATGGCCATGTGATATTGCCTTATGAATCTGTTTATTGGGATGTATTCATTTGAAGTGAAAGTTTGCAAATTATAAAAGCTGTTGTATTGTGGATTAAGTTTTCAACTTTCCATGGAGAAAATTGAGTTAATTTCTTTGTTAATGATGTCCATTAAAATGATTACTTCATGACCATATCATCTCATACCATATAAAAATTTAAATTCTAAAAATATTCAGTGGTACATTTGTAAACAGTTATTGGGTGTTGTGTCATGCATACCTGTATAGTTCTAGTAAAACATTTACATGTGCATGTTAATATTTTTAAGAATGAATACTGAAGTTTCTTTTTCTGTCTTGTAGGATGCTATGGCACACTTGGACTGGAGTCGGGTGTAGTCAGAAATTCACAGATCACATCGTCTTCGTTTCTTCAGTGGGATGATTTGATTGGTCACCAGACTGTGTGGGGCCCTGAAAGGGCAAGGCTAAGAAAACCTGGACCTTCTTGGGCAGCCTTGAATGCTGATGGGAACCAATGGCTACAAATAGATTTGAAAAAAGAGAGAAAAGTAACAGGTATGAAACATTTATGTGACATTGACTGCAAAAAATTTAGGATCACTTTCAAATATACATTTTATCAATCTACTACACCAGTGAAAATGCTTGGTTAACACTAGAATTACCAAATCCTACGAAAAAAACGTGCAAATCCGGCCCACCTTGAATCCCTTTGCACCTCTTTGTCACCGTCTTTTATCTTGTAAATGTGCCGATCAAGACAAGCAGCCTACTTTTCATCCCCCCACTGAAGCTGAACGGGCATAACGTTCTCCCAGTTCCAGATATGATTATCTGGGAGTGAACTGCTGTAGTTTTAGAATGGAAATAGATCATTATTTGGAACACATGCATTTCATGTGTGTTCCGTTTTTACAATAATCTGTGTAAACACATCATTAAAACAGAACTGTTTTTCATATTTTAGTCAAAAATCACAAAATGTAGACATAAATTATGTAATGTGTGAAACACTTTCAAAAAAGGTTCAAGGATAATGCAACAGTTTCCGTGGTGCAGCAGTAAGAATTGCTGACTTGTAATCAGTAATCAGAGTCCCCTGGTTCGATCCTGACTGCCTCGTATATTTACCATTTTGAGTAGTGAGCTGCTCATGTATTATATTATACCAGGAAACCCCCGATTCTCAAAAGAATTGCAAATCCAAGAATGGAAATCACTTTCTGTTTCCTCCGATCTTTGGAGGGACAAAAAATAATGGAGGATGGGAGCGTCCTGGGAAAGTTTTCATTTAATTAAATAAATATATTTGTACTAAAGTTACCAATTTATTAAAACTAAAATTGAAATTTAATTGTTATATCATTTAAGTCCAAAATGTCTTTGAGTTGCTGCACTCATAAGTAAAAAAATATCGGAGTTCAAAGCTTCAAATGAAGTAAATTGGAAACAAAAAATTAATAAAATGGTAAATTCAAAATAGTTAATCAAAATTTTCTTTATAAACAACATTTTTGGTAAAGATGGTTTCCTGTCCTTGAATTAGCTGTCCCTGGTATGGAGTAGTTAAAACCTTCACTTTAACGTCACATGAACGCCAGACTCTTGAAAAGGCAACATAAAGTTGTCCATGTCATCGATAAACCACGTCATCTAGACCTAACACGTAAATTTGGGCAAATTTGCGGTCGTGATTTGGCTCAGCGTGCACTGTTCCAATCCGATGCAATATTTGTCCACACACGCAAAAGCAGTATGGGCTATTCCCAGGTGGTGCCTTGATATTTACCCCAGTAGATGCAAAAGCAAATGAACTATTGTAGGATCTAATGCACTCCATAAAGCTTTTACTTTCGGGTACATCGTTAATCAAAAGCTTCCGTAAATATTCAGGATATCCAAAGGAGGCAGCTTAACTTGACACTTTTGACAACAACGTGTAAACTTGTCATTTGTATTACCAGTTTTTTCTTCAAGGAAGTTAAGTAAATGACAATGACTGCAAATGACACTCATTAATCCCAATGAATTTTCATGAACAGTGGACTCATTATAGAATGCGTTCTCGGCTAACTGGCGGAACTACTCGGCGGCTGTCTGTCATTCCTCTCTTTGGCTTTTTATTTGTTTAAATACTGAATGTCTTAAACCTTCTAAATGACTTTCTAGCCTTTCTGCAGTTTCCTCTGATATTCTTTGTGATGAACACTTCTCCCGTTGTTCTGTTGTCTCGTTTGCACGCCTATCCAAACCTGAGCTCTTTCTTTTTGGAGCCATGCCTCTTTTGCTTCTGGTGTTTCAGAAGCGTGTTGTAGGCGCCTTTGTTTATTGTTTTTATCCATGCGGGCTCGTTTTTGTATTTCCGATCATAATTGAACTTACTTTTCAATGTGATTAAAATATGTCACACTAACAGCTGCTACACTGACTGCTGGCACAGTGGATTAGAGCACACTGACTGCTGGCACAGTGGATTAGAGCACACTGACTGCTGGCACTGTGGAGTGGAATACTGCTGGCACTGTGGAGTGGAGTACTGCTGGCACTGTTGAGGCACACTGACTGCTGGCATTGCACACTTTACCTGAAGTTTATTTTACAGTTGTGTTGTATTGTTTGGGCGCCACCTGCTGACTCTGGGAAGCCGCTGGGTTTGACTCTGGGGCGCTGAGGCGCTATACGCGTGCAGTTTTGACAACACCTAGTTCCCTGATGGTGATGGCAGTGCATTCGCGTGCTGAAGTAACCATGGCGACAGATCCCGGCTTGGAGATCTACATTACTAAACAAAGGATGTATATGCGGTGGTGTTCACGTTCGGGCAGCGGTTGTATTGTGACTTGAAGTTTAGTTTACAGGTTGTGTTGTTTGGGCGCCACCTACTGACTCTGGGATGCCGCTGGGTTTGACTCTGAGGTGCTGTGCGCGTGCGCTTTCAGTGCATCTGCCCTCTGGCATCCGTGCATATATACAACCTTTGTTTAGTAATATAGATTATATTATACAATAATACCAGGCCAAAGATGACGGAGCGGCAGTTACTGAGGAGCCTGGGTCACGTCCCCAAGACAGATGAAGGAGCAGCTGCGGCCCCGTTCGCAAGTCATATGTCTGTAACTTGGGGGCTACCTGTATAGACAAGCTGCATGGACATAGTTTCCTTGTATTTTAGTTACCGTGCCATAAAGATGAGATATTTATGAGTTTCACTGGTTAAAACTGCATGTTTTGTGGATTTTTAACAAAGAACATTAGCCAGCATTAAAGGAGGAGAGATGGAGAGAAGTATGCTTACTGTCACAGACAACTATGGACAAAAATCATAAAAGAATGGGGTTACATTTCTTCAGTACAATTCCAGACACTTGTCGAAGGCATAAAGAACACCATCAACCATTTAAGGCAAATTATGAGGTGGTGCTATCACCAGTTATCTTTATTTTATGTTGTAGAAGTGTAGACATTATTCATAGAATATAATGTAGTAGTAGTTAAAATGTACTCTTAAGTGTTACTCATTCTTTTAAATTGCAAGACAGCATATAAAGATAATGTGTTTCTCATTTAATAGTGGCATTGACCACGATCTTTCCAAACTGAATTTGGTTCAGTTTTGGTTCTGTTTGCTGTGGTTTTTCTTTTACTAGAAATGAGAAAACAATCTTTATGAACCTTACCAAAATGTATTAACTTTATTTTAAACTTTTCTTTACAAAGAAAGCTTCACAATTGCTTACCTTAGTAAAGATAACACATCAAACAAATCGCCAGGACCAGATAATATTTATCCTCTTGTTCTTAAGGAGGCTAGTGAGTACATATATTAACCCTTGACAAATATTTTTAGGAAGTCACTGCGCACTGGAGAGATTCCGAAGGACTGGAAAATGGCAAATATCATCCCATTATATAAAAAAGGTGACAGGGCCGATCCAAGCAACTATAGGCCAGTAAGCTTAACATGCATCACAGGAAAAGGAATTATTAAGGATAAGATTGAGCGACGCATGGCAAGGACAGAAGTTATTCTGAACACTCAGCATGGGTTCAGAAGAGGGCGGTCGTGCTGGAATTCTACAACAACGAAAGGATACAATCAAAGTGGAGCATATATTATTTATCTGGACTTTCAGAAAGCATTTGATAAGGTGCCACATGAGAGGTTGGGCATCAAATTAAAAGAAGTGAGTTCAGGGTGATGTTTTTAGATGGACGCAGAATTGGCTCAGATCCAGGAAGCAGAGTGTGATGGTGCGAGGAACCTCATCAGAACTGGCCGATGTCAAGAGTGGTGTTCCACAGCGGTCAGTGCTAGGGCCGCTGCTAATTTTAATATATATAAATGATTTAGATAGGAAAATAAGTAACAAGCTGGTTAAGTTTGCAGATGATACCAAGATAGGTGGATTAGCAGATAATTTGGAATCCGTTATATCACTACAGAAGGACTTGGATAGCATACAGGCTTGGGTAGATTTGTGGCAGATGAAATTTAATGTCAGTAAATGTAAAGTATTACATTTAGGTTTGAATGTACAATGGGCGGTCGGAAAATCGAGAGTACAACTTATGAGAAGGATTTAGGAGTCATAGTGGACTCTAAGCTATCGACTTCCCGACAGTGTTCAGAAGCCATTAAGAAGGCTAACAGAATGTTAGGTTATATAGCACGATGTGTGGAGTACAAGTCCAAGAAGGTCATGCTCAACCTTTTTAATGCACTCATGAGGCCTCATCTTGAGTACTGTGTGCAGTTTTGGTCTCCAGGCTACAAAAAGGACATAGCAGCGCTAGAAAAGGTCCCGAGAAGAGCAACTAGGCTGATTCCAGGGCTACAGGGGTTGAATTATGAGGAAAGATTAAAAGAGCTGAACCTATGCAGTTTAAGCAAAAGAAGATTGAAGTGTTTAAAAGTATGAAGAGAATTAATACAGTGGATCGAGACTGTTATTTTAAAATGAGTTCATTAAGAACACGGGGACACAGTTGGAAACTTATTAAGGGTAAATTTCGAACAAACATAAGGAAGTTTTTCTTTACACAAAGAACGATAGACACTTGGAATAAGCTACCAAGCAGTGTGGTAGACAGTAAGACATTAGGGACTTCAAAACTTGATGATGTTTTTTGGAAGTAATAAGTGGATAGGACTGGCGAGCTTTGTTGGGCAGAATGGCCTGTTCTCGTCTAGAGTGTTCTAATGCTGATTACATGTTGATTGTAATGTAAAACGTTCATTTTTGAATCTTGCAAAACTGTTTGGTATCATTCAATATAAAAAAATGTAAATATTTTAAAGATGACTTCTCAGCCTGCATAATAATTTACTTTCAACAAAAAAGATAACAGTGGTATATCTTTCATTTCCTAGGAACATCTGAGTACTGGGGTGTTTTCCGAACAAAGATTTTTAGTGAAGCAGTATTTAGTTGTATGAAATTAAATCAAATGTGAAAAACTGGCTGTGCAAAAATTTGGGTACCTTTGTAATTTTGCTGATTTGAATGCATGTAACTGCTCAATACTGATTACTTGCAACACCAAATTGGTTGGATTAGCTCATTGAGCCTTGAACTTCATAGACAGGTGTGTCTAATAATGGGAAAAGGTATTTAAGGTGATCAATTGCAAGTTGTGCTTCCGTTTGACTCTCCTCTGAAGAGTGACAGCATGGGATCCTCAAAGCAATTCTCAAAAGATCTGAAAACAAAGATTGTTCAGTATCATGGTTTAGGGGTAGGCTACAAAAAGCTATCTCAGAGGTTTAAATTGTCAGTTTCAATTGTAAGGAATGTAATCAGGAAATGGAAGGCCACAGGCACAGTTGCTGTTAAACCCAGGTCTAGCAGGCCAAGAAAAATACAGGAGCGGCATATGCGCAGGATTGTGAGAATGGTTACAGATCACCTCCAAAGACCTGCAAGAACATCTTGCTGCAGATGGTGTATCTCGACATCGCTCTACAATTCAGCGCAATCTGCACAAAGAACATCTGTATGGCAGAGTCGTTAGTTGTATGCAAATGCTCATTTAGACAAGCCAGATTCATTTTGGAACAAAGTGCTATGACTGATGAGACAAAAATGGAGTTATTTGGTCATAACAAAAAGCACTTTGCATGGCGGAAGAAGAACACCACATTCCAAGAAAAACACCTGCTACCTATGTCAAATTTGGTGGAGTTTCCATCATGCTGTGGGGCTGTGTAGCTAGTTCAGGGACTGAGGCCCTTGTTAAAGTCCAGGGTCGGATGATTTGAACCCAATATCAACAAATTCTTCAGGATAATGTTCAAGCATCAGTCACAAAGTTGAAGTTACGCTGGGGTTGGATATTCCAACACGACAATGACCCAAAACACAGTTCGAAATCTACAAAGGCATTCATGCAGAAGAAGTACAGTGTTCTGGAATGGCTGTCACAGTCCCCTGACTTGAATATCATCGAAAATCTATGGGATGATTTAAAGCAGGCTGTCCATGCTCGGCAGCCATTAAGTTTAACTGAACTGGAGAGATTTTGTATGGAAGAATGGTCAAAAATACCTCCATCCAGAATCCAGACACTCATCAAAGTCTATAGGAGGTGTCTAGAGACAATTATATTTGCAAAAGGAGGCTCAACTAAGTATTGATATAATATCTCTGTTGGAGTGCCCAAATTTATGCACCTGTCTAATTTTGTTATGATGCATCTTGCATATTTTCTGTTAATCCAGTAAACTTAATGTCACTGCTGCAATACTACTGTTTCCATAAGGCATGTCATATATTAAAAGGAAGTTGCTATTTTGAAAGCTCTGCCAATGATAAACAAAAATCCTAAGAATTAAGAGGGGATCCCAAACTTTTTCATATGACTGTATATGTACTTATCCTGACTTTCTGGTGAATCTGAAAATTACTGTTGATGACAAAAAGATTATTAAAATGAAACTCTTTATTCTTTCAATCTGATTCTATAGATCTTCTCCCTGAAATGATTTTAGTTCCATTTAGTAGTTTCTCCTGGGATGCAATGAAGAGTGTAAATACAGTATGACATTAGTGGGAGGATAAAAACAACCAAACTAGGTTCAGACTGCCTGTGAACCAACCCTTTTTGGTATAATTAATTCCTCATTCTGATTCTTCAATATTGTTCAGGTTATGTTCTAACACATTTGCCAGGTATTATACTGTTACAAGAAAAATCATGAAAGATTAATAAATAGTAATTCCAGTCATTTCTTAATAAGGTACAGGATATGTACTCCCACTATGTGTCCCAGCTTTCCAAACTTGTAGTAATCCTTTATTATCCATGCTGCAACTTACAGAAAAAAAATCTTACAGTGGGTCCTTTTAATATAAATCAGGAAAGTAAAAAAAAATACTTTGTCAGGCTTCAACATTTCAGAGTTTTTTGTAGGCTGTTCAGATTTATTTCTCTGCAATAAACTGAGAAAAAACATAAACTTTTTATGTTTTCCTGTAATCTAGTGAATAGAACTATGTAGATCTTTATGTTAAGTTTCACCTGTGTATTGTAGAAAGAAAACCATGGCACCCCTTTCTCTGATTTACTGTATTTTACATTATTAAAATGAAAGACTATTTTGAGTTCAGTGAGTTTGTTTTTGTAATGTTTAGAATAAAAAACCTCAGTGCCTTCTTGTCAGAGGTGATATTTTAAAAGTAAACATAAATAGTAATGTTTCAATTTTTGACAAAAAGTAATTCATTATTTAAAATTATTTTTTTATTGAATTTATTAAAAGCAAGTAACATTCCATACAAACAAGTCAAACTTAAAAAAACTAAATTCAGTTCAACCCCCCACCCAAGAGAAAGAGAGGAAACCAACAGCCAGAGTAAAACTTCAAGAATAGAGAAGAGGGAAGAGAATCCCTGTCCCCAATATAAAAGTTTTTTCTAAAATGTTATTGATTAGATTCTGTCAGGTTTTAAAAAAAGTTTTGAACAGATTCTGTAAGTGAGAATTAGATTTTTTCCAGTTCCAAATAGTATATAACATCAGTTACTCACTGATTTAAAAGAGGAGGGCTAGGATTCTTCTAGTTGAGCAAAATAAGTCTATGTGAAGTAAAGGCAATTACAGTTTGTTTGTCCTTCTCCACTTTAAGCCCATCTGGGAGTACACCAAACACAGCTGTTAATGGATTAGGAGTGATTGTGAAACCAAGGCTCTCTGTTAGACATTTAAAGATTTTTGATCCAAAATGATGTTAATTTGGTGAACACCCAAAACATATGGCCCAATGAGGCAGGAGTTCATTTGCAATGTTCGTAGGTTCAGTCTCGCACTGGAACATTTTTGGACAATATTAAATCGGATAGATGTGCTCGATAAAAGATTTTAAGTTAAACAATTGTATGCTATGTGCATATGGAGCTAGAGTGAATTTTGTGCATGGCTGCATTTCACTCCTTTTCTGAAATGTTGAGTAAGAGATCCTTTTCCCACTGTACTCTGGGATCTTTGAAAGGAAGGGACTTTAAAATTTTTTTATATATCATAGAAATACTGTCTGAGTCGTCAAGACTGATCAACATTTTCTTCCAGAGTAGAAGTGCAGTAAGTGGGAGGTGAGGAAAATTGCACAGACTTTGTTTAGCAAAGCTTCTAATTTGGAAATGGTGGAAAAATTGTGTTGATGGGATGGTAAATTTGGAGTATAATTGTTCATATAACGCAAAGACATTATCTGTATAACAATCTCAAAGTGATTTAATCCCATTCGTTTTCCAATCATTAAAAACTTGGCACGTTTGAGAGGGTGTGAAAAGGTGGTTATTGTGTAGAGGTGCCACAGATAAAAGCTTCTCTATCTTGAAGTACTTTCTCCATTTTTTCCATATTCTGAGTGAATGAAGGACAATTGGATTGTTGTATCCAAAAAAATTGGGTCACTATGTAAAAAAAAAACAGAATGCAATGATTTGCAAATCTCATAAACCCTTTACTTTATTCACAGTAGAACTCAGAAAACATATCTCATGTTGAAAGTAAAATGTTTTATGATTTCCTGGAAAATATTAGGTCATTTTGAATTTGATGGCAGCAACATGTCTCAAAAAAATTGGCACATTGGCAGTAGAAGGCTGGAAAAGGTAAGCGGTACTAAAAAGTAACAGCTGGAGGAACATTTTGCAACTTATTAGGTTAATTGGCAATAGGTCAGTAACATCACTGGGTATAAAAAAAGCATCATAGGGAGGCAGAATCTCTCAGAAGTCAAGATGGGCAAAGGTTCACCAATCTGCAGAAAACTGCATCTAAAAAGTGTGGAACAATTTCTGAATAATATTCCTCAATTGAAAATTGCAAAGAAATTGAATATCTCATTATTTATAGCACATAATATCATCAAAAGATTCTGAGAACCTGGAGAAGTCTCTGTGTTCATTGGGCCCACAGGCGGCACTGCTTTAAAAATAGATATGCTTCTGTCATGGAAATCTCTGCATATCTCAGGAACACTTCCAGAAATCACTGTCTGTGAACACAGTTTGCCATGCCATCCATAAATGCATATTAAACCTCTATAATGCAAAGAAGCAGCCACATGTGAGCATGATTCAGAAATGCCACCATCCTCTCTTTGCCAAAGCCCTTTTGAAATGGACTGAGGAAAGTGGGGAAAACTGTTCTGTGGTCAGACAAATCAAAATTTGAATTTCTTTTTTGAAAACACGGACACCGTGCTCTCTGGACTAAAGAGGAAAGGGACCATCCGGCTTATTGTCGGTGCACATTTCCAAAGCCTGTATCTCTAATGGTATGAGAGTGCATTAGTGCATATGCAATTGGTAGCGTGCACATCTGGAAAGGAACAGTCAATGCTGAAAGATATATACACTTTATACAGAAACATGTGCCCATCCAGGCAACATCTTTTTCATGAAGAGCCTTGCATATTTCAGCACAATAAAGCCAAACAGCATACTGCATCTATTACAACAGCATGGCTTCGCAGTAGAAGAGTCCGGGTGCTGAATTGACCTGCCTGCATACAAGACCTTTCACCAATTGAAAACATTTGGTACATCATGAAACAAAAAATACAACAAAGATGACCCAGGACTGTTGGAACAGCTTGAATCATATAACACAAGAATGGGACAAAATTCCTGTCCCTAAAGTCCAGCACCTGGTTTCTTCAGTTCCCAGGATGTTTACGGACTGTTCTTAAATGAAGAGAGGGGATACTACACAGTGGTAAAAATGGCCCTGTCCCAACTTTTTTGAGATGTGTTGCTGCCACCAAATTCAAAATGACCTTATTCTTTTCTTAAAATGGTACATTTTCTCAGTTTAAACATTTGGATGTTTTGTTGTGAATAAAATATGGGTTTATGAGATTTGTAAATTATTGCATTCTGTTTTTATTTACATTTTACATAGCGTCCTAACTTTTTTGGAATTGGGGATGTATATTGATGATAATTAAGCAAGGAATATAAAGAAGTACTGCAGGATTTTGTTTCTGTTGGGGACCAAGCCTGTGTGTGTTCATCTATATGTGTCAATGTCCAGGTTTTTATAGCTTGTATATTTGTCGCCCAGTAATAAAATGAAAAGTTAGGCAGAGCCATGCCTCGTTCTGTATTAAGTCATTGTAGGGTTTACCCTTTGGATGCATGGATGTTTTGAATTCCAAATAAATGAGGTTATGATTGAATTTAATTTCTCAAAAAAAAATGTTGTTTTTTTTTTTTCCCCAGAATATCATGGTATTTGTGAATTAGCTATGAATTATTTTTCCTGCACATAAATTTCCTCATTAACTGAGCTTTTTATTTATTCATCAGGTATCATAACTACTGGATCCACAGTGCCAGACTACTACTTTTATGTTTCAGCATATCGTGTGCTTTATAGTGAAGATGGGGAAACTTGGAAAACATTTAGGGAAGCAAGTTCTGAACAAGATAAGGCAAGTAATTTTATGTAGCCAGTCTTCCAAAGGACCTGTCTAATAATAAGGCTAAAAATGTGTGCATGCTTTATATTTTCATTTTTTTTTCCTTTGGTCTGAAATCAAGCGCTTTCTTCTAAACTACCAATGCTGTTCATGAACTGACCTAAACCTTAAGTGCATAATGTTTGCCAAATATGCTGGATTAATTATTTTTTTGATTTATGACTGTTTTAAACTTTATATATTAATACATTAATCTAATATTTGTGTTAAGATTACATTCATTTAATATTTGTGATTATTTTTTGAAAGTTAAGACAATTGTAAAATACTATAAAAATGGCTTGGTTTATTCTGAATAAAGTGCAGCATTTTTAGAAGGGAAAAAAAATATCACGGCACTACTAGTTTCTTAAACTACTACAAAGAATTTGATATTTGGTGACCTTATTAACCATACAGTTGTTTAACCATGTGGCCAAGTTCATGACTTTTGCAACCAAGGAAAACATGCATTGAAAAACAGTCAATAGTATTTTATATACATTATAAACTGAAAAAGAAATCATCTGTTACATGGAAATATTTATGAAGAAACAAGAAAGATGTATTATTTAATTTTTTTTAATCCAGATATTTCAAGGAAATGTTAATTATTTCCAAGAAGTCAGAAACAATTTTATTCCACCTATTGAAGCCCGGTACATACGAATAAACCCTGTGCAATGGCACCAAAAAATTGCTTTGAAGCTGGAACTTCTTGGCTGTCTACCATTCCTAGGTAAGGATTAAATAAAGTATATTTAAATATTTTAAAAATCCACAAATCCTCTGCCATATATGTAAATATTAGTGCAGTCATTCTGTTTAAAGCCATTATTACAGTAAAATAGAGTGGCACATTGCAGCTATGAGGAACAAGTGCTGACTTCTGATAAATAATGCTGGAACTGAATCCCAGTCTGACTGCTATTTTTGATGGGTTTGCAAATTTTTCTCTGGGCAGGTAGGTTTTCCTACTACATCTGAAAAACCTGTGGGTTAGCTTAATGGATGAGTTGCTACTGACTGTGACTCATGACTGTGCCCTGAGATAGTGTTCCATACTGGATTGACTATGGCCTTGTGATCTATAGGATTGTTCCAGGGAAATAATGGATGAATTTATAGCAGTAAAATTTAATAAAAAACGTTTTTGTTTTTCCTTTTCACATTGAATAAAAATTTATGCTTAAAAAACTAAGAATGCATTTTAGAAATATGCTTTCAGCAAGGTAAGAAGGTTTCTCCGAAATAATCAAATAACAAGAATGTCAGAATTTAAATTTATCTTGCACTTACCAGCCCATGACCAAAAAGAAGTTTAAATTTGAAGTGTTTTACTCTTCATCAGCCTATACCAAAAATAATTAAACCCAAAATGCCATTTCCTATAATGGCATCAGATCTGCTCTAGTGGAGGTGTCTTAAAAATCATCAAAAGACAGTAAAAGAAGGAATAGAAAAAAGATCTGGAAAAAAAATTTAGAATTGGTACAATCTGTAGCAGAACAAGGTTTGAGTTGAGTATTCTGTTTCATTAAATTAATTATAGAAGACTCCAAGCTTATCAATAACAAACAGTGTCAGATCTGAACAAAATCAGAAAGAGTGACACAAGTACTGTACTTATCTGGTTATTTAAAAACTCACACTTAAACTGGGATGGTTTAGATTATTCTGTTCAGTAACTCGAGATGATGATAACTCCAAAGTGGAAAAAAGCAAGTTTGCATAGTTTCCACTAATGGTGGAATGATAACATACCACTATTAACAATATCCAGCCTATTAATGCTGGAATACTCTGAACAACAGGAATGCAAACCATGGTTTGTTTGTTTTGTTTTTTTTAAATTATTAACCGATGGAAATGGCAAGTTATAAACTGTTTTTCTATGAAAAATTGTCAATGTGAAATTAAACACATATTAATGATATAGAACTCCAGTTATTGTGTAACTAGGATTCTGCAATAAACAGATATCCTGTCCAGGGTTGGTTCCTACCTGCTACCCAGTGCTGCTGTGTTAGGCAGCAGGCCCCCATCATCTTCATCTTGATTAATTGGTTTTGGAAGTATTATTGTTAGATTTTAACTATACGTCAGATTAAACTTTAACATGAAAACAATGTCATTAGGATGTTACAAACTATTATTTGTAAATTTTAGGAAGAGCTCCCTTTCACCCTCCACCACCAAAACATGGGACTGATTTTCCTGTTCAGTTAGATCAAACAACCTTTACTCCAGAAATCCGAAACACAACTGTAACACCAAGTGGGACAAAAGGTACTTGATTTTTAAAATTCTGTAGCTACCTATAATATGTAATATGTGTGAAATAATTAAGGTCAATTAATGTTTGTGCTTTTTAAAACTTTTCAACTGTGTATAGATCGAGATATAAAAAGTCCTAAATTCTTTGTAACTGCTATTTACTATTCTCTGCTTCCTTGTTCTTCTCTCATCCTCAAAACATGAATCTATCAAAGTTTCTGGAGCATTTCCTTTTCAAATAATAGTCGATTTAAATTAGTAGGATTTAAAAGTCCCTGGATCTGTCTGTCTTATCATATATTTTTTTTTTAATTATTATTATGTTTTGGTTTCTTGGATACAGTAATCCCTCCTCGATCGCGGGGGTTGCGTTCCAGAACCCCCCGCGATAGATGAAAATCCGCGAAGTAGAAACCATATGTTTGTATGGTTATTTTTATATATTTTAAGCCCTTATAAACTCTCCCACACTGTTAACATTATTAGAGCCCTCTAGACATGAAATAACACCCTTTAGTCAAAAGTTTAAACTGTGCTCCATGACAAGACAGAGATGACAGTTCTTTCTCACAATTAAAAGAATGCAAATATATCTTCTCTTCAAAGTAGTGCCCGCATCAGGAGCAGAGAATTTCAGAGAGAGAGAGCCCTCGCACCGCAATAAAGCGGCATTTTTTAGAGGACCGTCAGTATCTTCTAAGCAAACAGCCCCTCTGCTCACACCCCCTCCGTCAGGCGCAGAGAACGTCAGAGAGAGAGAGAGCGCGAGATTAAAGCAAACAATCAAAAAAATCAATACGTGTGCTTTTAAGTATGCCGAAGCACCGCGATAAAGCGGCATTTTGTAGAGGAGCGTCCATATCCTCTGTGCAAACAGCCCCTCTGCTCACACCCCCTCCGTCAGGCTCAGAGAATGTCAGAGAGGGTGAGATAGAGGCAGAGACAAGCAAACAATCAAGCACCGCGCGGGATGCATATCTTATATCATTGAGGAGTTTTAGTTAATATGTAATACATGCTCTGATTGGGTAGCTTCTAAGCCATCAGCCAATAGCGTCCCTTGTATGAAATCAACTGGGCAAACAAACTGAGGAAGCATGTACTATAAATTAAAAGACCCATTGTCTGCAGAAATCCGCGAACCAGCGAAAAATCGCGATATATATTTAGATATGCTTACATTTAAAATCTGCGATAGAGTGAATCCGCGAAAGTCGAAGCGCGATATAGCGAGGGATTACTGTACATCATATTATTTAACCATAGGCCACTTGTAGTGTCAGTATATGCTGGCTTATGTTTCTACATAAATGTGATTCTGAAATAAGAAAAATGTTATCTGTACTGACAGGACTCTGTGTCTTTGTTAAAGTATAATGGATAGACCTCAGTGTTGCCGATTGTCAGTAGTTTAAAATATGAGCATCATTCCCTCCTGAAATGATGAATCGAGACTCCTTTCTTTTTTAGCCAAATTGCAGTATTTACGAAGCAGTTGATGCTTGCTTTTAGACCCACCTCTTCATCTAGAAACTTTATCTAAAGAAGATGACGTGAACAACATCTTGCAAAATTAGGTCCATATGTGTTTTCAAAATCAGCATATTTTTAAAAAAGTCATAGTGAATGTAAGAACAATACATCTGACACCATCATTGTTTAATGTACTGTATATGTTCTTTCCAAAATTTTAGGCTTAGTTGCTTTTACTGACTTCATAGAAGTTCAGTTAATTATACTGAAAACATATATGGCTGGCATCATTCACTGAAAAATATACCCTTACATCTGTTTTTCACTAAACATAAAATGCAATCTTACGTTTCTGCTGTTGCATGTATATTAGTTTGTAGAATTATAGTGTCCGTGTGTTTTAAAATGAAAATGGTTAATTTCACATCAGATGAGAATCTTTAAAGCTTATCTTATTGGGTCAAGTGGTCAATCCTCATTTTTAAGCAAAGGTTTAGCTTCATTAAATAAACTTAAATTTTGTAGGAAAATATCACATTCAGGTATACCTGTCTAAACTACATTATTACCTTATTACCTACACCAGCATCACTGCAGTCTTGGTTTGCTTGTTGTTTGTGAACTGTAATATAATGACAATTTATGTTTTGTCATAACTGCGTGGCATCTGCTCAGTGTTGCATGCAGATTTTTAGTTTTTACAGTTCTCATTGATGTCCATAAAAATTGTTGATATTGTCTTTATTCCTTTCAGATATAACATTAGGAGCGGTTCTTGTTCCTGTGCTTGTTATGACCTTGACTATACTCATTTTAATAATTGTTTGTACTTGGCATTGGAAGAGCAGGTAAGAAAACAGACGTGTACTATTAGCTGAATGCACTGTTTACAGTAAAAAAAAAAAAAAAAAGCATTTTTTGGTTAGTTTCATACCAAATATGTTGTACAGGAAAGAGTTTTGATTATCTCTAAAGTTTTTGTTTTTTCTTTTTTAATCTGAGATGTACCACTTAACGTCGTGGGACAGTCTCAATATAATGCTAATTCAGTGTGGTTTGTGATAAACTTATTTAAGTAATATGCAATATTTTTGAAGGTGCTCGCAGATATTTCATTTCTTTTTCAATCAAAAAAGGTCAGAACCAGACAGAGCAAATCTTGAGCCCTTTTCCTTCCTGGCTAGCCTCAGGACAGTGATGATGGTGAATGCCAAACTAGTTAGTAAATGCTGTTGTCACATAAATATATTTTTTGTCAAGGTGGATTAATGCTTTGTAGGAGAATTTGCAAATTGTGTCCTGTGGTTCTGATTCCATGGTAGGCAAATTAATATCATTCCATTATTGTTTAGTATGTTGTACTGTATTTCACATGTACCTAGTTCAAGCACTTCATGATGATGGAGTGAAAGTAATATGCTGGTAGTGATTTAGTGCAGTGCTGGTACATTTATTCAGCAGTGGGAAAATGTTGGCTATCTTTTTTAAAAGAATAACTGAAGTCAGGACCAAGGGTGTATTGAAAATATAAGAGAAGATGCCCACAAGCCTCACACATTCTGTGCATGGCCAAGGATGTTTTGTGGACTTGGCACTATTATTTGAGATCATCTCATTTCTGCTGTTGGCTGTTCACTTATGGTTGAGTTTAAAATTAACAAAGAAGATGATATGCTTTGATGACAAGAAGGCATCAGTGGTAACTATATATCTGACTTTCTCTTTGTTATATTCTTTGGTTATCTGTATACCTTGTCACATGGACAGTTGTCCAGGTTTTTAAGTAAGTTTGCATCTAATTTGTAGTTGTCTTTGTTGCATTCATTCTAACTTTGAGATTGCTCCTTAAATGCTACGTCATGCATTTCACTCAGGGAACAGACATAGTCATTCACATAATGTTTGATTGGTCAGTGTGTTTAAACCATTATTGAAAATTTCGGGTGCACGGTTATTAAACTCCTTAACGTTAGACCCGAGCATTACTCTGGCTGTGAAAGTGCTGTCAGCGTACGTCCCAAGCATTACTCGGGCAACATTATAGGTGGGTCTTGCGTAAGCGTTATGTCCAAAAATCACATGGGCAAAGGTGTCAGTGCGTCTTATCCTCTCATCTGTAAGTGTGATCGGTAACCACCTCCATAATAATGGCGTCTCATAAGAAATGTTTTTCAGCTGCCCAGGTGTTGCACTCTCTTGCTAGTAATACAAGTAGTATTACCTTAGTAGGTAAGGATGTTGAGGAGCTTCTCATCAGCAGTGATGAGGAAGTGAATCTGTCCTCAGGCGGTGAAATGGACAGTGAGCCCGAAAGTGATTTTGATGAATCCAAAAGTAACTTTTGCATCTGCCTCTCTGTAGACACTGGTTCAAATAAACCAACGCCACCTTGTTTTGTGGGGTAGCCAGGAATAAATGCGGATGTTGACAGCCAAGGTCTACTCACTTACATGAAGTTATTCCTGGATAACATGATTAACAGAAATAACCATACACCTAAGCAGTTTTCCCATGCAAAAAGATGGGAACCAGTAACTGCTGATGATATCTGGGCCTTTTTAGGCTTATTGATATTGCAAGGACTTGTAGTAAAACCTGAACAGCGATAGTGCTGGTCTAAGAACAAAATTTTGGCAACATCGTTCTTTGGACAAATTATGTCCAAGTGTAGGTTTTCATTAATTAAACAATGAATACTTTGATGAAAATACCCATCTAGCAGCTTAACTGAAGAAAATTTGGGAGATATACCAGGCTATTTTAGCAAAATTCTGGAGCATTTACATTCCGGACCATGATGTCTTATGGCTTAAAAGGGCAGACTGTCATGAATATAGTACATTGCATCAAAAAGATCAAGATTTCGCATAAGGTTTTATGAGCTTTGTGAATCTAAAATGGGATACATCTGGAATTTGGTTCTATACACAGAAAAAGGGACAATATTTGATTCGAAATACAATCAGTATGGCATTGCTACGTCATTAGTGCTGACTTGGATAGTAGATGCTGTACTGGATCACGGTTACTGTGTAATCATGGACAATTTTTATACTTCGCCAGAGCTATTTGACATCTTGCTGCAAAGACTGACACATATGGAACAGTGTGTCCCAACTGTCGAGGCATGCCTGAAGACTTTGGCAGAGCTACATTACAGCGAGGTGCGTTAGTAGTTTGGCAAGAGTGTAAAGTGCTTGTACTGAAATGGAAGGACAAGAAAGATGTTTGTGTTCTTAGCACTGTACATAATGCAGCTACAGTCACTGTACAGGCAAAAGGCAGGTTACGAAGCGTTGTGCTGTGGTCGACTACAATAGCACAATAGGCAGCATAGATCTTGCGGATCAAGTATTGACTTTCTATCCTGTTATGAGGAGGCAGCAAAAGAAATATTACAAAAAGGTATTTTGTTATCTGGTGGAACAGTGCATTTGGAATGCATTTGTTTTATACAAAGAAGAAGCAGCTTGAACAAATCGTTGCCACACATCCCCCATCCATACTACCACTAAAGAGGAGCGGTTGACCCAGCACATTGCAGATCAATCCAGAGTGTTTTATTGGTAGACATTTTATTGATTATATACTACCAACAAAAAAAAACAGAATCCAACTTATACCAGTGCAGTGTGCTGTTCAAAAACCAATAAATCTGGGAAGAAAATCCAAAAACAAACGTGCTATTATTGTCCCGACTATTATTATTATTGTGACATTGGATTGTGTCTTCCACCATGCTTTAAGATTACTACACAAAAGACTCATTTTGAGATTTTATACTGCTTTTGCATCATTAGTTAGTAGTATTATTACTGTTATTATTTTTGTTATTATTGTTTATTTCATATTATTTTTATTCATCAGTAGTATTATTTGTATCTATTACATTTTTGAGATTTAATAAATACGTAATTTTTCATGCCTAAAAATGCAACACTTTTTACATGTTTTTTTGGAATAAAATGCAGCGCTAAAGAGGTTAATAGTCTTATTCTTCTTTGTTTCTTTACTGCATGGCTTCTTAGTGGTTGCAGTTTTGCATATATTCTAATCTGTGCAATTAGACAGTCATGAAGCTTTGATGTCTTTGCCTCATCATTTTTTTACTTAACTGAGGTTGATATTAATTTATAAAAACTGTATGACAGTGTGTGATTTGTTCCCATTCCTATCAAAGCTCTTCCATGTGGTCAAAAAAGAGGATTTTTCATTACTTTTATAGAAGTATTACCTTGTGCTGACATGCAAAATTTTTTTTCTTTCAATTTATAGGAAAAAGACTGCAGAAGGAACCTATGACATACCATACTGGGACCGCACAGGTGAGAAAGTATAATGGCAGAGGTGCATCTCAATATACTGTGTGCTAACAAATCTCTTCTTTACTGTCATCCTTAAGCTCTTTTAGATAATTTAAAAAACATAGTTTTTAAAACTGTTGTTCTTAAATCTATAAATATATGGACTAAGTCTGTACACTAGCTAGTGCTTTATATATATTAAGTAATAAGAAAACCAACACTGAAGAAGAAAATTATAGGATTATGTCAGGCTTAGCAATAATTAGAACTTGTTTAAAAAAATACTTTGTTTATAGTGACTAAGTGTTTTAAGAAGTAACCTTTAATCTCTTTAAAGAAAACTTTAGGTTACTGTTATAAACCTTTTTAACAGGAAATAAAACAAGGAAAAATTATATGTACATATTTTAGGGGTGTAATTGTAATGACAATTTATTTGTAATACCATAGTTAATAAAAAGAGCTGATTTAAAGTCTATGCCTAAATTAAAGTGAGAACAGTTAATAAAAAGAGCTGATTTAAAGTCTATGCCTAAATTAAAGTGAGAACAGTCATGAATAACCATAAACGAATTTGAGAAAAATAAAAAAGTAATAGAGTATTGTGAGTTTTCATTAGCCTTTGTTCCACTACATGATGGAGGCTCCAAGCCAGAATATTGCCTTTGTTTTTCTCCACTGAATTTTCACCTATTATATTTTGAGTTCTTACAAATACATGTTGAAGCAACTATCTCCAAATATTACAAATTACTTCATTGCGTTTTTAAATGTTATTTCATGCAGCTATATTCCTTCATAGCATATACATTAGGATACTTACACAGTCCTGAGATTTGTGTACTCCATGAAATACTGATATAAAACATTGCCTTGTTTCTCAGTCAGTGGACTGACATTAACATTGTTTGAAAACTTGTAAGAGCTAACAAGCAGGAAGACATTTACAGTAACATCTACTTGGTTTTTCATATATTGCTTTTTTTTTTTTTTTTTTACTGTTATAAATGCCGAGTTTTTATCTCAAGGTTAGAGCCTTTGATGTTGCTGTGTAATTCAAAAACAAAGCATTCAGTTTTTTTAATATCTTGCTTCTCTGACCAAGACAGCTGCAGTAGTCAAATTAATTGGCTATCTTGGGATAACTGATATCTTTTTTTTTGGGGGGGGGGGGGGTTTAAAGGGTTAAATCACACTGGGACACTTGCCAATATTTTAGTAACAGATGCTTTAGTATTACATTTCAGGCAAGTTTTGATTGACTGGCATAATAAAGTTCCTAATTTGTAATAAAAATTAGGGATTTAAAAATAATGTTATATTTATTTAATACTTGCACTCCAGAAGCAGATTTTTTTTTAAGCATAGGCAACATTTTTTAATGTGTTGCAGAAAAAAGCACCTGCTCAGTGCAAGAGCTGTTTTCTGAAGTCTGCTTATCATCTGCTTTGTCATCATAAATATCCTTGGTTTAATTCTGGGTTTATCGAGGTTAACCAGTTCAGCCCCTCAAATCTTTTTCTTCTGATGTATGTGGTTTTGTTGATTCTTCGGGATGAGACTTATACTTTTCATATTATCTAACACCACCTCCAGTCAAGTCTCCTTCCTCTTGACCTCAGCCCCATCATCTTCTCCATCTCACTGTACCTCTTTACCCAGTTATACACTGACTTTTGCTCCACATACTGTATGTGTGGCCATAAAACCTATTGTCTCTACATCATCCTTTGAGTGACTGATCCTGGACTATGAGTCCTGTCGTGGTAGACCACTGGACCCACTGCAGCAGTTTGCCTAACAGGCAAAGATTGGAATGGAAGATATAATTATCTATCTGGTCCACAAAGCCTATTTTCACCTGGACAAAAATGGCAGCACTGTGAGGATTATGGTTTTTTAAATATTTCTCCAGTGCCTTCAATACCATCCAGCCATCCCTTTTAAGGGGTACACTTCGAGATATGCAGGTGGATGAGTGTGTGTCCTGGATAATGGACTGCCCATCAGGCTGAATGCAGTTTGTGAGATTCAAGGACTGTGTTTCTGATATGGATGTGAGCAAGCCTGGAGCACCACAAGGAACAATTCTGTCTACATATCTCTTCACTCTGTACACCTCAAGACTATAAATATAACACAAGGTCATGTCAGTTGTGGAAATTCTCTGATGGTTCTGCACTTATGGGGTGTATTGATAAAGGGGATGAGACAGAGTATAGGAGTCAGGTGGAGAAGTTTGTTTTCTTCGTGCAAAGAGAATTAACATCAACAAAACCAAGGAACTGGTTAATGACTTTCACTGCACCAAAGGGCCTCTGTGTCTGGTCACTATTAAAGGAGTGGATGTAGAAGTGGTCCACTCCTGAAAGTACTTGGGGTGCACATTAATAACAAGTTAGACTGTTCTCTGAACACAGAGGAAATGTACAAGCAAAGGTATCAGACTCTTATTCCCAAGGAAACTACAGTATGTTCCTTTAATGTTGGAAGTGGCATCATTCGCCTCTTCTACCACTCTGTGATGGCTATTGCAATTTTTATACTATGGTGTGCTGGGCCACTAACATAATTTCAGGACAGACCCACCAAATCAACAAGCTAATTAGGACAAGCTCTGGACCCTCTGGAGGTAGTAGCAGAGTACAGCGTTAAAACAAAATGGAGTGTCATTGTAAACAATTCTGAACATCCTCTCTGTGACACACTTACACTGAGTAATGTCAGCCAATGAGTCATTCAACAGAAGTGTGCCAAGAAAAGTTACTGGGGCTCCTTTATATAAACACCAGTATGCCTGCGTAATGCCTCACTGTGGCTGACAGACAAGTCAGAAGATTTCCTTCTTTGTTCAGACAAAAGTTTTTGTATGTATTTATTTAGTTATTTATTCATCTACCTATGTGTATGTATTTATTTAAAGTGGTTCTATAAAAAGCCAAAATTTCCCATGGGGACAAATAAAGTTCTATCCATCTATCTCTCTGTCTAATGTCAGCATTCATATTCCTGCTTAATTCATATTCTTACTTAATTTTATATTCTGTGTTCATTGGCCATGTCTCACTCCAATTTAGCAGACCACTCCTTACACCGCTTTCATAAACTTTGCTCTTTCAAGTCAGCATGGTTCCCTTAGCAGTCAGCTATGAGAATTTTTCATGCCCCCGCCCCCCATATGCACACCTCACTCTGCACTCATCATCTCACCCTAAGTAGCACAGCTTCCCATCTTTCTTCATAGCAATAATTGAACAATTTCCAATATCCAGACACACACTGTCTACATCAGCATTCTGCACCTCTCTTTTACAAACTTACACTTGCTTTGCAGGCTACCTTTCACACCTCCACATCTTTCATGCACCCACTTCTGACAACCCATGCGTTGAACTGAGTTTCTGTCAACATCTGTTGTGACTATGTGGCAGTGGTTTTCCAAGACGGCGGCTTCTGTGCTCCATATTCCTACCATGTAATGCCGGTTGCTGCCACTGATGCTCTCTTAGCTGCAAGATGGCTCTCGATTAAATAGTAAACCAATGGCAGGGAAACATGACTGCCCCTCAAAAACCCCTGCCTAAACAGTATTTCACTGGGAAACGAACACACTTTACCAGCTCTTTTGCGGGATCAGCTACGGCTTTGCTTCCTTATTGCGTAACAAGCTTCTCGCACGATTACACTGTGTGCACAATTATTAGGCAAGTGTGTATTTTGACCATATCATCATTTTTATGTGTATATTCCATCTCCAAGCTGTATAAACTTGAATGCTTATTTGATTTAAGCATGTCAGGTGATGTGTATTTGTGTAATGAGGTAGGGCGTGGCCTAAGGAGACCAACAGCCTATATATGGTGTGCAGAATTATTAGGCAGCTTGTTTTCCTCAGGCAAAATGGGCCAAAAAAAGAGATTTAACTGACTCTAAAAAGTCAAAAATTGTAAAAAGTCTTTAAGAGGGATGCAGGACTCTTGAAATTGCGAAGATATTGGGGTGTGATCATAGAACCATCAAGCGTTTTGTTGCAAATACTCAACAGGGTTGCAGGAAACGTGTTGAGAAAAAAAGACGAAAATTAGCTGCCAAAGATTTGAGAAGAGTCAAACGTGAAGCTACCAAGAACCGTTATCCTCCAGTGCTGTCATATTCCAGAACTGCAACCTTCCTGGAGTGCCCAGAAATACAAGGTGTTCAGTGCTCAGAGACATGGCCAAGGTAAGGAGGGCTGAAACCCGACCACCGCTGAACAAGGAACATAAGTTGAAATGTCAAAACTGGGCCAAGAAATATCTGAAGACAGATTTTTTCAAAGGTTTTATGGACTGATGAGATGAGAGTGACTCTTGACGGACCAGATGGATGTGCCTGTGGATCAGTAACGGGAACAGAGCTCCACTTCGACTCAGATGCCAGCAAGATGAAGGTGAGGTACCAGTATGGGCTGGTATTTTTAAAGATGAGCTAGTTGGACCTTTTTGCGTTGAAGATGAACTCAAAATCAACTCCCAAACCTACTGCCAGTTTTTAGAAGACACTTTCTTCAAACAGTGATACAGGAAAAATTCTACATCTTTCAAGAAGACCATAATTTTTATGCAGGCCAATGCTCCATCACTTGCATCGAAGTTCTCCACTGCATGGCTAGCCAGTAAAGGCCTTAAAGATGACAGAATAATGACATGGCCCCCCTTCCTCACCTGACCTAAACCCTATTGAGAACTTGTGGGCCCTTCTTAAACGTGAGATTTACGGGGAAGGAAAACAGTACACCTTTCTGAACAGTATCTGGGGGGCTATAGTCACTGCTCCACAAAAAGTTGATCGTCAAGAGATCAAGAAGCTGACAGACTCCATGAATGGAAGGGTTATGACTGTTATTGAAAAGAAGGTGGCTATATTGGTCACTGATTTTATATTTTTTTTTTTTTGAAATGTCAGAAATGTTTATTTGTAAATTTTGAGTTGTTTGTTTATTATTCTCACTTTAACAGATGAAAATAAACAAGTGAGATGGGAAAATTTTCATTTTTCATTTAGTTGCA
The DNA here is from genome assembly GCA_026402145.1 of Polypterus bichir lapradei. NCBI lineage: Eukaryota > Metazoa > Chordata > Cladistia > Polypteriformes > Polypteridae > Polypterus > Polypterus bichir. Next base: position 165,145,301 of record JANRMT010028174.1, read on the forward strand.
TAATAATTCTGCACACTAATAGTGGCCTAATAATTCTGCACACATGTGTATTCCCCTGGTAATGTTCACACTCACATTTCCTTTGCATAACATTCAGGTTTCAGGTTTATTAACATTTTGGATTGACTGATAGTACTGTATTTGTTTCATATTAAAATTAATCCCAAAAATACAACTTGCCTAATAATTGTGCACACAGTGTATTTAAATGAACATTTAAAAGACAGAGCCCCGAACAGCCAATTGCTCACTCTTATGTCCTTTCTTCCTGCAACCACGTCTGCCCCTGCCGCTGCTTCTGAGATAGTGAACCTGCTCGACGGAAGACTTTGTGTTCTTTTAAGCTGTTCTTTTGGAGCTTGTCATTTGCCAGTTGTTACCTGTGCACTTGTGTGCCAAAGAAACTCCTGTTGAATACACTCTTCTGTCAGTTAAATACATTTAATCTTTCTTATAAACTCTGTGTCCTGTGCAGCTCTACTACCCAAGCTTGACACTGTCCTGTACTTGGTGTTGTACCCCATTTTCTTTGTCTCTTGACCCTTAGCCTCCTATCATCACCTTGGTCTTTCCTTCATTTACTTTAAAATCTTTTGCTTCCAAAATAGCTTTCTATTTCAGTATTTCACTTCACATTTCAGTTCCACTTCACATTTTGTTATTAATGCAAGCTCATCAGCATACAAGAGCTCCAATGGCAATCCTTCCACACACTTCTCTCGTACTCTGGTTATCACCTTCAACACTTTCATGAAAAGACAGAACAGATCCCTGCTGCTGCCTTCAGATCCTTTACTATCCCCATCTGCTCTCCAAGCCAGCATTTGTGCTTCCTCATTCATTAATACTTCAGACACTAACCAGTCATCCATGCCTAAATTTCTGAAAGCCCACTTCACAACCTTTAATGGCACTCTGTCAATGCTTTCACCAGATCAACAAATGCACACTCTATAACAAAGATCACGTCTGTTTTTCCCTTTCCCAGGCAAGAAACTCAATTGCATTTTTTTTCACTTTCACTTCTGATTCTGATCTCAAGCATTCTCTCAAAAACTTTCATTACCTGCTTCAAAAGCTTAGTCGCTTGCCATGAGCCCCAATCCAGTGGATCACTCTTTTTGCTTATGATCTGCATACAAGCCTTACATTTTTATATCATTTATGTAAAGTGAACTATTAAGTGTCTGGTACCATTTTAAACTAATGACTTTGTTTGTTCTGTACTTGCAGGTTGGTGGAAAGGAATGAAACATTTTTTACCAGCAAAGGGCAGTGAAGGTGAAGAATGCCAAATTCGTTACAGCAGCTCTGAAGTGAGCCATCTTGGGGCAAGAGAAGTGGGTCCAGTCTTACAGACAGAGCCAGCAGGTATAACCTAAACAAACAGGCTGGTAATAACTGAAAAGGAAGTTTTTTCATTATGATCAGTTCTGCAAAAAATGTTTTCTTAAAATGAAAGGGCCTGCATTAACCCATGTCTTCATGAATGTCCTCAGTTTTGATTGTAAAACCAAGCTTAAGACCTACCTTATTTTTGTTACATTCTAGATGTGACATATTAATATTTTTAATATAGATTTTCAATTTCTATTGTGACAGTGTCTGTGCCTATTTGTTTCAGGGGAGATATGGCCGCTTGGAATTTATGTGCTGTTTCATCAGTTATCAGGCACAGTTGCAATCTGTGCATTTAAGTAATTGTGCTAAAATGTAATTCCTTTTAGTCAGTTGATCTCCAAAGTCTGTCACTGTGCATTTTAATGTAAACTGATCTCAAATTTGTTTTTGTATATATTGTATGTGTGCCTATAAAAGAGACCCTTTTTTCCTAGATATTTTGCTTCCTGTGGCCTCTGGTCATTAAACCAAAATGACATTAATTTCCTCATATGCTCATACAGAGCTGCAGTGGACTGCCAGGTCTATCTGTATTCTACAGAAAGTACAACATCCATAATCCATACATCCATTCTTTTTCAAACAAAGTGTACACTTGACCAACACTTTAAATAAAAAATCTGCTTAAGTTACTTTTTGTTCCCATCCTTTTTTTCCATTGAGTCTAATGTGCTTGGCACAGTATCCTCCCCTAAGAGTTCATGTACTAGAACAGTGGCTCTCAACATTCACTTTTCAGGGCCCTCTGTAGCTGTGGGTTTTTGTTCCAGTCAGTTTCTCAATCAGTCAGTCGTACTTACCTTTAATTGATCTTATAATTTAATTAGCTGACCATTTTTTTTATACTTTTTGGCATTTAGAAAAAGGCAACTGTGTCATATTTATTCTTAGGGGAAATTAAGACATATTTTAAATGAACCTTCTCAGTGGAGATTGCTTTCTTAATTGTATCTGAATGTGGCCAATTATTGTTAAGTAGTGCAGATACCAGCATAAATGTCAATGAAAGGAGCAGCTACTTCACAGTTACCTATTTGTATGTTTATTAGTAAATAGTTATCTAATGAACTATAGCATTAAAAAATATTTAAAAGGAAAAAAATATCCATCTAACACAAATTTCCTGCTTCATTCAGTAAAAATCTGGCCAAAATAGTTTGTAATTTGTGGATGATTATAAAAAACAGAACAACTGGGGGGAAAAGGCTTACCTGTTTGTAGGAGTCTAATTAAGAGAAGAAATGGGTTGGAACAAAAATATATTTCTCCATCAACACCCACAGAGCAAACATTGCACCTGTAGTGCTCTTTCCCAGCTTGAAACCATAGTACTGCTCACTAATCAACACTTCATTTCTTAACCTAGCTTCCACTACTCTTTCCCATAACTTCATGCTATGGCTGATCAGTTTTATCTCTCTGTAGTGTTACTAGAGTTCTGCACATAACCCTTATTCTTAAAAATCAGTACCAGTATACTACTTTGCCACTCCTCAGGCATCCTTTCACTTTCTAAGACTGCATAAAACATCCATCCATCCATTTTCCAACCCGCTGAATCCGAACACAGGGTCACGGGGGTCTGTTGGAGCTAATCCCAGCCAACACAGGGCACAAGGCAGGAACCAATCCCGGGCAGGGTGCCAACCCACCACAGGACACACACAAACACACACTAGGGCCAATTTAGAATTGCCAATCCTCCTAACCTGCATGTCTTTGGACTGTGGGAGGAAACCCACGCAGACACGGGGAGAACATGCAGACTCCATGCAGGGAGGACCCGGGAAGCGAACCCGGGTCTCCTAACTGCGAGGCAGCAGCGCTACCACTGCGCCACCATGCCGCCCCTGCATAAAACAGTTTGATTAAAAATTCCATTGCCAGGTTTCTTTGTCCTCCTTCCTCTGTGCAGATGTTACGCCATATACCCTTCAAGTTGTGTCCCTTACCACATTTGCTGTAGTTATACATCTACAGTGGAACCTCGGTTCACGACCATAATTCGTTCCAGAACTTTGGTCGTAAACCGAGTTGGTCGTGAACCGAAGCAGTTTCCCCCATAGGATTGTATGTAAATACAATTAATCCGTTCCAGACCGTACAAACTGTATGTAAATATGTAAAAATATGTAAAGATCAAGCACGAATATAGTTAATTACACCATAGAATGCACAGTGTAATAGTAAACTAATGTAAAAACATTGAATAACACATAAAACACCCAGGCTCCCTGATCAGCTACACGAGCTGGCTCGCTCGCGCGCTCTCTCTCTCTCTCTGTAGCACACACACCACCAAAGCCCCTCCCTCAGCTACAGGAGCAGGCTGGCTCATGCGCTCTCTCTCTCTGTGTAGCGCACACACACACACACACCCCTATCCTCCCCCCCCATCCCTTCCCTGTCAGCGGCCCGCCGGGCTCTCTCTCTCTCTCTCTCTCTGAGCTTGCTTGCTCTCTCTAATCTCTCTGTAGCACGTGCTCGCGCAGCATTTTTTTTTTAAATGAGTTTTAAGCATAGCGGAAAAAAGAAACATTGGAACAAATCCGAAGCGCGTGCAAAAACCAACTCACAAGCAAACAAAAAAGTAAGATTGCAGAAGATCACGCTATTAAACCTAAAGCCTGATCGCTGTAAACAATGTTTATAAAAAGTGTTTTAAGCACAGCAGAAAAAAAACGAACAACAAATCCGAAGCGCGTGCAAAAACCAACTCGCAAGCAAACAAAAAAGTAACATTGCAGGAGATCA
>JANRMT010028174.1:165150140-165185910 GCA_026402145.1 Polypterus bichir lapradei
TTCAGCAAACATTGCAGCAATCTCCTCCTCCCCCTCCCCAGCAGGCAAGTGCTTACTCGCTCTTGCTCTCTCTCTCTGTTTAGGAGGCAAGGGAAACTGGCTTGTTCGTATACCGAGTGTGTGGTTGTGAACCGAGGCAAAAGTTTGGCGAGCTTTTTGGTCGTGAACCGGGACGTTCGTGAACCGAGGTTCCACTGTATCTGGTAACTCTTCATTGCCACCTAGTGCCTCCTCCATGAACTCTACCTTACAGTTTTTCTTTTTTCAACTTTAACCATTTGATCCTTGGCTCTGCCCTCACTCTCCTCCAGTTCCTGATCCTTAATGTCATCCTACAGACCACCACTTTGCAGTCTCCAATCTCCTTCAGACTGACCCTATTGCATAGGATATTATCCACCTGTGTACATTTTCCACCATTCTTGTACGTCACCCTGTTTTCCTCCCTCTTCTTAAAATATGTATTCACCACAACCATGTCCATCCTTTTCACAAAATCAAATACCAACTGACCATTCCTCTTCTTGATACCATATTTACCCATCTGCTCCACATCCCCTCTGTTCCCTGCACCAACATGTCCATTGAAATCCACTCCAGCTACTACTCTCTCTCTCTCTTGGGTACACTCCACCAATTCATCCAACTCACTATAGAAATCTTAAAAACCACTTATAAATATTTATAGTGTTTGGAACATACTGTAGGTGGGTTAAATGACTTGCTAAGAGTCCTAAATTGAAGCAAGAATTAAATCGGTAACCTTGTGGTTTAAAGTGTCCTGCTGTTGCAAATGGTCTTGGATAAGGCATTGGCTAATTTCATTAATGTAGGAGAACTGCAGCAAAGCATTGATTTAATGCACATCATTTTGTGCAAAATATTCGGCAGGTCTAAAGTACCTGGGGATATTGATTTTCATAGGAGTCTCGTGGGGAACTTGCTTGACATTTTAAAATGGCTATTAGTTTAATGGACTTAGAGGCCAGTCCATGGTTGGTTCCTGACTTGGCTTAATGTTTCCAGAATCAGCTTCTTCACCTGGTGATCCTAATTCTAGCTAATTAGTTTCAAGAATGTGCTGCAAAACCTCTATAGAAAACAGCCAAGTTCCTCTACTTTGATTGATTTGTGCATCTAATAATTTAATAGGAACATTCCTTACTATACTTTACAAACTTTTAATGTACTTTATTTGATATAGTAGTCCTTTTAAATAGTGAAACCCCATCACAAAGTAGCAAATGGGTTTAGATATTTTATCCACCAGTTTACTTTTATTTTTCCTGTAGCTTATTTTAAAAATACAAATTTTCAAACAAACTCTGGTGAATACTTAATTGGGGAAAAAATGTCAATGTGTGTATATTGAGGGGAGGCTCAGTTTTTCTCTTTTTATCCCATCAAGGCATGCTACCCAAGTTACACAGAGACTGTAATGGCTCAAAGGAGACAAAAAAAGAACTGATTCATGGGGTGCATAAATATGTGCATTTGACCACTGCATTAAGAATGTTTGTAATGATAGAACATTAAACATGTGGGGGCACGGTGGCATGGCAGTAGTGCCGCTCCCTTGCAGTAAGGGGTCTCCAGGTCTACATTTAGTGAAGAGAACCTTTATGGCAGGTGTGATGTGGCTCCAAAAAGCTGGATATATGAATGGGTATCACACTGGTGTAACTGACAAATTGTGTAAATGTTTGGTTCGTGAGCTGGTGGTCGGAGACACAAACACAGAATTGAATGGATGTTCATCTGAGTGGACTTTCTTTATTGCAAAAATGCTGTCTCTGTTAAATGTACCAAACCCCCCTGTTCCTATCCTTCCTTTTTCTTTCTCCATATACCCAATCACCACACAATAAACGTCTTTGTGAAAGTAAAACTAGCTATAAATTTAGGAGACAGTTTTAGGAACTTCTAAGGAACTTTGTTATACATGATTATGCCATCCATTCAGGGTTCCACCCATCCCAGCAAGCATCGTGCGCGAGGCTGTAACAATTCCCGAACGGAGCACCAGCTCATCACAGGGTGAATACGAGCACACACATACACTAGTAGCGTCAATTTAGCATAACAAAACCCCACATCCTACATGACTTTGAAAGGAAACTGAAGCACTGCAAGTAAACCTACCAGAAAAACATGCAAACTCAAGGCAGGGAACACCTGGGACCCCCTTGCGGCAAGGCAGCAGTGCAACCTCTACGCATCCATGCCCCCAAATGTTTAACACATGCTTTAATGCATTTCATCATGAAAATATCAAGTATTTATCTTAGCATTCTAAATGTTCAGGGAGCAGTAATATCATGAAGTGAATGTATTCTGTGTGACGATTGCTGCCTGCGGCTCCTCTCAGTGCAAGAGGGAAGTCAGTTTAAGAAGCATGTAGCAATTAACATAGGTCGGGGAACTCGTAATACAAAGCATTTAATGTGCTACATTAGTTATGATGGAGTTTGAGAAAATCTAGTAAATTTAAATATTGATTTTAAGATGAAGTTTACAACATTCTATGTTAATGACAAAATAAACTATGAGAATAAAGTCAACATGGCGACTTTAATCTTGACATAAGCATCGAGATTAGAGTGGAATTGTCGAGAATAAAGTCAATATGTTGACTTTATTCTCAACATACACTTTTTTTTTCTTCATTGTGTCTGTGTCCTCACATTTTGTTACTATTTTTTATTTATGTCTTCATCCATTTATTCATTCATCTATTTTCAGTGTTTTAAATATGCCCTCTTTGAAATACTATACTATACATAGTTCTTTTTATCAACTTGAAGTTTAATAATTAATTTTCATTGAGAAGCATACATCAAAAGTAAAATTGATTACATTTAGGCCTTACGCAATGGTACAAAAACAACTTAAAAAATAACTGAGAAAGTTTTCAGTGCAGCGTGTTCTGAGCTTCGGCTTAGACCAACAATTTTCACTTCAGTGCCACAGTAGTATATATTGTAAGACAAAGCTTTAAAAGATTGTCATGGCCTGGTGGTAAAATTGTTTCTGGCCCCAGTGGTCAGATGTGTGACTATCTTAAAGGTAAGCAGAGTTTATATGCAAACCTGACAGATGGCAGAGATTTTGGTACATTTAAGTCATCACTCCTAAAACATCCTTCCACTAGATATTAGGAAAAGAGGCTCAATGTGTCAGATTAGCTGTGGGGCCCAAACTGTTGCTGGTTAGCTTCCACTCTTCTACATACAAAAAAGAGAATTCAAATTGGAAAATTTGATCTTGTCATCTGTGCTTTTGTGTTGCATCTATACAATTTCACAAAGCAAAAGTTTAAAACCTAAATTTACCAAAATGTAATTTCCTATTTATGATTCTCCATTTGAAACAATTAGCAATTATTTTATACAGAGTAATTCACAGTTTGTTTTTTTTTTTTTTGTTTTTTTTTTTTTAAACAGAGTATGCCCAACCCCTCGTTAGTGGATTAGTGGGAACCCTTCGTCAGCGGTCCACATTCAAACCAGAGGACAGCATTGACCATGACTACTCTGATCCTGACCCCTACGATGCACCGCTTCAAGGGATATATCATGCATATGCTGAGCCACTCCCAGCCTCTGGTCCAGAGTATGCTACACCAATCATCATGGACGTATCCAACCATCTGCCTGGTACCTTACCTCACACATCTATATCTACTTTCAAGTCTCTGGGCACAACTGTCAGCAGCAGGGCGGACAATAATGTCTCTTCTGTGCAAGAGCAGTATGACACACCAAAAGGTATTCCAGGACCTGTAGAAGTGGATTTGCTGTATAAAGTACCACAGAGCATTGTGTAGATATTAACTAATAAGGGTTGAATGAGTGTCATTGTAAAATGAATGTAAGTTTCAAATGTATGTAGCCATAAGACCTCAGTCTTGTTTTTAATAAAGCACACATCACTGTATATTTTACAGATTAGTGAATTCCACTCAGATGTAACTTAAAGTTCAGTCCTATCACTGATACAACAGACATGACATTAGTGTAAGCTAGGAGGTATGTTAAAGTAAAATTATTTCACCGTAAATGGTAAAAAAAAAAAAAAAAATTCACTCTTTATAAACTTGGTTTTTGAATACTTAGACCTGTACTTGTGCCTGTAATGTACTATATTCTTCATAGTTACAGAACTACCCTATTCAGATATCACTGTAAATCCAGATATCCTTCTTAAAAGTAAGGATTTAAATAAAGTAATTGATTAATTTATTGAATATTCAGAACAAAATAAGTGCAACATTACAACCCTACTGTCTTTATTTTATATCAAACCTGAAATGTTTACATAACATTTGATTACTCTTTGGTATGCGTCCAAAAATCCTTTTGAGTTATTATTTTTGGTTTCTGTATAATAGTGGCCACAATTACAAAGCATTTGATGTGATTTGCAGTGAAATTGAAAAGCAAGTACTGCTCATGTATTTGCATCATTTCATGCTCCTGTTCTATAGCATACTATAGTATAGGAGTGTAGTGTGGATTTTGTTTGAGTTTATGATAAGTAGTGTCATATTAGTTTTTCTTTAAGTAGTCAGTGGACACAAATGGTACAAAGCAGTATTGAATGCACACATTGTGATCAATTTTATTTTAAATTGCTAATTTAAACTTGTTTGTGCTAGGTGACAAGAATGGCTTATCTAGTTTCAAAATTAATGAATTTTAATGCACATACCAAAATAGGCACACAATGTGCCTAGAAAACTGACTTTTTATATTTATGCATAATATCCATTCAAGTCTGTCTGCATTGGTTATGGCATTAAACTTTCTGTGCAGATTATGAAGTTTGTTTTCAAGTATATGAATGCATTATTCTAGTTTGCTTTCATAATGCTGAAGTTGAAATCGATAGGTCAAACATGAGCTTCATGACAAGTTTATTTATCTCTTCTGTACTCATATTGTCAAATTCTCAACCCTGCTTAATGCAATTCAGGGTTGTAAATTCTTTGAAAATAACATTTAGAAGGCAGTTACTAGAATAGGAGCTGTGAGGTGTTAATCCATTTGGATTTGCCAGTTGTGATTCTTAGAGTTAAGCCATATGTCCTGGTGTTTAAAGAGATGATTACTCAGTAGTAAGGTGATTAATGTCAAAAAATATTTTGGGGGAAAAGTTAAAATCTTTTAATTTCTAATATAATACATAATTCTATGTATTTCTGTTTAGACAAAGGCAGAAAATGTTTAGCCATGGTTTTAATGTTTTTAGCACATATTTTATAATTATTTCAAGACCATGTTTTGTTTCCCCTTTACAAACCTTCCATTTAGTTGGTGATAAGTAGGAATCTATCTCAAAGACATTCATATACATTTGCATTTTAGTTTGTTGTTTTTTTGTTTTTAACTTAAAATGGTTAAGGCACAAATATGCACTGAAACACAAAGCATCCATTTACTCATGAAATGTTTATCTGTAGTTCAGGGTCTATGTGAAATTTCTGTTTAAAAACAGTGTAACAGTATGGATTTTGAAAGATAACACCTGCAAGACACTTAATGTCAGGAGATTTTTGCTGCTATAAGGTTGTGGTAAGATTACTCTGTAAAGGAACGCACTCAATGTCTGCCGTTCTGGTGATCATGTAGATGTTATGCTTTTATTTGCTCACTTTTCATGTATGTGGCATGTGAAGATTTTGATCACATTCAAAAATTTGCTTTTACATATTTAAGCATTTTATACATTTTTAATTTGTCACAACTATAGTATTGAAGGTTGAGTTAAAGCAACAGGTCTCTAAAGTTTTAAGAGGAACACAATCAAATAGTGAAATTAGAATTTTAAAAAGTACCCATTTGTAACCTTTATTTGGCAGAGGCGTTCAATTTATTATTTTTTTTTTTAATATTCTTGTTTATCAGATTGCACAACAAAATATGAAGCCGTCACTGTATTTTTAAGTGTAAAATGCACAACTGAGCAGTTATTCTATTTGGCACATTGCAGTAGTTTATTAATGCTTAAATGAATATTATAGAATAGCGAGCTTCAGTTATCCAATCAAGTTATAATGTTGGCAGCCTATAGTTTATTTGATGAAGATGTTTGGATAAACTGTTTTGTAGATGGCAGAAAGAAGTTGAGGCCGCAGATGATATATATGTAGGTTACAGTTCAGGCTATTCACTTTTTTAAAAATTGCATCTACACTATGCTACTGTAATTGTTGATTGTTCTTGTATCTGTTTTTGTCAGATCTTGCACACTAACTTTGTACATAGCTGTATAATCACTCTTCAAGTGAAAATGGAACACATAATTACTGTTATACAGTGTAGTTTATGGTACGGTAATACAAATGTTACTGAAAACATAAAGATGGACACATGAAGTCCTGATGCGAGTTGTATATAATTTTTAAACTGTTCAAAATGTCTCTCTGACTAGCTGAATCACAAAGCTTAGTTTGCTACAGGAGGACAGGGTTTTAAAAAATAATTTACTGTGTTATGCTGCATTACTGAACACTGGATTAGGCAATAAAAATAAAATGAAACTTTTATGCCATTTCAAGTACAAAGTGCAATGACACTTCTCCTCTTCCCGCACTATAAACTTTTGATCTACATGTTATACTTTATCTAAGGGAGCAAATAAGCAACCTTAGCAGTTAACACATAGAAAACAAAACAATGCCTTATTTTTTCATTGATTTATTGCATTAGAATGTTAACAAACATTTAAACAAGGCAGAAAATAAGCATGAAACTCGTGACAACAGTGGCTTACTGTACAAAAATGGCCATCTGTTTCATTTTTCTTATTGTTCACTGGTTCGTAAATTATGAGTTGCTCAAAGCATTTCTAAAACAAACTCCAAAATACAACACATTTATAAGCAGCTGTCTTGAACAATGTCAAGTTCATGTTTGTGTGTTTAGCTCAAATAATTATTAAAAAAAATCCCAAATGGGATTTAAAAATGGTTTGTATATACTGTTAATGGATTCTCCTAAAGCCACTCATGCTTCTTTAAAGCAAGTTGCCATTAAATATTTTAATGACCCTTTAAACTAGGTGGTCAATTCATTTTGTTTACAATTGAGAATTAATTTGCAAACCAGAATTTCCTAAAACAGATTCTTTCTTTGTTAGTAAGTTGTGTTTGGAGAAGCATAAACATGAAAACAATGGCAGCTGAGATTATTTTGTGCTGTAGGTATTAAAACAATTTTGACAGCACTTCTCATGTTTAATTTCATATGCCATAAGATATTATTGGGTTATTTGTTCAACAATATTTTTTTTTTATCTTGTTCATGAAAACCAGGAAGAAATATGCCACATGGTCAGGTTCCATTACATTTCATTTCAATTATATCCTGAAAGTTTTCTGAATAAACTGAAGGATTGATGTGGCAGACCAATTCTTTCATAAACAAATCACTGCTGTTACAAAGCTGAAACAGTTAATAAAGATTTAGTAAAAAGAGCTTTCATAGGCAAAATGATAGTTGATAACACTATTGACAAGTTTTATCCTGATCATTCTCTTCAGCCTGCTGGTCACTTATTTATTAAGCATTAGATATATAATTAAAAAGAAAAGTGCTCGTGTGGCACAGAAATCAGTAGCTGTCATCTTAGTAGAAACCTGGCCAGGTTGAATTCTAAGACATGGGCACTGCACCAGTCTTCCAGATTTGAGCTGACATACATACAGTATGTTCTTAGATTTCTTATTTAATAAGCATTTCATGGATTGTTTAATGCTCTGATCCCATCTTACATATATATATATCCAGATATTTGATATTCTGCTCATTTTATCCTTCCAGCATGAGCCCTATATAATGACCAAGATTGCATGACTATGTAAATATTGAAGTCCTATATGCATAAAATAATACTAATATGGTCATGCTTGATAATCTTTCTAAATTTGTACGATTGTGTACCTACTTTCATTTTAGGTACTCTTTCAGTATTTTGTTTTCAGGTTTCTGTTGAAAATAATTTAGGGAAATGCAGATATGGCCTTGTGTGGTTTGATACTTCTGATAGTTTTATAAACATCTTCCTGTTTATATAAAAAAGGTGTGAAAGTTTTGAAGCCAGTGGCAATCTGAAGTATAACACAGTTGAATTCTACCTAAAATATTAACATTATCACATGAAAAGTGTACTCAGTTGGGTGGGCATTACATGATACGCAAATTCTATTTTAAACTGGCCCAGGGATCATTTTTAAGATGCGCAGAAAATGTGAGTTGATCTTGTTTAGGAACTCTGAGGTTCCTCTGAATTCTTCTGCCTTACATTTTCAAATGCTGCCATTTCAGCTGTGGTTTGACTAGCAGTAAGATTACAAAAGGAGTTTGCGCTTTTGGCATGTTTCACTGATCAGTGAGTTACTCCCAGAATGTATCTCATTTTTACCTCGTCAAGTACTGTAGTTATTTCATATTTGTATATTTTGTTAGATTTACAATGTATATAGGCATTTTTTTAATGTGTGTTTTGTGTTTTAATAAACCTTAAAGCTTGTTTGCATTCTTGTGATTTTTAAATGTTAAGAAAGCTTTTTTTTAATGGAAAATGGTACTGAAGTAAAACTACTCAACTATCAAACAGAAAAGTAAGTATCCTTTATATGTTTGAATATTTAAAAAAAAAATTTACACCCATCCAATAAATTTTGTAAAATAGTTTTGAATAAGCAATAATGTTTTCAGTTGTTCTCTGCAGAAAAAAATGTATCACTTCCATGTTTCCAGCAGATGGATCTTTTTATTCATTCTTCTTCAGACAACAAATGCATCGCCCTGTTTGGCCAATCACACCACCAGCATATATCTCAGCAGACTGGTTCCTGATTATTTCCCAATGATGTTGTTAGTTCATTTAGTAGTATGCCATGTATGTTCTAATAATTATTGCCCTGCCAATCCCAGGAGAAAAGAAGGGACTGCTGTCCTCCAACTTGCACGGAGAAAACACATAATTGTGACAGTGCATCTTTTAAGTTAGAAGTAGTGATAAGCGAGCACCAAAGTGTTCGGGTGTTCGATCCGAACACATCGCGATCTTCGTGTGCTCTACCGAGAACCCCAGATAATGTAAGTCAATGGGAGACAACCAGGCACTCCCTGCTCTGAAGAGGGGAGGGTGCCTGTTCCATTGGAAAAGGTCAGAAAGTGACAGAAACACTACCCAAATGGACCGGGAACAGCATGGGGACGATGTCTGGATGCATCTTGGACTCCTAAGTCGCTGCTGGGAACCAGTTTGTCCGAGTTGTACGCCACTTTTACAAACTGACAAAAACACGCCCAAAACCCCCCAAAAAATCAATTTTACAGGAAAAATGACGCTCTAAAACATTATATGCCAGTGCATATGGGAGTGCCTGCATTAAAGTGAGGGCAGTACTTACCTGCCCCTTGATTGGCTGTCTCCAACCCGCGAAACGTGCAGGGCGGAGACTCGAGCATGGCGCACGAGCACATGTGGAGCTCGTTCGAGTAGCGCCATGCTCCGAGCATAGCGATGCTCGAGCCGAACACGTTTGGCCGGGCATGCTCGCTCATCACTAGTTAGAAGTACTAGAAAGACTGTATGTAGTGTTTACCTCTTAAGCATTAATGTTTTCCCTTGCTAAGCAAGGCCCAAGGAAATACCATGCAAGCAATGCCTTCACTTGCCCCACCATATTAAGCTGCAGCAGACCCCAGGTATGCTCAGTAGAACACAAACATGATTGTGTGGCACCAAAAAAAACCAAAATTATATCTAAAGTAAAATATAGCAGAAGAAGCCAGCAAACCTCCATAGAAAAAGTCACAAATAGGGAGACATTCAAGGCAGAAAAGATCCAATGCTACCTTCTGTTTACCAGCTCCTTGTAAGTGAAAAGCTGCCTAACTGAGGGAGACACACACACACACACAGGGAAAACACAGCATCAACAAAACACATGGAAATGAAACCCAATGGTGACAATGACACACAGCAAGGAACAGAGAAAGCACAAGGCAGACACAAGAAACAGAAGCTAGTGGCTATGAGAACCTTACATGGCAATCTTGGTCCTGTATTTCATAATTGTTTCTGATAGTGTTAAGTGGGTCGTTGATGTTTTTTGTATTCTTTGTTAACATGTTTGTCTCATTCCAGTTGTTAGGTCTTTGTTTTATTTTTTTCATTTTCATCAGAGGTACTGATAATAGGAAAACATCCTATATTTATTTCGATATTGGACATTAGCCTGGATAATTTGTTTATACTAAATTCTAACATACATGTCACCAAAATGTACACATACAGTTAGGTCCATAAATATTTGGACAGAGACAATTTTTTCTAATTTTGGTTCTGTACATTACCACAATGAATTTTAAATGAAACAACTCAGATGCAATTGAAATGCAGGCTTTCAGCTTTAATTCAGTGGGTTGAACAAAAAGATTGGATAAAAATGTGAGGCAACTAAAGCATTTTTTAACACAATCCCTTTAACAGAATCCAGTATCCTCAGTCGGAAAAGCGAAACTGGGGTCCAACGCTGGAGCCAGACCTATGGGGGAGCTCATCCGCGACTTCCTGGTGGTCAGATCTTTACCCATGGTTCCTGGCTGGGCACAGCCCGAAGGAACAGCATGAGTATGTCCTTCCAGTGGATTTGTATTGTGGTTTGGGTAGCAGTAAAAGACCGGTGTCTCACGTTGGCCGACTGATCCCCGGTGACTGAAACTGACTTAGGGGACATTAAATGTGACCTCACTGGTGGTGAAGGACCCCAAACTAGAGTGGGGCTTAGAAAGGTACAGTATAGTCAGGCCTGGAACTGATCTCCCAGAGTGGAACTATACTCTCTTTTACTCTGCCTAGGGTAAGTGGTGTCAGGCAGGTGTGAGCTTACTTATAGCCTCCCTGACACCACACCTGTATATTGGTTTATCCTGATGGACAAGAGGGTCACACCGCTGCACCTCAGAGTCTGCTGTGGAGATTCTGACTTTTGTCTGTGCTTATGCCCCAACAATTGGGTTGGAATATTTGATCTTCTTGCTGGAAGGGTTTCCCCACTGGATAACGTGAATGAGACCTGGAAGGGTGTGATTAGTAGGAATGGCCTACTTACATAGAACTCAAGCAGTGCTTTGCTATTGGACATCTGTGCTAGTCAGTTTGTCCATCAAAAACTCCCTGTTCAAGCATAAGGGTGTTCAGATTGTTCGTCATGTCATCAGATCACATGTATTGACCATTCTGTGAAGAGAGAGGCTGCCCTGTCAACTGATCACTACCTGGTTGTGAGTTGGATCAGGTGCTGGGGGAAGAGTCAAACATGCATTGAATTTTACCTAAAACTGCGTGGGAACAAGTGGATGGCACGCTGAATGTCACATTTTAAACTATGCTTCATGAAGACAGCACTCAACACAAGGGCAGTGATTTTGAATTGCAAAGATCAGAGGTGCTTTTAGATCGACAGACGGCTTCTTATTACAAGAAAGTGTGAATAGATGAACAGCCTCCTACAAAGCCCGCAAATCAACATATACAGTAAATGCATATAGGGTAGGCAGAGAACACATTGCATGTGTTGAAAACCTTTTGCAAGGGAAGACCCTTTCTGTGAAATCAGGTGGTACATTGAGGACATCAATGAATGAATGGTAAATGAGAATAGTACGTCGTGCTGTATGTGCTCTCTAGTGTTCAGTTACAATAACAGTGTTGTACTCAATCTAAGCTTGTAAGAATTGGCAGCTATTTCTTTGTGAAAATGTGAATTGCAAAATAAGCAGTTAAAGTAAGCAATATGTCACGTGCCATCAAAAGGGCTGCCGTTAAGAAAGCTGATAACAAAGAGTTACAAAAAATGCACAGTTGGTGCTTAAAACACCTGAATCAGTAAAAATGCCTAACAATACCAGTAAAGTAGAAGCAAAGCTGCACAAAATCCATCTTCTGCCTGCACATCCAAACGAACAACTAAAGGAATTTAACCTTTACTGTCTACATGTGATGACAAAATGTCTGCTGCGTTTATCCGCATTGTATTCCCATAGACCATGATGCTTATCTACACGCTGTCTGCTGTTATGTCATATGGTGATGCAATTCTCAAAATGACAGAAAGGCACTTCTCAAACGTGGCACATGGTGTGCTGTGGTGGTCTATTCAATTGCCTTGTGCTATTGAATTCCTGAAGTGATCACAGCAGTTTTTGCATTTTATTTTCTCTCAGCATCAAGTCTTCATTTCAGTTTCTTTTGTTCTCATCCTGAAGACCTGGCTGTTTATAGTGCAAGAATTGGGGGCAGGTGCTCCAGGAGGAAGTTCTGTGGGCAGAGCCTTTGCAGCAGCAGATTTTAATGTTCTTCACTACAAACGTTTTAACAACTTGTCGCCAGGCATGTATTCTCGTTTCAAAATCACGTCAGTCCCTCCAAGTCAAATGCCTTAAAAAGTTTTGAATCTTTCCTTTCATCATCTCTAATAGCAGCTTTTTCTCACCCACTTCACCTTTTGTCCTTTCATCTACTACCCTGGTTTTGTTCCCTCCTTCCATTTTAGTTGTATGCCTGATAAAGACTATACAATCAAAATGTTATGTCTTTACCATTTTCTTTTCAGGTTGTAAATCACCTTTAATCTTTTTTCTTTGGCAGATGCACACTGACACAGCCTTACCTGTCACTGACCACATTTACTCCAATTTGGTATTGCTGGGTTTGAGTCCATCACAGTAACCCAGGCCACTAAGCAGAAGCCAACCACAGAATGAGTGCTATGCCTCTGCAGGGCCACATAAATGTACTGTGTTTTTTTTAGGGACCACATTGTGACCTGTACAATCCTTACTTGCTTCTGTTAATTGACATACAGAGTAGCAAAACTCTGGCATCATCATCAGTGAGTAGAACTACCATACCTCACAACTTCAGTCTTTCCTACCCGAAAAATCACAGAACAGCATTTTAGAAGATCCTTGGCTATTTTAAAATTATAGATTAACCACACATGTGTCATAAAAGTTGGAGCAGAGATGGGGAGAACATTCAAACTCTAAACAAAGTACTTAGGTGGGGATTCAAAGTCCATTTTCTAGAGATGTCATGCAGCAGTGCTAACTGCTGTGCTCTCATGCTAGATCAAAATAACTATTGTTCGCATACTCACAGGAAATGAAAGACAACAGTGCAATAAATGATGTGGTCTTTCTGTAAGACACTGAAAGAAAGAAATAAATCAAAGCCTGAGGATAGAGCTAACGAGAGAGTCTTGTCCACTCCTTGTGCTGTTTGACTCGGGTTTCCCAACAGCAATTGCATCTGCAAAAGAAAGGGAAAGAAATATCTCAGATGCCATCACTTCCCCTGCAATCTTGAGCACAGTTGTCTTCTTCACAGTGTGCTGACACTGTCAGCTGCTGCTAACACATTTAATTTTGCTGGTAAACCTTTCACCTTCATGCTGAGAACAATTCATTTGTAGGGTTCAACAAGCCGAGTAACATGAAAGGAATTCCATTCCCTGCCACAGGAACCTTCATGCAAGAATAGCACAGCAGGGATGAGGATGTCCGGGGCTGGCCTGATGTGATCACAACTGCTGGAGACGCCAAATGGACGGTAAGATGAGCAACAAATGGGGGAATGGCAGCAGCCACTGTTTGGAGAGTGTCCAGAGAGTGCCATAGAAATATTGAAGAATTATAATTTTTTTAATTATAACTGCTGTTAAAGAAAAATGCAATTGATTCATTAATGTGTCAGAGAGAAATAAATGTACTTAAAGAAAACTCAATCATCTAATTATACCTTTGAAGAGGTGTTGGCATCATATCTGAAATGGCAATATCTACACAATCCCCCATTTTAGGGTGCCATAATGTTTAGGACAATTGTTGTCAAAGGTGTTTCTGATTATTCGGTTGAGTTTCATTGCTTCATTAGTGCAGGCATAAAATACTTATGCTTGCTTCTATCCTTCGGAGTCAGTAGTTGCCATTTTTGAACATGAGGACAAGAGCCGTGCCAATGAAAGTAAAACAAAAAAGCCATTACGAGGCCAAAAACCAAGAAAAACCCATTAGAGGCCTTGGTAAAAAAATTCAATGGGGAGCTCAGTAATCGCAAATGGACAGGTAGACCAAGGAAGATCTCCACTGCTGATAGCAGACGAATCCTTACTATGTTAAAGAAAAAGCCTCAAATGCCTGTCTGATAGAACAGGAATAGTCTTCATGAGACAGATGTGTATTGTTCAGGGACTACTATCTGCAGAAGACCTCATGAACAGAAACACAGAGGCCACACTGCAAGATGCAAACCACTAGTTTGCCTCAAAAACAACATAGCCAGATTATACTTTGCAAAACAGAACCTGCAGAATTCTTTAAAAAGGTCTTGTGGACAGAAAAGACAAAGCTGAACCTGTTTCAGAGTGATGGTAAGAGCAAAGTGTGGAGACAAAAAGGAACTGCTCAAGATCCAAAGAATTCCACCTCATCTGTTAAAACATGATGGTGGAGGTGTTATGGCTTGGGCATGTATGGCTGCTACGGGTACTGGCACATTTTTTCTCATTGATGGTGGAACTGCTGACAGCAGTCGCACAATCAGTTCTAAGATGAGCAGATAAGAATTTTCTTTACAAGTTCCAGTAAATGCCTCCAAACTCATTGGATTGCATTTCATCCTACAATAAGATAATGATTCCAGACATACAGCTAAGACAACACAGAAGTTTTTTTAAACCTAAAAAATGGAAAATTCCTGAATGGTCAAGCCAGCCAATCCAGTTTAAATCCAACTGAGCATGCCTTCCATATCCTGAAGAGGAAACATAAGAGGACAAGCTCCCAAAAGAAGCAGGAGCTGAAGATGGCTGCATTAGAGAAGAAGATACTCAGTACCTGGTGATGTCTATGAATTGCAGACTTCAAGCAGTCATTGCATGCAAGAGATATAAAACAAAGTACTAAATAGGACTGCTTTAAAATATGCAACATTGCTATGTCCCAAACATTATGGTGCCCTGGGATAGGGGGATTGTGTAGAAAAAGTGTTGTAATTTTTGCATGGTGTGACCAAAATGTATACAAATAACCCTTAAGGTCTGCAATGTGCACTTTGATCATGTCTGTATTGTTTAGTGTGTCATTTTAAACTGGAGAGCAGAGGGGTAAATCAAGGAAAAGTGTGCCTTTGTTCCAAACATTATAAAAGACGCTGTATGTGTTTCTGACCTGCTCACTTCTCTGCCTAAATGTAGGAACAGCATAGCTGATGCATGAGGATCACTACTAGAAATAGTACATAATAATTTAACTTCACTTCTTAAGACTTTATACTGTTTTTCATTTAAATTTAGAACTGTTAACATGTTAAAATCATTCTACTCACATGAAGTCACAAATCTCTTTCCTCGAGAGTAAATGCTGTAATAACAAAATACAGGCCAAATTAAAATTAAAAATGATCATAGGAGAAATTAAGATCTAGGATTGATCGTCCAGCCCACGCCAGTCTTGCCAGTTGATCCTGGAGAGGCTTTGGCCACAAGATTAAGTGTCACATTTGCAAGTGAGCAGCCTTATCATCTGCTGGCAAAATGGAAGTTTCTTTTTTAGTAAAATAAAAGACAACATTGCTGTGTAATCTAAGGTCCCGAGTTTGTTTCTTGGCAGTGGAGGGGTAACAACACCCTGAGCGAATGTTTCACTTAAATAAAAGCACCTGCTTACTCTATTTAAAAAAAAAAAAAAAAATTACTCTTATTACCGAATAAAAATAGTTTTAAAAACTGGTAAACCTTACTAATTCCAACATGAAGGAAGTGACCCATGTTTGGACTTCCAGATCTGAACTGTTTTAAGATTTACATACTCAGAGTGATATTAAGTCAACATCCTGACTACAAGTGACAAAGCACATACATTTCTCAAACCCAGTTAATCCAACTCAGGGTCACAGGAGGCTGCGGCACAGTGTGCAAAACAGGCCACAAGTACACCACAGTGCCCACTAATACACACACAAATGGCCTGTTTTAACCTAAGCAAGAAGACTTTGAAGATATACAGTGGTGTGAAAAACTATTTGCCCCCTTCCTAATTTCTTATTCTTTTGCATGTTTGTCACACAAAATGTTTCTGATCATCAAACACATGTAACCATTAGTCAAATATAACACAAGTAATCACAAAATGCAGTTTTTAAATGATGGTTTTTATTATTTAGGGAGAAAAAAAATCCAAACCTACATGGCCCTGTGTGAAAAAGTAATTGCCCCCTGAACCTAATAACTGGTTGGGCCACCCTTAGCAGCAATAACTGCAATCAAGCGTTTGCGATAACTTGCAATGAGTCTTTTACAGAGCTCTGGAGGAATTTTGGCCCACTCATCTTTGCAGAATTGTTGTAATTCAGCTTTATTTGAGGGTTTTCTAGCATGAACTGCCTTTTTAAGGTCATGCCATAGCATCTCAATTGGATTCAGGTCAGGACTTTGACTAGGCCACTCCAAAGTCTTCATTTTGTTTTTCTTCAGCCATTCAGAGGTGGATTTGCTGGTGTGTTTTGGGTCATTGTCCTGTTGCAGCACCCAAGATCGCTTCAGCTTGAGTTGACGAACAGATGGCCGGACATTCTCCTTCAGGATTTTTTGGTAGACAGTAGAATTCATGGTTCCATCTATCACAGCAAGCCTTCCAGGTCCTGAAGCAGCAAAACAACCCCAGACCATCACACTACCACCACCATATTTTACTGTTGGTACGATGTTCTTTTTCTGAAATGCTGTGTTCCTTTTACGCCAGATGTAACGGGACATTTGCCTTCCAAAAAGTTCAACTTTTGTCTCATCAGTCCACAAGGTATTTTCCCAAAAGTCTTGGCAATCATTGAGATGTTTCTTAGCAAAATTGAGACGAGCCCTAATGTTCTTTTTGCTTAACAGTGGTTTGCGTCTTGGAAATCTGCCATGCAGGCCGTTTTTGCCCAGTCTCTTTCTTATGGTGGAGTCGTGAACACTGACCTTAATTGAGGCAAGTGAGGCCTGCAGTTCTTTAGACGTTGTCCTGGGGTCTTTTGTGACCTCTCGGATGAGTAGTCTCTGCGCTCTTGGGGTAATTTTGGTCGGCTGGCCACTCCTGGGAAGGTTCACCACTGTTCCATGTTTTTGCCATTTGTGGATAATGGCTCTCACTGTGGTTCGCTGGAGTCCCAAAGCTTTAGAAATGGCTTTATAACCTTTACCAGACTGATAGATCTCAATTACTTCTGTTCTCATTTGTTCCTGAATTTCTTTGGATCTTGGCATGATGTCTAGCTTTTGAGGTGCTTTTGGTCTACTTCTCTGTGTCAGGCAGCTCCTATTTAAGTGATTTCTTGATTGAAACAGGTGTGGCAGTAATCAGGCCTGGGGGTGGCTACGGAAATTGAACTCAGGTGTGATACACCACAGTTAGGTTATTTTTTAACAAGGGGGCAATTACTTTTTCACACAGGGCCATGTAGGTTTGGATTTTTTTTCTCCCTAAATAATAAAAACCATCATTTAAAAACTGCATTTTGTGTTTACTTGTGTTATATTTGACTAATGGTTACATGTGTTTGATGATCAGAAACATTTTGTGTGACAAACATGCAAAAGAATAAGAAATCAGGAAGGGGGCAAATAGTTTTTCACACCACTGTAAGAGAAAAACGCGGAACAAATCGTGTAAGTCCTGGTTGTACTGATTATATTTGACCAAGTCAATTACAGTCACTAGTAATCCCTTAATCAAGGGAGTCACATCAAACCATAGTTGAGAACAAACAAAAAAAGTCTTTACATTTTCACCTCTATCAGCAATTAGTCTAATTCTGATATGTGGTACAGTGAGATAGGGGTTTATTTTAGTGCATGATTGGTGATAAAAAGAGTAGGGCTCGGGCTTGTGTGTATTTGCCAGTGAAAAGCTGTGTGGCCACAGGGTGTGCTGTGGGAAAATTAGCTGAGTGCTCATTAACGTGCAAGTGTAATCATCTCAGCCATTCTTCACTGACAATCTTCAGGTTGTTGAGGGAAAAGATCTACAGCCACAAAGTACTGTATAAAAGTGTCTGCATAGGACAGACAGGAGATGGAGGAGAAAGCAAGGAAGAATATGGGAGAAACACCAAGAGTGAATTCATCAAGAAACAAAGAGGAGGGACGGCAGTGTGAGCAGGTACGGTGGACAGGAGGTGAGTGAGAGGAACAGCACTCCAGTTTGAGTAATAGTGAGAAGCAGGAGTGACTGTCGGCTCAGAGGACCATCCCACAAATGCCGAGGCCTGATAATGAGATGATGGAGGCAGACTTTGGGAGTCTCGGTGTGTGTACTGAGCAAGGTCGCAGGGACAAAAGCCTATTGAAAGGTTGACTGTGCTTGTTGGTGTTTCAGATCAGATGTGAGAGCAGGGGAGACAGGAAAGAGGGGCACAAGAAGGCTCACAAGTGAAAAGAGAAGAAGTGGAACCCAGTTCTAACTCTGATTTTAGTCTTGATTTTATCATGGGACATATCTATTTGAATTGATTGATTGATTGATTGATTTTAATTCCCACATGCACTTGTTTTAATGGAGTATTTATGGAATAATTTATTTATTTACTGTGCTGTACTTTTGCTGAGACACTGATTTGTTGGACTGGAGTAAATTGCACTTTGCACCATCCTTGTTATTTACATCTTTATTGCCCAAATCCAGCTCAGTACATGACTATCAATGTCCCAGGAAATGGAAGATGCTGATGAAACCTGAGGCATCACATAATAATGTGTGACATGTACTAGAATCAATCTAAAGTAGCAATAGTCTTTCTCTTGGAAAACAGTTCTTTATAAGAAGTAATAGTGACTGGCTGCTGCCTCACAGTAAGAAGACCTGGGTTTGCTTCCCAGGTCCTCCCTGCATGGAGTTTGCATGTTCTCCCTATGTCTGCGTGGGTTTCCTCCAAGTACTCCGGCTTTCTCCCACAGTCCAAAGACATGCAGGTTAGGTGCATTGCCAATCCTAAATTGTCCCGAGTGTGTGCTTGGTGTGTGTGTGCCCTGCGGGTGGGCTGGCGCCCTGCCCGGGGTTTGTTTCCTGCCTTGCACCCGTGACCCTGTGTTAAGATATAGCGGGTTGGATAATGACTGACTGACTAACTTTGAGGTCATTTGCATAGGTACTGTCAGTTTTCCACAGTTTCCTCTTAAGTCCACTGTATCTATCACACACAGCACTTAAAGAAAATAAGTTTTAAAGGGCCATATGAATTAAGAGTATCCGACTATCCATTTTCCAAAACCAGTAGGAGCCTGTCACCACAAGCACTGGGCGCAAGGCAGAATCCCTGGACAAGGTGCCAGTCTATTACAGGACAAAACACAAAAAAAAATACAAAACACACCAAGGACCAGTTTTAGCATTGCCAATCCACCTAACCTGCATGAATTTTGGACTGTAGAAGAAAACCAGCACACCCAGAGGAAGCCCATGTGGACAACTTGCAAACTCCATACAGTGAAGATGCAGATGTACACTCTTGGTCTCTCCACTGTGCCACCGCACTGCCCACTTCAAAGTATGGTTACATAAGCAATTCTTTTTTTAGTATAATTTCTTTATGTGATTGTGCAAATTTATGATTTACTTAAATATTTCAATAGTCCCCCATCATTTAGAAAGCATTAAACTTTCAGAAAATTACCAATAATTAATAATTTACCACTTACTTGTGAACAATGTGGCAACATTATCACCACACCATAACTAAACAACTGCTCAAAAAGTAACTGGATGAAGGCACTGCCAAGTGTTCCTACTGCCACTTTTATCAACGAGGCTGACTGTTCTGACCATCACAGACATCCAAGTAATGATTCCACTAAACTCGAGCAGTGCAACTTCCTTTTTTTGTCCTTTTATGGTGGTATGCAAACATCTCTGATTCATTAATGTCCTCACTATTGTCCTGTTCTTCATTTAACTATGGTCACCTATAGTAAACCGAAGTGTATACCTATACTGAAGGTAGCTATACAAAATGTTAAATAAAAAAATGGTCCCAACATCACAAAAAATGTAATATAAAATAAACACTAAGAGCACCAGTAAAGGTTTGGGGCACCCACCTCATCTATGTGGCAAACAAGTTGGGGGGGACTTTTTTTTTTCTTTTTTTTTTTTGAAAGGTTGAAAGACCGTAGGACCTCTGCTTTCTAGTTTGGGTGAGCTCAGTCCGTGTAGCAGCATATGCAATCAGTACTGCATTAAATTCAGGCTATTTGTTGATTGCCACTAATTTTTCCAGTCGCTATGGTTGATACAAAGCTTAATGACTAAACTGAACTGACTGACTAGACTGAACTCCCGTAAGTTTAGGAAACATTGATCTAATTCACGCGACTCAGGTAGCATACTGTAACGGTTCAGTCCTTAACAGCTACAAGCTGCAGATGGGGTCATAACACCAGTAGCCTTGCACAGCACTTATATAATATCACTGCATATGATAAAGCACTTATGATGTGCTTCTCCACATTATTTCTTTGTGCAGCTTGGAGGAGGGACAGACCATCATTTGCATCAGCAGTTCACAGATATGAGGGGAAAAAAGTGGACTGTGCATTGTAGTAGCACCCCATGTGGACAGTGGGTGACTCGAATCAGCGCGGGAGATCGTTAGAGGGGTGGCAGTTCAAAATGGGGTCAGTAGAACTGAAATGTAGCTGAAGTAACAGGCAGAGTGTTCCCCAGCTAATGTGGTGTATTAGTTGGAACAATAAGACAATGTCAATCCTAGTATTGTGTGGTCAACTCTCCAGAAACTGTACCTGTCTTTATGAATCTTGAAATGACAGTTTAAAAATGTTATTGATTTGTCTGTGATTTTTGATGCTTAGATCTTACAGATGGCCATTCCATTCTTTGCAATGTACTCTGCAGAAAACTGAAAATTATAAACTGATAATCCCTAATCAAGAGTGATTTTATCAGGATTTTTTTGTGTCCTGTGGGTTGAAAGAGCCAGTCTGAGCTGTGCCCCTATTCCATTGCGTCTTTGATGTCTCTTTGTGTGTGGGTCTGTATTTTCAAGAACTACGGGGCCTCATGTATAACACCATGCATAGAATTTTCACTAAACCATGGCATACGGTCAAAACTGGAAACCCCAATGAACGTGAAATTTATCATACGTGCACACGCCTACAGCCCCACCCAGACACCTCCTAGAATTTTGCATATTTAAATATGAAAATCAATATAAATAACCCTTCTGTTCAGTGTTTTGTTAAAAGACATTGGCAATTGCATGTGGAAAACAAGAATTTCAGTGAAATGTGAAGTGGAGGCAAGACAATATGTACTATTTGTTGGCTTAAGCAGTGGTATAAGCAGCAAAACGAAATTGATGGAGTAATACAGCATGACAGAGACACTTGAAAGTTCAAGTGCAGATAGTCACATAGTGCCTGAAATAAAAAAGAAGGGGTCAGATATCAAAGTCGATGTGAAAAGGCGAGTCGCAGCCCACCATCTGTTTATTTTGTTTCAGACAATATTACAAAAGCTGACCCCCGTTCCATGGATGTGACTCCAGGCAGTGATGGTGCTGCTGTGCCCAGCGCATCTTCAGGCATTGGCTGCACACCCATCTCTACCTCGGAAGCTGCTATGCAACCATTTGGTTGTGTGCTGACGGACGCCGTTCCGGAGTCACAGAATGCAATAGTGGATACTGTAAGAGATATGGCCAATGAACTAAGGAAAATAAGGGCTGTACTATGTGATCACAAATTAAATGAAGTGATTACAAAATAAATGCTGCATCCGATTATATGCTTTTACATTCTGCTAGTTACTTAGAAACGAAGTGGTAATGCAGTCCGATTTGGCTGATCATATGGTGGGTCAAGTTCATCATACCGCATCTCTTCAGGTACGGGCAAGCCATGATTGTGTGCCACATTATGCAGCATGCTAAATGCTTGCACAATCCAACACACTTTCTATGGACTATAGAGCAGCACATCAATAGAGTAGAAATGTTTTCCATTTACATAAGCAAATTCATTCTCTGAAGGTGCCTTTACAGTGTAGCATTGGCACCAAGTGCCACAATGGATCGATTCTCTGATCTTTACATGGCTGTAAAAAGGAATGCTTGCCTTTTGTTGCACTATTTGGAGAAAGCACCTGCGACTGTGCTGAGCTGCCATTTTTATAGGATCTCTGTTA
Source organism: Polypterus bichir lapradei (assembly GCA_026402145.1). Lineage (NCBI taxonomy): Eukaryota > Metazoa > Chordata > Cladistia > Polypteriformes > Polypteridae > Polypterus > Polypterus bichir. Next base: position 165,172,400 of record JANRMT010028174.1, read on the forward strand.
TATATGATGTAATGCCAGCTCATTCTTTTGGTGATTCATTCCTGGCTGATGTAACTTGTCCAGCATCATTGCAATAGAAATGTGCGTGCAGTTGACCACTCCAATTACATTTGGAACGTTGCTGCAAATTTTCTAGTTCAACCACAGTGTAAGGAAATCTTATATATCTGGATGACAAGTAGATAATACTATCCTATGCAGCTGGTACAGCGCGACTCAGTGATGTTTGTGAAATACCTGATCAGTCAGCAAGTTCACGCTGAATCGCTCCTGTGGCTAAAAAACCGAGGTTAGGCAGAACTTGCAAAGGAGCAGATGGGGCACAATTCCTCAAAGTCTACCTTTGTAAAGCCAGCACCAGTTCAGCACACAGCTCCAAGAGGATAGCTGTTGGAAATTCAAATCGACTTAGAAGCCAATAATCATCACCTCTAAACACACGGTCTCTTCTAATTTTTCCGTTTGTGATGTCTTCTAACAACGCTAAAGCAGCTATAGTAGTTGGAATAGTTTCATCATTCCAATCATCATTATGTTCTTACAGAATGATTACAACCCAGTGAATTACATTTGTAAATGATATGCAATTAGTTTTGACGTATTTCATAAATGACAATCATTGATGAGAATCTATAAAATAGAAAGGCAGACCACAGAAACAGTAGCAATGCTTTGCAAAACAGAGAGGAAACGTGCATACGCTTGGTCTGAAGCCACCGTGAAAATGTGCATAGCTTTACTCCAAGTTTAGTTTTTATACATCTGAAAGTGAGCATGGAAACTGGTGTTCACAACATTTTTGTGCATATACACCATTTCTACGTTAGGCCCCAGGTCTGCTGCAATTTTTGTGCAACTGTGCACAAATCGTCAGCACTTCAGATGAATTGTGAGCAAAAAATGAAAAATATTAATAACTAGCCACAGTGTCTATTAATGACAGGTAATAAAATAATGTAAAAATATAATCTCACTATCTCTTGCCCTATGTGTACTTTCAATGCCTTTCCTCTGTACATGATATTCTATATGGTGTTCCACAAGGCTCTATCCTGGGTCCGCTGCTGTTTTCGATTTACATGCTTCTGTTAGGTCAGATTATCTCGGGGCATAACGTGAGCTACCACAGCTATGCTGATGACACACAGCTGTATTTATCAATAGCACCTGATGACCCCGACTCTCTTGATTCACTGACACAATGTCTCACTTGTGTTTCCGAATGGATGAGTAGTAATTTTCTCTAACTAAATAAAGAGAAAACAGAAATTTTAGTAATTGGCAATAATGGATATAATGAGGTTATTAGAAATAAACTTGATGCATTAGGATTAAAAGTCAAGACAGAGGTAAAGAATTTGGGGGTAACTATTGACTCTGATCTGAATTTTAAATCACATATTAATCAGATTACTAGGACAGCATTTTTTCACTTAAGAAATATAGCAAAAGTTAGATCTCTTATAACATTGCAAGATTCTGAAAAATTAGTTCAAGCTTTTGTTTTCAGTCAGCTAGATTACTGTAATGCACTCCTCTCAAGATTACCCAAAAAAGACATCAATCGATTGCAACTAGTGCAGAATGAAGCTGGTAGAATCTTAACTTGGAAACGAAAATCCAAGCATATCACCCCAGTTTTGATGTCACTACACTGGTTACCTGTGTCATTTAGAACTGACTTTAAAATACTGCTTATGGTTTACAAAGCCTTAAATAATCTCGTTCCATCTTATATTTCAGAATGTCTGACACCTTACATTCCAAATCGTAACCTTAAATCTTCAAATGCGTGTCTACTTAGAATTCTAAGAGCTAAACTTAAAAGAAGTGGTCAGGTGGCTTTCTGCTGTTATGCACCTAAAATCTGGAGTAGCTTGCCAATAGGAATTTGCCAGACTAACACAGTGGAGCACTTTAAAAAAACTGCTGAAAACACATTACTTTAAGATGGCTTTCTCATAGCTCCATCTTAGTTAAATCCTGATGCTGTATATATTCAATTAATTTTCATTATTATTCATGGTATTCATATTCAAAATCCGTACTAACCCCTACTTTCTTTTCTGTTCTTTTTCTGGTTTTCTGTGGTGGCGACCTGTGCCACCACCACCTAATCAAAGCACCGTGATGTCCTTACATTGATGGATTAAATGCCGGAAGTCCACATGACTGTCATCATCAAGTTCTTCCATGAGAACCCTGAATACCATGAGGACTGATTGTGGTCATTTATGTTAGATAGAATGCCCAGAGGGGACTGGGTGGTCTCATGGTCTGGAATCCCTGCAGATTTTATTTTTTCTCCAGCCGCCTGGAGTTTTGTTTTTTTTGTTTTTTCTGTCCTCCCTGGCCATCAGACCATACTTTTATTCTATGTTAATTAGTGTTCCCTAATTTTAATTATTTATTCTTTTTTCTCTTTCTTAATCATGTAAAGCACTTTGAGCTAAATTGTTTGTATGAAAATATGCTATATAAATAAATGTTGTTGTTGTTGTTATTTGTGTGTGTCTGAACCTCTTTGTGTGCGTAAAGCCTGCTTCTGGTACTTATTTTTGAGGTGCCTTTCTCACCTCCTGTATGGTCATATACTTTCCGTCTACTCTCTACTCTCTCAGCATACAACTTTGCTCCTCCAAATGCATCTCACACTTGCATATCCTCTTTCTTCACATCACCAAAGCCACACTTACCAATCTAATGGCTCTGAATGACTGTTAACAGACCTTAGTGTTTTTTTTATATTGTAGATTAAGGGAAATACTAAAGGACACATATAGTACAAATGTATTATGATATTGGCTTACATTCTAATATATATATATACGAATATACCTTTATTTTTAATAAGGTTACTTAAATCTTATTTTTGAAGTTTATCAGTCAAGAGTGGTGTTTGTTTCTGGAGCATAGCTAAAGTAAATCAAAGTTCCGAAAAAATGAGGAAAAAGAAAACAAGACTGACTTCTTTCTATAAACAGATGGTGAAATACAACTTATTTTAAAGATTACAAATAAGTATAAGGCAGTCAAAGCCCTGGAAAATACAGGCTGGGGGGCCCAATAAAATAAATAGAGCAAAATATTTCTAGTTTTTCAAGGTGCCATATTCTTTACCTGTTGCAGAGAAGTTAGCAAAAGACTATCTCCACTTTAAAGATGAAGCCACAGGGAGCAAAACTAAAGTGTAGCACTGACACATAAATAAAATATGTTTTTCTGCTGTTGATCGGGGATTGTTCTTACAGGCTGAGATTGACAGTGGTGCCCCAGAGGTGGGACTTCCTGTTTCTATTTTTTTTTTCATTTTCGGGGAGCAATATGCATAAAGCGTGTCGCTTAAAGGGAGAGAGGCAAGCCAAGAAGAAGAGGAGAGGTTAGGTAAGGAGCATGCACTGATACAGTGCATTGCTGCACCCACCATATGATGAACCAACTCAAGATCCCAGACTGGGACCAAGTGTAGCCATGCAACAGGTGACACCTCAGCACCACACAAGTTCAGATGGAATGGAACTAGTGTGAGATTTTTTATGGTGGCCGGAGTGCCAGTTCTGCCACCAACCCCCAGGTTGGAGGACCTACATGCAGTGCTGGATCCAGATTAATGTCATACCCAGGACGGAGCAATTACATGTTAAGGGCCTTTGCTCAGGGATCCAATGAAGTAGAGTCACTTTTGGCATTTACGGGATTCGAACCGGTAACTTTCCAATTGCCAGAGCAGATCAGAGTTTGCCAGTGCAGATATTGCCTCAGAGCCAACTCTCTGCCCCAAGGAGAAGTCGGGGGGGGGGGGAATCGAAAAAAGCAGATCAGCTACTGCATGGGCCATGTGACGAAGTCCAGAAGCTTCTACTGTCCTGTCGGTTATGTAGAAGTAATTCTTTTTGACCAGTGATTTGAACATTCTGCTATTTCCCACGGACTCGTGTGAGCTTGTTGAAGGACTTACTGTTCTGTATCATGGCGCAAGACTGACTGTATAGCTTTTATGGCGAAGACTTGATTGCTGCTAGGAGTCAGCAATTGCTAAAACTCTTCGTTTCGCCTGCCGGCATCAGGGGTCAAAGCTGTGGACTTATTTATAAGCTCTGGAAGGAGAACTAGGGGAAGGAATATTCTTATTGTATATATATGTGTATATTCTTATTGTGTATATACCTGTATATGTGTATATTCTTATTGTATATATATGTGTATATATTTGTAGCGCCACATATAAGGGTTATTTAGGGCTGGGGGGGCATATGGAAGGGACTGTTTTTTTTTTTTTTTTGATGTAATATATTCCTCATGTGATTATAGAGAACTGACCATTGTTTTTTTTTTGTGGACTATAAATGCGCCAGCATCAGGAGTGACTGAACCTTGTAAAATAAGGGGTATGGGGGGGGCTTGATTGGGGTGTGATATTGGCCTATCCTTTTATCATCTGCTGCCACTTAGGACAGGTTAGCGGTAGCAATCATCTCTTGTCAGCGTGTCGGGACGAATTGTTACAAAAGTCTGCACCTAATTATACGACAAAGTCAGCATATAAGCTACGTTTTCCCTATCTATACTGATAGGTGAGACCGAGCATTTTCAATCTGAAACACTCTGAACAGGTTTTTCAAAACAGTTCACTTTTGATGGTCAAAAAGTTCAAAATGGATTTCAGTGTGGATGGTCATCCAAAAAAAAAAAAAATGTATCTGTGATAGTGAGAAGAGGTCTAAATCAATAACAGGCGTAAGTAAAACACACTTCTTGCTTTTTGGTGTTAGGTTGTGCAGTGCATGCCTTTTCAGACCCAGTAGTCTGCTGTAAGGCTATACAGAACAAATGTACAGTACGTTCTTTCTAGTGTCCACCACACTTGCATTCACTCACATGGATTCATCCTCTTCAGTGGCTCTCAAACTGAGAAAAAAAATTCCCCAATGACACTTTACTGGTAGAATAAAGTTAAGGATGCTGATGGGCAAATGAAAAACATTGCTTACTACGAAACTCAAAGCATCATTCAAATGGATGATTATGCCAAGGGTTTCAGTGACTAATTAAATTAACTCAATCCAAAAGGAACTCTGGTATGACAGAACACACCAGCATTTGAATAAAGGGAGAAGCAGAACTTGAAGTGGATATATACCAAGGCCGCTATCCTTGGTTTAAAACTGAGCAACACTGTACGACAGACTTAAAAATAATCTTTGATAGACCCTTTTTGAGTTTTGAATGGTGTCAATTGAAGAGCAGGGTGAAGGGTCCCCCATGAATTTTTGAATGTCGCAACAATCTTACAGTCAATCAAAAAGCCATTCAACTTTGAATTTTTGAGGTGCACATCTGGGGGGCTGTCAAAGGGGCAAGTGAGATAAGCATATTGTAACCAGGCACACTGGAAAACACTTGTAGTAGGTTAACACTGCAAAATTCAAAAGTGCTGGTGCCCTGGGGTGAGGTTAAGAGTTTCATGATTATTTACTAAATAGATCTTGATGCTATTAGCATGCAGTGTGTAGCCAGATGTACAGCACTTCAGTAGGCACTGAAGCGCCACAAGTCCTGACAACTGGTTGTTTTATGGCTCCAATCTAGCAGCTGTATTTATCTTGAGTGTTAGATAATGGGTGATCAACTGGCCTTATAGTGCAGTCACTGGTCATTAATCACAAGTCTGGGTTGCTGTTGCATTGCAGAAATGAACCACACAGGAGACACGTTTGCTTGCGTTTGGCTTGAGCCTCCATTGACTGTAATTGTCATTTAGTCAGCTATGTTACTACAAATGGTATTGTTTCTCAGGGGCCCTGTGTCTGTGTGATTCTGGAGCTCATCATGCCTGGCTGATCATTGGTGTGTAGATTGAATAATATACCCAGGGATGAAGGCCTGAGGTAAGTAAGCCTCTGTTTGCTTTTTTTAGAATCCAATTCTAAGAGCACAAATGGAGTTAGAGTCAGGTTCACATTGGTGAGCTCAGAAAGCTTCTAACTGGCAAGGCTATAAATATTGGACATCTGTCCAAGAATGCAAGCTTCATAATGTTTAAGGCTCTGGAGTTTAGTGATCCTGAGGTTGCTGCACTGTCACACTGAAATAATGGATTGAGCCTGAAGAAAAACAACAAAAGAATAAAAGCTGCATCTTTGACCGGGGCACACACAGTAAAGCATAAAGAGTTTACTAATAGAAACAGGAAATAATTTTATATTCATGCTTAATATATGTTATTTCTGGATGTTGTTATGGCTGCCATCAGTTTGGTTAAACTGAATAAACTGAAAATGTTTTACTATTCAAATGTGTTGCACTGCAAACTTTTTCAAATTCCAGTTTAGGACAAGCCCCTTCAAACTGTCCACACTGCTACATTTTCATTTAAAAAACGCAAACATTAGTCTCCGTTTTTATCTTTCGTCCACACTACTCTGGTGTTCTAAATCCCTGAAAATGGAGACTTTGAAAAGACTCACCAGAATTGTATACTTCTGAAAACGTAGCCTCAGCATTTGAGTGTGGATGCAGACCCTAATTGTGCTCTGATTTGTTTGTGAAAATTACGTGGCCCTTGACTAATTGGATTCTGCTCATTACAATGACTTATTCCCTTATTGGTCACATTTTGCTGAAGAAAACCATTATCCAACATCGTGGGCACAAAAACGTTGCTTTCCATGGCACTTAAGAGTTTTTTTTACCTGAATTAGAGATTGAATGCTGCATACAGTATATGGGCAAAAGGCAATTTAAGTTACCTGATGCTACAGTTTTGCGGGAATTACCATCCCTTCAAGGATCACCCATCCTATCCACTTAATTCTTCTAAAAAAAATCAAGTTGAGTTTTGAAAGTCCCTGAAGTCTTACTGTCTACCACACTACTAGGTAGCTTATTCCAAGTGTCTATCATTTTTTTGTGTGAAGAAAAACTTCCAAATGTTTGTGCAAAATTTACTCTTAAGTTTCTACCTGTGTCCCCGTGTTCTTGATGAACTCATTTTTAAACAGTCTCGAAACACTGTACTAATTCCCTTCGTACTTTTAAATACTTCAGTCTCTTAATTTTCTTTTTCTTAAACTGTATAGGCTCAGCTCTTTTAATCTTTCCTCATAATTCATCCCCTGTAGTCCTGAAATCAGCCTAGTCGCTCTTCTCTGGACCTGTTCTAGCGCTGCTATGTCCTTTTTGTAGCCTGGAGACCAAAACTCACACATCACTCAAGATGAGGCATCACCAGTGCATTATAAAGGTTGAGCATAACCTCCTTGGACTTGTACTCCACACACTTTGCTATATATCCTGTCATTTGTTAGCCTTCTTAATGGCTTCTGAACACTGTCAGGAAGTTGATAGCTTAGAGTCCACTACAACTCCTAAATCCTCATAAGGTGTACTTTTGATTTTCAGACCTTCCATTGTGTATTCAAACCTAACATTTTTACTTCCTACATGTAATACGTTAGATTTACTTATGTTAAACTTCATCAGCCACAAATCTACCCAAACCTGTATGCTGTCCAAGTCCCTCTACAATGATTCAATAATTCTGCATTATCTGCCAATCCAACAAAATGGGTATAATCTACAAACTTAACCAGCTTGTTACTTATATTCCTGTCCAAATAATTTATAATTCCCCCAAAGTCCAGGCCTCACAGTCACCAATGCCTTCCTTCTGGTCGCCTCCACTCCTCTCTCTGAGCTCCGTCCTCTTCCACCCGACTCTTGCCGATGACGGAAGGGAGGCGGTCCCTTAAATAGCAATCCGGATGGCTCCAGCTGCTTCGCCAGCAATCCCCCGCGGACACGCCCCCGTGTGGCGGAAGAGCTGGCTGCGCACTCGTAAGCCCTCCGGGTGTTCCCAGTCCTCTTCCCCCCCAGCACTTCCTGGTGTGGCGGAAGTGCTGAGGTCCAGGGTTCTTCAGGCACCGGGGCGCCGCCTGGCGGTGGCCACGGGCCCCTACAGAGTTGGGCTTCCAAGCCCTCTACCCGTGGCCCCCAATACAACCAGGGCAGTCGCCCCCTCGTGGTATGGAGGAGGCACAAGCCCTCCTCTGGTCCTGCTGGGCGTCCTGGCCGGGTTCCACCCCCAGCCGCATGCGTCAGTGCCCCACTGCCAGTGAAGACACGTAGGTTTGAGCGACACATCCTGAGAGGGCAGCACGTCCCTAGAGTGGGTCCTACTACGTACCCAGGGCCCCTCACGGCACCCTGGGACGCACCACTTCGGCACCCCTTCCGAGGCCGTCGCGCCCCTCCGGTCTGCACCGCTCTCGTCTCCATAGTCCCCGCCAGCCGGAGCACCATCCGGTCGTCGGTGGAGAGTCCTCCCGAGGAGCAGCCTGTTCCAGGAGGGCAGGTTCCTAACGGGGCAGGTCCTACTGCTCGTCGGGGCTTCGGTCCTGTAAAGAGACAAAAGGGAGGGTCAGAAGCGCTGCCTGGACACCCGCACCAGGCGTCCCTCCGTTCTCTGTACCGGCAGCGCTCTCCCCCCCCTACCATCAGCCCCCGACTTGCCTGTTCGGCACCTCCGCCGCAGGTTCCATGCCTATCCGTTCGTCTTCACCGGGACCGCTCTCACAGGCGGCTCCTCCACCCGCCCAGGGGTTTCCCTCTGCCTCCGCAGAGGATGGCCATTCACTGGACGTGCGCACCCAGCGACATGTCCCTTCCTATTGGAGGAACCGGCATTCACCCCTCGATTCCTCCTTTTCCTCTTGGATGCTCTGACGGTCTAGGTCTGAGCATGGCAAGAGCTCAAATCCAGCCCCATCTGTGTCCCTGCAAAGTGAAGGGAGACTGCCGCGGGCTTGGAGCGCAGGGCACTAGGACCCAGGGCACGTACTTCCTGCCGGTCGATTTCGGCGACTTCGCGGCCGATTTCGGCGACTTCTCCCTCATGCTGTACGGGGAGGGCAACACTCACCTTCCCCGCCGTACTCCTCCAGCCAAAGGCTCCAGCGCCACGCCGATCCTCCACAGCCTGCGGCGTCTCGGATGACGCGATCGCCATCCCCCTCAGCTTTTCCAGCTCCACGGAGAGAGCACGTAGCACCTGCAACAAAGGTGATTGTACGGGCCGAAGGGACTCCTCCGGCTCACGCAGAGCCACCGGCAAGAACAAGGAGACAGGCGTCGGTGGGCTTACCTGTCCGTCAGCCGCACGCATCGTCTGCCTCTTGCGGGCCTCTCCCTCTGGCCCAATCGGGTCTCTCTCTGGCCCGGGACGGACATTCCTTGGTCCCACCTCCAACCAATCATCAGCGGGCACACAAGACACACCACCCAATCCCGTGCCTGTCAGTGGGCGGGACTTCCGGTCCGCAGACATTTTGGCTCTTTTCTTCCCAGTGCGGCGGCATGTTGGCTCATTGGGTTGCAGCGTCTCCCTCTCAGCAGCTCTCCCAACTGCTGCTGCGTCAATGAGGCGCCACGGATTGACATGCACCTGCCACCGACAAGGATCCGGGCAGCCCCTGCCTGTTGAACACAAAACACACGTGGCCCCGCAGGGCCGGTTGCTGGCAAGCAGGGAACTTACCTCACGGGTCCTGTCTGTCTGGAGAAACGTCCCCGGCATGGCCTCGCTAGGCAAAATGCCCTCCCGGGCACCTTCTGCGGCAGCGTGCTCCAGCAACGCCCATTCTCCTTCCTCCGCACCCGGGGAGCCTGGCCAAACTGCAGACCGGCGGCGGTCCATGGGGAGAACCGCTCCTACGGGGTTGTGCACGCACCGCTCCCGCGGCGAGTGTGTGGGATCCGCTGCTGCGCCAGGCCGTCCACAGACTGATCTTTTACTGCAGGTCCCCGTCTTGGAACAGACGGAGAATCCTGCCGGCTACGCCACTGTGGAACTGGACCCAGACACAGACAGGCGGACATCGTTTCTTCACCCAACACACGTTTATTATATACACTATTTACAGAGTTCATAAGTGCACAACCCAGTGCCTCCAGCACCAATCCCCCAAAGTCCAGGCCTCACAGTCACCAATGCCTTCCTTCTGGCCGCCTCCACTCCTCTCTCTGAGCTCCGTCCTCTTCCACCCAACTCTTGCCGATTACGTAAGGGAGACGGCCCCTTAAATAGCAATCCGGATGGGCTCCACCCCCAGCCGCATGCGACAATATATATAGTGGTCCATGGCCGGCTTTTCATCCCGGCCAATACCCCCAGGCCGCCAGATGGAGCTCTCCCTGCAGCATGGAGGTGCCCCAGATACCAGCAGGGAATCATGGACAAGGTGTTTTCCTCCATAGCCGTGCTGGATACCACAGGGGCCAACAGAGGACACTGCAGGGAGGCTTGGAGAGTCGTTTGTGCCCTATAACCCGGAAGTGCGTCTTAGTCACAGCAACAGGAGAGATGATGTACTTCCGGGGTGAAGAAAAGGACTTTTTATCTGACCCGGAAGTGATAGGAGATCACATGGACTGAGGATTGGAAACACTTCCGGGTCAGGGACTATAAAAGACTGAGAGAGATACTAGAGCATTGAGCTGAGCTGGGTGGAAGGGTGGCAACACATCTGGGAGTGGAGGAATTGTTTATTGTAGAGTATTGTGTTTAATTTATGAGTATTGTGGAGAGGAGGGTGCTTTGTGCACTGTTTAATAATAAAAAAAACAACTTTTGGACTTTTATCTGGTGTCTGGCATATTGCCCAAGGGTTCAAGGGAGTGATAGCACCCCCTATCTGTTACAGTGGTGTAGTCGGCAGGATTCTCTGGCCGTCGGTTTGGCAGAGGACCTGTATAATAAAGTTCTGTGGAAAGAGAACCCCAAGAAGACAGCGTCACGACACACAGAAAAAAAATTAACGCTGACACAAACTCAACAGGCAGCACTGCAATACAGGAAAGACTCACTGAACATCGGTCCGTGATGGGGAAGAAATCCGGAAAGAAAAATGGGATTGCCAAAAAGGAACAGACCCTAGATGACGCCGAGCATCTATGGCCATACCTGACGGGAAGCGAGGAAGACAGGGCCACGATTAATGTTGAGAGGACCTGAGCGTTAGGACAACGGAAGTTCTGTCAAACTTCGGACGCACAGGACAACCTCTATAAACTAAGAGAGCATCCTCAAAGTCCGGGGGTATGTGCCGGAAAAACGTCCGATGTGCCGGGAACTTACTTTAATTATTTTTCAGAGGCCGCTCTTCTCAATTCTGACGAGGAGTCGGAAACATACTTCCCACCTAAGCAAGATGGCTGCGAGGATGAGGAGTCTAACCGATCTAGGAGTCTGAAATTTGGAATCCTATTCGGCGAGAACAGTCACGTGGAATATCCTGGAGCAGGCTGGGGAAACCTAAAGGACTACAAACAACCACATGACCATGACGGTTTCCTTCCATTCGCCGAAACAGGGCACGTGATATCTCCCGAAGGATTGTGGGAAGGAGAAGGTCAACGTTGTTCTGTAGGTGAGGTTGCCGTTTCCCCGACGGAACCGAGCGCCCTGAAAGGGAAAGGGGAGGCAAACGAAACAGTGCTAGCCATAAGTAAAGGTAAAAAGGAGAGGGATATGACTGAACGGTCCACCGTTAAATTAGAAAAGGCGGATCGCAGTCGGCTGGTAGCAGTACCCCGGACCTCTGCCAATCGAAACTCCAGTTCCCAAGAGCCTGTGCGCAACCCAACCGAGCACGTGCCAGGAGTGGACGTGCTCATTGGCTCCTGGCTGGAAGGTAAGACGAATAATGGTTTTAGCCTGCCTCAGGCTGAAGTAAATAACATTGTGGATGTGAGGGAACTCGAGAAATTGCTTGAGCCCATACACAGTTTCTTCCAGGTGTTGTCGGACGTGAAGAAACTGGTGGAGGAACTGGAAGCGACGGCCGAAGCAGCTTTGAAAAGAGTGGATCAGTACCTGCAGCGATTAGGCCAGGAGCCTTCCGTATTATTTAATTTGGCGGTACAGGTGAGTAATACCGGTACCGTATATAATGAAATAGGGACGCAGTGTGATCCAGGCCCACGTTTAATAAGTAGCGGGTGCCAAGTCACTGCGATCCCTACAAAAGAGAGTGGGACAATGACAGAGCGGTCTTGGGAAGCGCCAATCGAGCCGGAGCAGCTGGATAGTGCTGTCTCTCAGAGCGATTCAGTCCTGAAGACCCCGACCCATGTTATAAATAAAACAAAGGGCATACAGACAGTAAAAGGTCTCTCTCTCTCTCTCTCTCATAGAGAGACCCAAACTGTAGATAAACCCCAGATTAAACAGGAAATCCTTAAATCCTTAAAGTAAAGCCCAAGGGCAGCCGGTGAATCCTCCTAGCTCTGCCCTTTTCTCCGTTGAGAAGTGCCAAGGTGCTTTCAGCCTCGCAGAGGGATACAACCGGGGGGACAGCGGCTGTGCTGTGAATGCCGCAGGCCGGGACACGAATGGCGAAGCTGTCCTAGGAGGACTGGTATTCAAAGACCTGATTTTTATACTGTTCCTCCTAGGTTTTCACGGGAGTGGCAAAGACATCGCCAAGGCTTGTCCGTTGGATCCTCCTGGAGGAAGATGTCCCTTGTGGGGCTGGATGCTCCAAACCACGGTTTTTCGCTGGATGAGTACTGTGGTCCATGGCTGGCTTTTCATCCCGGCCAATACCCCCAGGCTGCCAGATGGAGCTCTCCCTGCAGCATGGAGGTGCCCCGGATACCAGCGGTGATCATGGACAATGATGTTTTCCTCTACAGCCCTGCTAGATACCACAGGGGCCAACAGAGGACACTGCAGGGATCCCAGAGAGTCGTTTGTGCCCTATAACCCGGAAGTGCGTCTTAGTCACAGCGACAGAAGAGATGATGTACTTCCGGGGTGAAGAAAAGGACTTTTGTATCTGACCCGGAAGTGATAGGAGATCACATGGATTGGGGATTGGAAACACTTCCGGGTCAGGGACTATAAAAGACAGAGAGATACTAGAGCGTTGAGCTGAGCTGGGTGGAAGGGTGGCAACGCGTCTGGGAGTGGAGGAATTGTTTATTGTAGAGTATTGTGTTTAATTTATGAGTATTGTGGAGAGGAGGGTGCTTTGTGCACAGTTTAATAATAAAAAGTCAACTTTTGGACTTTTATCTGGTGTCTGGCATATTGTCTGAGGGTTCAAGGGAGCGATAGCGCCCCTATCTGTCACAATCTATACTAATAAAAGGCAAAGCCCTCACTGACTCACTCACTCACTGACTGACTGACTCATCACTAATTCTCCAACTTCCCGTGTAGGTAGAAGGCTGAAATTTGGCAGTCTCATTCCTTACAGCTTCCTTACAAAAGTTGGGCAGGTTTCATTTCGAAATTCTACGCGTAATGGTCATAACTGGAAGGTATTTTTCTCCATTTACTGTAATGGAGTTGAGCTTGACCGCCGTGGGGGTGGAGTTTCGTGTGACATCATCACGCTGCCCACGTAATCACGTGAACTGACTGTCAACGCACTATGTAGAAAACCAGGAAGAGCTCCAAAATACGCTGAACAAAACATGCATTATATAATTGAGAAGGCAGCGAAACA
>JANRMT010028174.1:165190910-165254920 GCA_026402145.1 Polypterus bichir lapradei
AGGGGGCAATTACTTTTTCACACAGGGCCATGTAGGTTTGGATTTTTTTTTCTCCCTAAATAATAAAAACCATCATTTAAAAACTGCATTTTGTGTTTACTTGTGTTATATTTGACTAATGGTTACATGTGTTTGATGATCAGAAACATTTTGTGTGACAAACATGCAAAAGAATAAGAAATCAGGAAGGGGGCAAATAGTTTTTCACACCACTGTATATTAAAAACACCAGCCCTAGCACTGACCCCCGTGGAACACCACTGTTAACATCAGCCATTTCTGATAATGTTCTTCACACCATTGTTTCCTGTGTCTGGGACAATTTTGCACCCATCTACAATCACCACCCTTTATATAATGGGATAATATTTCCAGTCCATTGCAATTTCCCTCTTGCACAGTGACTTCCTAAAAATATGCATCAAGGTTTTATATATGTAGAGTACTCACTAAACTCCTTGAGGGTCCTAGTGATTTGTTTGATTTCAGCCTATTTAATCTGAGCAGTACTTCTCCGTCTACAATTTCCAAATCACTCAGCAGCTCCTTAGCAGACCCTGTTACTGCTGGGAGGTTATCCACCTCCTCACATGTGAAGACCTCAGGAAAATGTGAGTTTAGAGCATCTGCTATCTCACTGTCTGTATTTTTTTAATTCCTCCTTTACTATTTCTGATGCACTTCACCTCCTCCTTGACTCTTTTGCCTACATGGTTAGTGATAACCAATAGTGACGATACTTTAGCTGGCTTTATCCTAACTACTAGGTTACAATTAGTAATTCTTGTAATCAATGTAGATGCACTTATGGTTTGGTTCTTGTTGATTCCAGGTGCTGGTGATCTTTTGTTCCAAGCTGTCTAGACCACCTTTCTGCAGCACACATGGAAGGATGTTTACTTTGGTCACGCCTTTTGGTTGTGGACAATACTACAATTTTCCCCAAGGTTTCACACACAGTTGTTCTCCTTTGCTAGCAAAATAATTACATCTGCTGGGTAGTCGGTGATTAGTCGACTTCTGTTTTTAGCAAGATGAACACATGGCTTTAGTTTTTATTGCAAGCCACACCTTAGAAAACAGGGATCATGCTACGGAGTAGAAATTACGACCAGGCCAAGAGAACTGTGCATATTGTAAAACACAGATCTAGTGCTTGCAATAGATTTTAAAGAAAATAGTGGATATTTTGCCATTGGTTTCTTGGGTGCACATACTGTAAGACCAACCTTTTTCTTGACAATTGGTGCCAAGTTTTGACCATCAAGGTTAACAGTCATTGAGATATGGATCTTTGTTCACTGACCAAAGTGTTTAAATGGTGCATCATGGACTCATCTCTGGATCTTTGTCTATGTTTTGGCTCAGTCTTCTCAGAAGGGCCCCAGAAACTACATTTGAAAGAGAAGGCCTGAGAGAAGAACTGACTCTTGAGTAGAAATTAACTGTTAAATGAAAAAGGGTCTGACAGCTACAAAGCAATATGCCCTCCTGTATCATCACAGAAATCTCATCCATTAGGCAGGATGGTGATGTTTTGCATACATTACAACATTCAAGTCCTCCACAAAGTACTCTTTATGCCAGAGAATTCTAATGGAATAAGTAAGGCCATCTCTCTGGCAGCTAAAACTTGACCAGTGTTGAATCACACACCAGCAAGACGACTATGGAATGATTGAAAAAAGAGAAGAAACGAGATTTTACAATTTCTGAGTCAAAAGGAGTCTCAATCCCACTGGGAGCTGTTCATAAAGGAATGGCCTCAGCCATCAATGAAAGATGTGACTGCTAAATTCATGCAGAAAACAATGACTTCACATTACTTTAGTTAAAGAAATTTCAAGGGGCTACTCAATCACGGTGAAGGTTTTTGTTCATGACTTCTCATTGTTGGCTGCTTATTATTTTTTCAAGCAAGGACAAAGAAAAATCTGCTTGTACTCTTCAATAGCAAATCAGATTTGTTTATTTTTAATACTGGTGAGGCTTAAATGCCAGTCAATTATGCCTCATGTGGAAAGCCATACAATTAAAAGAAAGTGTGCTTATTTTCTAACGTGACATATCTTTTTTTTAAAATCGAGGAGTACTATTTACAGATATCGAGGCCTTTTCTATACATCAGATAACACAAGCATCTGCTAGTCTTCTGCTGGAAGGATCGAAATTAAAATTTTGCCACAACACCCCCTCTAAGAAAACAAACGTATTACACAATCTACCCTTGTGTGAGCTGGAAAATAACCAAACGCTGAGATCAGCCAAAAACACAGATGAAAACTCTGACAACCGGCAGCGAGAACTGGAAACTGAAAGAGACATTGACAAAAGCCAAAGCCTCTTGTGTATACAATCAAGGCCAAAGTTATCTTTAAGGGTTTACAAATCAAGCAGGAAACTTAAAGCAGATAGTCCCCTCTGTAACAACAAATGTCCGGTGCTTGACGTATTTGAAGGGCAAAAGAAAAATAACCACAGACAAGAATCTGCTCATTGTTTCACAAATACATCTATACTTTTTCCACAAAGGAATCTAAACTAAGCACTCATTTTAAGGCAAAAAAATACCAGACACCATTTCACACCTTGTACAGATTTGTCCTTGTGATGGAATTGAGGAGTTTGCATTGACCTGGCTGAAGGAATCACCTCTAGTTTGTCTACAGTTTTACTAGGGTACAGCAGCCATGGATGTTCTTTTCCAGCATTTTCCAGCTGTAAGTTAGTGGGATAGGTGATCACCTAAGAAAATCCAAAGAGCATTTCTCTGTGAACCAGCACAATGTAACTGAGGATCTTCTGCTGGACAGCTAACTCAAGAGGGTGTCATTTACCTGTGGTGAATGTGCACGCACTACAGTATATCCATATCCATTTTTTATCAGTACTGAGTGCAGAACAGTCATCAGCCCATGGAGTCAAAGACGGTGCTTGACTGGATGTTCACGCTGGGACAATTTGGAGACTCCAGTCAAACAAAGCCTGGATCTGAAAGAAAGAAAGAGAAGAGAAATCCAAGGCAGACACAAAGCGAACATGCAAGCCACAGGCTAGGGTTATTATCTCAGGAGTCTGGTAACAGCTCATTTAAATAAAATTGTGCAATACTCATAAAATATTTATTTTCATATTACAATGGCAAAAGAAAGCAGTTTTATAATATTGGGGTGGGGTTTCTGGCCCAAACAAATGATAAAGAGTGACGAAAGAACTACATGAAGTGGGAGAATCAAAAGTCATACTGGCGCCTATTATTTGTAATTATATTCATTTTCTATATGATATTTAAAATAGTTTAAAAAAAATAGTAAAACTATTTTAAAATAGTTTCAAATATTTTCCACTTTACATACACTGTTCTTTATTAAAGTATTATGTACTAGCCAAAGTAGCCAGCGTTGCCGGTTTAAATAAGCCGTCTTTACTAAATTAAACTAAACACAACCCACAATGAGACAAAAAGATACACTCTTATGCTGCATTCCTCTCACCTTGGAAATCCAATATCAGAGCTGGGGTTAACATCACACCTGAGTTGATTACATTCCAGTAATATATTTGGAAAAGAAATCTGGACACATCCAGTAAAACCTTCATTGTGCTTGCTCGATCGGAATAAACAGCAGTTGATAACACCACATTTCGCTGTATTTTGCACATCATAGCAACATGTCCACAGTCAGAGGTTGGACAGTCCTGTGTGTACGACTGATTTTAAGAGACAGAATGGTTAATAAACAGTATAATACTACAGATTTTACGAAAGTTCACAGCATATGTCACTATTTTGGATTGACATCATGATCTGAAGCCAGACAAATTTGGACATGACAGACCAGCCCAGAGTTTCGAAGTTGGAAATCTGACTTAAGGAGGTATTCCAGCTGAAAATTCGGACTTCCCACTTCAAATGGAATGCAGCATTACAAAAATGGCTATAATGCAGTGAGACAATGAAACGGTTACCCAGATTAGTTGAGAAGAATGTTGCACCTACTTCTGATCTCTTACATTGCGCTTTGGCCATTATCGTTGTGCTTGATAAGGTTTTCCTCCATCAGGTGTAGTGCACCCCTGCTACCCAATGGGAAATGTAGCCCATCTTGGTGGTGGTTTTTGGGTCCCCCCCTCCCCAATATGACATAAACCATCCATCCATCCATTATCCAACCTGCTATATCCTAACTACAGGGTCACGGGGGTCTGCTGGAGCCAATCCCAGCCAACACAGGGCGCAAGGCAGGAAACAAACCCCAGGCAGGGTGCCAGCCCACCACAGACATAAACCAATATTTTAAATTGAACCAACATCAACACCCATGCAAAATTTCATGAAAATCATTTCAGCCATTTTTCATGTGATTAGCAAACTAACAGATATCCAAACAGAAAAGGCTTACAAGTTTATTTATATACAGTAGAAGATTTCAATTTGGATTGTTCTTCTGAATTACAGTAATTCAAACCGTATGTGCCTACAATCAAATGCCTCTTCAACAAGTTCAGTTTGGGGTGCTCCACAGTGCAGGACCTCCAAGATAATCCATTGCTGTTCTGGACCAACATGGGTCTTCTTAGGTGTTGCTTTGATGGGATTTTCCATATTAGAGTAAAGAACCATGCAGACTAAACACCAATTAAACCATTATCCTGCAAGGAAGACACAAGTTGTAGTTTATTATAAGAGCTGTAACACTGTTCCATTCAAATTAATTTTTAATAAACTAAAAAAGTAACCCATACCTTTCTATACCTACTTTCCCACTGTTGTGGGGCACAAAGCCCACTCTTAAAACACTGAGTGCAAAGCAAGAGCCAATTCTTGACACAGAGCTCAAAAATAAGATTCATGAAGTTTCTACTGTTTTCAAAAACCTTCAAAATATTACACATCCATCATGTTTTTTCTAAAACAAGGCAGCGAGGAGTCAGAGCCCATTAACTCAATAAGGAACCAACCCAGGTCAAGACAACATGAGCCACTTGTAACTCTGCTCACCACTGGTTACAGCTGACACTTCATTAACGCATCATCCTGCATTCAAATCTCACCCCTGGTCATGACAGAGGAATTTGCATTTCCTCCTTTGTCTATATACTGTACCTGTATTTGCAATTCAGAAATCAGCCATGAAAATTTTTATGGCCTGGTACCCTGTCCAGTATTGCTGGGATGCGCTGTGGAACTTCTCAGCCTTGAAGCAAAATTAAGGAGGTTTTAGAATGGAATAGTAGGGTTAAGGCTGCATTGGTTTTGAACATAGTACAGTTTGTGATTAAGGGTGGATTGAAAAGGGTCATACGTTCTATGCCAGTCAGCAATATCATGTAGACAGTTGTTAATTCCCTTTAAATAACTGCAGTATAATAGGAAGGAAAAAACATTCATCAGTATCAATCATTTCATATAGTACTATAGAGTACTAATAACAGGCTCTATTATTATTATTATTTAGCAGATACTTGTATCCAAGGCAAATTACAAAGCAAGTTATAATACAAAAACGACTGGAAAGCATAAGTATCAAAAGCAACAGAGAGCAACATGAAAAAGGCTCAATAAATACACAAAATGGACTGGGACCACACAATTATTTAACAGACATCAAATTCAAATGTTGTGAAATTTGAAGCTACATACACAAATGTCTTTTTATAGAAGCTAACAGCTTTCCAGTTTTTGTATTGTACTGAAGGTCTGTGGTGTAGAAGGTAAACAGAAAGGGGTACAGAACAGATCCCTATGGTGCTCTAGTATTAACACCACCATTTCTGACCCACAGTCTTCAAGCCTGCTGGATGTTGGTCAGGTGGTCCATGATCCAGGAGATTGCGGGGGCATCAAGAGTCAAAGCCTTCAACCTTTTCCTCATTAAATGATGCAGAATAGTATTAAGTGCACTGGAAAAAATGAAAAGAAAAAAACAAACAAAAAAAAACCAGAATGATTGTGGTGCCAGCTTTGTCCAAGTAGGATTAGGCTCTGTGGAGCATGCATATCAGAGCACCCTCCACACCAAAATGTGCCCGATAGGTAAACTGCAGAGAATCATGATGTTCTGAAACCAGAGATTGGATCTGTTTAAGAACCAGCCTCCCAAAGGTCTTCGTGATGTATGTACGGTAGTAAGGGCAATTGGCCTGAATTGAGCGAGATCATTGGAATGCCCTTTCGTTGGCACTGGGACCACACAGTGTTTCCACAGCTGGAGAAACTTCTGCAAATTCAGGGAAATGGAGAAGAGGTGCTGAAGGACCTCACAGAGCTTGCTGGCACATGTTTTACACAACCTGGTGCTGATTCAGTCTAGTACCTGCAACCTTGTTTGTGCAAAATTTCCCCAGCTCTCTTCTCACGTGATCAGTAAAAACACATGAAAGGGAAGGTCATGGAGGGTAGAGATGACAGTTGGGATTTCAGAACTAGCACACACAGGCAAGCAGTGACTGACATGGATGAGTCAAACCTGTAGAAGTGCTGGTTCAGTTTATTAGCTCTTCTTCTGCAGCTTTTACAGTCTTCTTGTAGCCAGTGATAGTACACATTGACATATTTGTTTTAACTCACTCTTTTGATAAGATTCTTACTTTTTGTTGTTGTTTGTTAGTTATGTGAATCTAGTTGATTTATCAGCTTGTACATATCTATTAAAAATAGCATTAGAAGATACTTGTATGGCCATTAAAATAAAAGAATTTGTGAATGAACCTTAAGCATTATTGTGCTACCTTGCCCTCCAGCTCCTAGCTTTATCATGCTGCTGAAGTCTCTCACATCACATGGAGGGGGGAGCTTCCAAGTTGGTCCTTGTATTCCCAGGAGGGGGCACAATCATTTTGGCACCAGAGTGCACCAAACCACTGCCAGAATGCTGGCAAGAGGTCTCTGTCCTACAGCTGCAAGAGTGCTACACCAAGGAGTCAAAGAACTTAATGGTTGTGATAAAGAGCAGATTGTGATCCATGGTAGTGTGCCAGTTCTAGTTAATTATGGTGTGCTCAGGTTCACACAGGCATAGGTGCATGTGGTGGCATGGTAGAGTAGCCCCAGAGTTGGTAAGCACGCATTCATGTGCAGATGTGTGCAATTCAGCCAATTTCTTCATTTGTATTCTGAGGTTGATTAGTTAGGCCCCTGCACCCACTGTCCAGTAAAAAAAAGCCTGAGCAGGACAGGGGTGGGGTTGTACAAAAAAACAAAAACAAAAAAAAAAACACAGAAGTGACAAAAGGTAAAGAGACAGGATTGTGCCTAATGCGATTCTGACAGGAAGGAGGCATGTGGTCAGGACTCGTGGGGTTGAGGTTGCTCCTACCAAGTGCTCTAGGAGCAGTAGTGATTAAAAGCTCAGAGTGGGCTCCTGCTCAAGGCTGAGCAATGGCAGAGGGAGAAACAATCAGGGCTCATGGGCCTTAGAAATGCTCAGGGATGGTGGCAAGGACTGAGTCAGTTTATATGAACTTGTCAGGAGACTGCTTCTGCTGTAGATCGAAGCTGATGTGTAAGCAGCAGGGATGTGATTTTTGAAGGCTCATATTTTTATCAAAGATTATTTACTGTATTCATTTAAGAACTTGCAATGCACTGACTGTTTGCATTTTGACTTAATAAAAAGCATTTTGCAAATTTGCACCACCCTGGGTTCACACTCAGTACTTGACTATCAATGCTCCAGATTCAAAGAGGTGTGTGAGCCGTAGCTGATCTGGATGTCACAATTCTATCAGTGTGCCAAGATACACTCATCGCATCAGCTGTGGACTCCATCAAGGAGGAGGGCATTGCAGGTCTTTCAAAGTCACCTCTTAGCCTTCCTTCTACAGGCTAGTTGCCCCTGCCAGGAGTTTGTCTTACTGCTGTCCTGTCAAACCTGCCAGGAATTAGTCTTGTTTACCTCTCCTCGCTGGATCAAAGTCTTCGCATCTTGTCATTTCTTCTAGACAAGCACCTACTGTATATACCCGACATGCCAGGATAAGCACATTTTTTGTTATAAACTGCCTGGGTCAGTTGCAGTGTACTAAGTGCTGGGGATGATTATAAAAGTTAGAGATAGGGATAGTCTTTCAAAGAAGAGTTTTCACAGTTTTATCACTCTGATTTTGTACATCTTGGGACATTTAAAGTCTTTTGTGTTCATAAGAATGATTCACTTTGCAGACACTTTAAAATAACTTGTCCCCACCCACCCCATGTGCCTCCTGACTTACTACATATGATATACCATTCAACCTGTCTTGTGGTCTATTTGAGCAAGAAAAAGTTTTCGGGATCCACTCAAACTAGACATTCATACACAAAACCATCAACTCCAACTCCTCAATTTATGGTAGTACCAACTCCTACTCCACTATTTGAAATTTAAGCCAATATTCAGTTCAACCAAACCCTGACTTCTAGGAGAGTGCAGAGGTTGCGTATCGATAAAGCAAGTCCTCTTTTAAAAGGAGTGAAAGATAGAATTAGACCAACACCGAAACCCCCCCCACCTTAACAATCAAATATTAACACCAGAAAAAAAAGACGAAACAGATTAAATATATTCCGCAACAAAAATATATTCCTTATTTACTATAATCACAAACACAACAAAGAAAGGTGATGACAAAAGTACAAAATGAACACTACGAAAAAACTCCCTGCCCCCAGTCCACCCAACCGACGATAATTACAGTAATGCAAAAAGTCTTTACGGTCGGTGATGAGGCACAACCACAAGTTAACAGACAGAAAGATGTGGCAGAATACTCCCCTTTAGTAAACTGCTTCCTGGAACATGGATAGAGAACACAGTCCTACCACCACAGTCCAGAAGATGAATGGTATTCTGAAGTGCGCCTCTTCACAAAAAGTATTGGTGGACTGGATCAGAGAATAAAGAACCCACTGCCATCCCTAAATCTTGTGGCCATGGACAAACCTTATCCGCTATGAATGTCCAGTAGATAAAGGATGAAGTTGATTGAAAAATGAACAAATTAAAAAGTCTCACCATATCTTCTGATTTTATGTATACAGTGCCTACAAATCCCAAAGCCCCTCCGGTCTGTGTATTTTTTGGTATTTTAAATTTCATTTTAGAAGCAAAAACAAAAAAATGAAAATGAAAGGAATTTTCAGGTTTTGATTTTTGATTAAAGAATGAGGGAAAATAAGTTTTTTTTTTTTTTAATTCTATGGTAACAAATAGCAGTCATAAACTTAATATTACACACACTTTTCTGGATTTATTTGTGATTCAAATAATGAAAGTGTAATAGCTCAAAAACAACGAAACGGACGCATTTTCGTTATCTGAAACTGGAAGTACTACTTCTGTGCACTTTTCGACAACTCGTGAGTACAGTCCTCCTCACAACACATCTATCGATGGCCTTGAAGTTACACTGGCATCAGCAGAGATTGGACCATTAAGTTGTTTTTCTGAACAGTAAAAGAGTGACACTCTGGGACGAGGACATGACTGCAGAAAAACTGAGTTGCATCTTTCAGGTAAACATACAAGCTTTGCAAACTTTGCTTCATTGATGGAGCAGTTCTTTTATGAATGTTATTGTTGTTACTTACTGAGAAATAAAGGGCGTTTTCTCATTTCTTGCATTTTTCTTTTCTGATGTGCGAAAGAACAAAAAGGAAAAATGTAATTGTTTTGCGTTTTTCATTTTTCCCTTTAAGTTGAAACTCAAATAAGTGTGTCTTTTTCTTTTTTAAATGATATATTTGAAATTTAGTTTCAGAAAATATCAAAAAGTACACGGAACCTCACCACCCCCCACGTCCTTCCAGATCTGTTTATGGACGCAGACCTCATACTTACAAACAGGAATGTGCGCGACCAGTGATGTTAACATTCAAACAAACTGCAAGCAAGACATTGCTATAAACAAATGAAACAATGTGGCACTGCTGCACAGTACTGTCAAAAGTTTTGAGTCACTCAGATATTTTCATGTTTTTGAAACGGATACCCTTTTTATCAAGATACCATTACACGGATTTAAAAATTTAGGCAAAGCAATAATACTGGTGTGTATAATGACTGTTACTGCTTGAAATTACTGATTTTTAATTTATTATTCACATATGGCTGCAAAGCCCCATTTGCAGCAGCAATTGTCCTAATGGTAAAACTCCCTTAGCTTATCCTTAATTAGTCATGTGTTAATATTAATTAGTTATTAGAGAAAACTTTCTAACTACATTAGCACTACTGAAATCTGTTATCTTGTTCACTTGTGTTACAAGTTCAATTCTGGGTTGAAAAATAGCCAAAATAAAACAGTTCTCTCAAAAATGCATGTCAGATGATTGTTCCCTGTTGCAGTTCACACTGGCATTTGGGATGTATTTAAAAGAAGAAGTCAACGGAGGACCAGTACTGTGTTTGTTTCTCAAATTACAGATTTTGACATCCTTATCTTCTTATGCAGTTGTCCATCTTGGCTTTCCTGCTCTCTTTCTATCCTTGTTTGGTTCGGTTCTCTCTTTTCTCACAAGACGGCAATAGACAACTATGTATGAAATTTTCAGTTTCTTAGCAATCTGTCTAATGGAATAACTTTCATTTCAGACCGACATGTTTCTTGAGAAAACAGTTTATTTTTGGCTAATCCAGAGCTGAACTGTAGGAATGCATGAAACTTGCAATACAAGTGAACAGTTAACAGGTTTCAACAGTGCTAATGTGATTAAAAAGGTTTCTCTGAAAATCAATAAGAATGTTGACATGACCAGTTAAAGAGAAGCTAACAGAGTTTATGTTTAGGGCACTGAAGGAATTCCTGCTGAAAATGGGGTTTTGTAGCCGTATGTGAAAAATCAATCAAAAATCAGGTTCACAGCAGTAATGGCCATTACACACACTAGTAATACCTTGGCTATGTTTTTCAATAAATTTATAGGCATCTAGATAAAAAAAGTTATTAATTAAAAAAAAAAAAAAAGAAAATTTCTATTCAAAATTCAAAGTATTTTATTACTGCCAATGTGAACCATCAAGCAACTTTTTAGCACCCAAACATTTTAAAGTTTAGGTTTAAAGGCAGTAGCAATGCCATTGTGGTTTTTATATTATTTATTAAAGAAGTTGCAATGAGTGACATTAAACAAAAAACAAATCTTACAAAATTAAAAAAGATTACAAAAATAAGAAAAAAATGTTTACGTGAATTAGTGTATGTGAAATTGGAATTGTTAACACTTTAAATTATAATTTACAGGATGGAGTTGATATATTTTTACCAACACTCCATGGCCTTTCACAAAAGCAAGGAGGCTTTTCTGGGAAAGATTAGAGGTACACACATCGATGACTACAGACTAATGATTAGCAAAAGGAATTCTTAATTAAAGGCAAAGATGATTTCCTAGAAGCAGAGATGACATCCTAAAGAACAGTCCTCCCTCCCCTCAACAAGTACTGAGACATGCTCAGATGGACTAGGGTGGGTGGGGAAGTGAATGGCTAATGCTTGCTTAGGCATATTGAATATTCAAATGATTTTACCTTCTTTCTTTGGTGCTATATTTCATTTGCTCTGTTGTGAGACCTAAAGGACACAGATACTGGTTTTAGTATGGCTGCATTTCTTTAATAAAATATTTTCAACTAAAAACCTTGTTGCAAATAGACCCCACTAATACTGTGACAATTGGTGAGATGAATTGCCTACATGCCTACTGTTTTACACTTTACTGTTGTATTGTGCACTGCTTTAATGTAACTGCTTTAGAGCTGCACTATATTAGAAGTCTTACTAGATGTCTTACTAACACTTAGTGTTATAAAACTACTGACTGTGCTACAATTAGAAGATGGGTTGAAATCTAAGTAATCCACATGAACTCAAGCATTTAACATTTACAGGGTGCTGTCTATTAGTATTTTGTAATGTACATTGAAACAAAATGAACTGCACTATCAATTCCAACAGACGGCACATCCCAAAACATTTTTTATAAAATGCAGCACTACAAATGTTTGTGATGCACCATCTGGTGGAATGACAGAGACATAGCAACCGGATAGACAAACATACACAGACACTTATTTATTAAGATGGATTAGATTGTGTGCTGATACTGCAGGAGGGAGGTAAATTTGAAATGATAAAGAAACACATGGGGGGAAAAAAGTATTTTCTTATACTGTAGATTCTCAGCTATGCAATGTGTTCTAATAAAGCATGAGAATTTATATAGAATGACAGTGATTTTTTCTTAAACAGAATTAAAGTTGAACTACAGAAATCATCTCATCTTGTAGAAAAGAAAATTACACAGAGCTAAGCATGATACTTGCAAACAGCACATAATGTGCAAAGAAAGACATAACCAAATTACAAATGAGTACAATTGCTCAAACAACTGTCAAACCAAAGACGTGCCAACTTCATAAAGATCTACAGCACTTCCAAAGTGCTTAAAAAAGGCCTCTTCTGGTGGACCAAAGGCTCACCTTAATGGAGAGATGGTACATATTGCCAGTTTTTCTTTCACCAAACCCAAAGCTAAATTTCTTCATTCAACTAACTTCTAATTAAAAGTAGAAAAGTAAACTTGAGACAAAAACCCCATGTAGGGCAAATTGCTTGGTTTGACAGGTATGCTGTAGGAGCAGTGTTCCAGCTATTACCATGTAGTGTTTTTACAGCAATCTTGCTTTGAATAAGAGAAAAGGTTATGTGGTGAAGAAACAATGATGTGTGATTTGCTGTAGAATTTCTGCAAAGCCAAGATTTGGATTCTATAAGCAAGTTTATTTTAAAGCAGTAACAATATATTAACTGGCTTTAATAGGTTTTACAATTTCCTGATATTTGCGAAAGCACAAAGTCACTACATCCAGGTAAAGTACTGTACATTGGATGGGGGATCTAACTACAGTGATAAATCATGAAAGTCAAAGTGAACTTTACTGTATTGTCATCTCAACCATATGCAGTACAAGTACACAGAGTAACAACATGACGTGCAAATAATAAATTAAAAATAGAATTAAAATTAAAACACAAACAAGACATTGTGCAAAGATAAGACAAAGAAGTAGCAGCAATACTGGCATGTAGTTAGCAATATGAACATTGATGCAATGTATGGTATTTGCAATCTAGATACATAAATATGGTCAATAGATATGTAATATAATAAATAATAAATATAGATAATACAGAAATTATCAGTGTATGATATTAGTAGTTTAAGACATGTGTAAACAATGACAGGTCAGAATATTTAAAGGTCAGTATGAGATTTTCAGTTCTTTTCTACATGCACACTCGTCTTTGCAGGAAAGTGTTTTTAGAGGTGGTTGAAGCAGTGTGGAAGATCCCAGGGAGCAGCATGGTATTAAGGAGTCTGACAGCTTGGGGGTAAAAACTCTCCTGCAGCCTGGCAGATCTGGCTTTGATGCTGCAGTATGTTCTCTTGGATGGCAGAAGTGTGAAAAGTCCATGTGAGGGGTCCTGCACAATGCTGCAGGCCTTGTGGACACTGCGTTTGTAAAATATGTCCAGTAGTGAAGGGAGAGGCACCCCAATAATGTTCTCTGCTGTCTTCACTATCCTTTGCAAGCGCTTGCGGTCGGATATGTTGCAGTTGCCATACCAGACAGTGATGCAGCTGGTCAGAACACTCTCAATGGTGCCTCTGTAGAACATGGTGAGGATGGAAGGGAGAAAACTTCCTCCCTTCAGCCGCATCAGGAAGTGTAGTCTCTGCTGGGCTTTCTTGATTAGTGATGAGGTGTTATGTGTCCACGGAAGTTCCTCAAATGTGCACACCAAGAAACTTGGTACTCCTAACAATCTCCACATCTAAACCGTTGATGCCGAGTGGGATGTGGGCAGGATGTGATTTTCTGAATTCCACGATTATCTCTTTTGTGTTGTCAACATTGAGAGATAGATTGTTGTCTTCACACCATGCAGACATCCGTTCCACCTCATCTCTGTATGCTGTTTCATCATCCCTGCTTATCAGACCCAGCACCGTAGTATCATCCACAAACTTGATGATGTGGTTGGTGTTGTGTGTGGCTGTGCAGTTGTGAGTCAGCAGGGTGAACAGCAGTGGACTAAGCACGCTGCCCTGTGGCGCTCCAGTGCTCAGTGTGATGTTGCTGGAGGTGTTGCAGCCTATCCAAACTGACTGGGGCCTCTCTGTCAAGAAGTCCAGGATCCAATTGCAGAGGGTGATGTTCAGGCCCAACCTGCTCAGTTTTACAACCAGCTTTGGAGGGATGATTGTGTTGAAGGGAGAGCTAAAGTCTATGAATAGCATCCTGACATATGTGTCTTTTTTATCCAGATGTGTCAGGGAGAGGTGAAGGGCAGAGCATATGGCATCTTCAGTTGACCTGTTTGAGCGGTATGCAAACTGAAGAGGGTCAAGGGAGGCAGGGAGATTAGTCTTTATGTGTGACATGACAAACCTTTCAAAGCACTTCATTATGATTGGCATGAGTGCAACTGGTCGGTAGTCATTCAATCATGCCACTGATGGCTTCTTCGGCACTGGTATGATGGTGGTCAACTTGAAGCATGCTGGGACTGACAACTGGCTCAGAGATGTGTTGAAGATGTCTATGAGGACACCAGCCAGTTGACTGGCACATTCTTTGAGCACATGACCAGGTATGTTGTCAGGTCCTGCAGCCTTGCGTGGATTGACTCTGGATAGAGTCCTCTTCACGTCAGTTATGGAGAGACAGAGTATCTGGTCAGTGGTGGGAGGTGTTGCTTTTCTCGCAGGCTCTTTGTTCTGCGCCTCAAACCGTGCAAAGTTCTTCAGCTCATCCGGAAGGGAGGTATCACCATTGCTGCTGTGTGGGTTGGGCTGGTAGTTTGTAATTGTCTGAACGCCCTGCCACATACGACGTGCGTCTCTGGTGCTGCTGAATTGTTTGTTGATCCTCTGCGCATATGCCCACTTAGCTCTCCTTATAGCGTGAGACAGGTTGGCTCTGGTCACCCTGAGGACGGACTTGTCTCCAGATCTGAAGGCTGCATTTCTGATCTTGAGCAGCTTGTGCACTTCTCTTGTCATCCAGGGCTTGTGGTTGGCTCTTGTGGTAACATCCTTGGTAACAGTAACATCCTCTATGCATTTTGAGATGTAGCCAGTCACAGAATTTTGGGAGAACTGTCTTCAACTTGGCATGATTGAATTCTCCAGCAATAATGAAAAATGCCTTGGGGTGCATCGTTTGCAGTTTGCTGATGATCTCGTAGAGTTCCACTAGCGCCTGGTTAGCATTTGCGGTAGGCGGGAGGTAGACGGCAACCACTAGCACGCAACTATATTCCCTTGACAGGTAGAAAGGCCGACACCTTACCAATAAAACCTCTATCAGCGGGAAGCAGTGTTGTGCAACTGAGGCAGCGTTCGTACACCACTCTCTGTTCACGTAAACACACAGTCCCCCCAACTGCGGGCCTTACCGGACCAAAAGGCGTCTCTGCTTGGAAGATGGTCAGTCCATCTAGCTGGATGGCCGAGTCTGCAATGTTTTCCTGGAGCCATGTCTCAGTGAAAATAAAGATGCAGCAGTCTCTCATTTCCCACTGCTTGGCCTGCTGCAGCTTTATATAATCCAGCTCGTTGTCCAGCAATTGGACGTTCGCAAGCAAAATGGACGGTTTGCAGGTCTGGTGGGGGTTAGTTTTTAGCCTTGTGCTAACACCGCCGCGTTTCCCTCGTTTCTGCTTCCGATTGCTGCGCTTGCGTTTTCACCAGCTCAGCTTCTCAGGCTGCCAAAGTAAGCAAAGGCTGCAAAGCGTCTGTCACCTCAGTGGATGTTTCGGTGCAGTTTAATTGGAAATCGAGCAGGATTTGCTGCTCGTAAATGTATGTCTGCGTACTACTATCACTTAGATCTACTTCTTTTCTTAAACTAGTTGACAAAGACGAACAAAGATTAACACTTAAACACTGCGGACTCGGAACTAGAAAAATTCAATATTTAATTTATGAGGAAAAAAACTAATACAACATAGAAACAGAATAACACAATCAGAATAAGACAGTGCAGATAACATACTGTGGTTTATCTGTTGAAAGTCAACTATAAACATCCAAAAAAATGATAAATTCTAGCATTCTACCAGTCTGCTTTAAATGATTTAGAATAATTGTTCAGGTAGACTGTCGAAGGTTGCCATCTGGTGGACCTTTTTAAAAAGTACTACCAAATTGCACATTTTACCAAGAAAACTATTTTTGAACTTTGAATTTGAAACCACCATATGAAGTAATATCTTAAGATGTTACCATGACCTATGGCTCAACAGTGCAAAAATGCAGAACATACTCCCCAAAATGTATGCATATAAAAAGGCACACAACTTAAATGTCTTATGTCCTAAAAAAACCTTAATTAAATAAGTTTTATATTGGCAAAGACACTCTCCTTAAAATTACCCAGCATCACCTGTGAACACTATATCAACAGCTTAAGTCTTGCTAAAATCCTCTGTCTCTCTAAAAAGATTTCTCTTCTCTTTGCAATGCGGTTTACTCTTCTGTCAATTCTGGCAAAATCCACCTTTATTTTCATATCTGGTTTGCCATGTTTAATGTTTCTTTGCAAATCACGCTTTTGCCGCTTAAGGTCATCTAACTGTTCCTGTAGACAAGAGAGAAAGATAACATGAGAAATATAATATCATCCAGTTTCCACAGATCTCTCATTCCAGTGTTATTCCAGTTCTTAATAGTTTTATTTATAGAAACTTTCAAACAAGCACCTGGACAGGTGGTTTTCACTCTTAGAATTGGTGATTCTATATAAAATTTTCTGTTAAAACTTTGCTTTATTTACCAAGGTGTTCTGCCAATAACCAATTAACATTTGTACAGAATATTACTTCTGTAAAATATATGTATTATTCTGTAAGAAATATTATTTCAAAGCATTTTAAAATTTCAATTTATAGATTTAGTGTCTCTAATGCTGGGAAAAGATTATTTTTCCTGAACTTGATTTTTAAAATTATACGTCTAACACTTTAATATTTTAAACAGCTAGGTGAGAGCTTCAACACAT
Source organism: Polypterus bichir lapradei (assembly GCA_026402145.1). NCBI lineage: Eukaryota > Metazoa > Chordata > Cladistia > Polypteriformes > Polypteridae > Polypterus > Polypterus bichir. The sequence goes on from JANRMT010028174.1 coordinate 165,207,959, forward strand.
TGACACAACCAAAATCAGCTCCTACAAATATTCTTAAAATGATAAACAAACCCTTTTTAAAACTGTGACCTTTGCATGATGGTGGGACTGCTTGCCTCAATGATCTGTACAGCTGTGTTACTTGGACGTATGTATTTCTGACAGGGATAATCATGGCAAACTGGTCTAAGTGGACGGACCAGAAACAGATCAATCAAGTAATGAGCCTTTTAAAATCAAAGTCACCCTTGCAGGAACAGAAATATTGGACAGCACTCTCCTGAGAGTGATTTATGCTGTTGCTCAACCAATGGCTGGCTGACCCATTTATCTCAATGAGTCTTAGTCCATAAAGAAGTCATGTGAAGCTCTCAGGAGGGCACTCCACTCAAAAGGTGAAGGATGAAGTTTGAGTGGCAACAGTGGGATAGATCCACACATACTGCACTGAAACCTGGAAATATAATTGGGTTCTTTTGTCAAATTAGCCAAAGATTAAGGTTCAAATATTTATCTTAAAACAAGCATACACTCGAAAGTACAGTACTTGCAGGTTTAATGCAAATTTGAAATTCTAATTGCTACACATTTGGAACTATTATTAATGCTTTAAATTGTTTCTCATTGTGCATTTGTAAAGCATAAACTGCCAATGGCTCATGCACTGCTACTTTAAAAAAAAAAAAAGCATAGTAAGACTCAGACAAATGCAGCACTTGATAACCACAGCCCTTCACAAAAACAGGATTATTTATGTGCACAAAGTGCTGTGATCAATAAGAAAGTGGAACTGGATACACAACACACTACCTGTAATGTACATTTTAAGTCCAGACAAAAATCCCCAAAGATTGCACAAACACAATAAATGCAGTCATCATCATCATCATTATTATTATTGCATAGCTATCACTTCTTTTTTCTCCTAAAGGTCAGTGTGACTGCCCATTTCTTTTATACAAGCTGAGACACTGGTACTGTTTCACCAATAAAATGACCGAATTTGTTGGAGAATTTGATTGGATTCTTAATTTTCTTTTTTTGGAACATATCCAGCATTTTATGATATTGATACTGGGTATCAGATTGATGTCATCTGTACCTCAATGCCACTTTGAGTTGAAGAGAAGTAAGCTTGGTGTCCTGTTTGTGTGTAAGAAATTAACAGCTGATCAGTATTCAGCATTTTGAAAAATATTGGATTTAGTGCTTTAAAAGGGTACCATCTCTGACTCTGCAGTCCTAATGCCAGATTTCAGTGCTCTCATAATGTGTGATACAGATTACTGGTGGGGCATGATTGGCTGGAATGGCTTGAGTGATCTGAATATAAGATAAGAGATACCCTTACTGACATCCTTGTAGTCAGAGTACCTTGTGTCAAAGATCAAAGACCAAGTTAGCTTTGTCATCTGATTTAAGGTCAAAGGATCAAATGTCATGGGGTCAAGACCATTGGCAAAGCGTAGTTTCCAATGTCTGCATGGATTTTCCTACCACATTCATATAGACTAACTTGGGCTAGCTGGCAAATCCAAATTGGAACCTGTGTAAATGAGTCCTGTAATGGAACCTGTCCAGGGTTATCTTCTTGCTTTTGTCCAGTGATGCCAAAATAGCTTCCAGGCCCCCATGACACTGAAATGGATTAGGCATGTCTGAGAATAAGAGGTACTAAAAACAGTATGAAGTGATGAATTGATCATCATTTGGTAACAAGCTACGATGTATGGATGTAGAAAGTTTTAAGGAATAACTTGTGGATGCCTCTATTAGGGATGAGTTACTCCTAAGAGCTTCTCCTGCATATTTGGAGAAGTTAAGTACAAAAGGTCTGAATGGACTTTGTTCAATGGGTGGCAGCTGTAAAGTTCTGCAAGTAGTGGGTTGCTGGTGCTTGTAAAGAAGTCAACACCAGGACCCATTAGTGGGCAAGAGCAGTAAGGGAAGCGGTCATGATGAAGAAAGAAGCCTTTCATGCCATGCCAGCTGCATTTGATCGGTAGGTGTGGAAATGCAGAGGAAGAGGACAACTAGGCTATATTTACACAGTGGTACTCTCCATGATAAATGTGGGATGTAGCGGTTTTGGAATCTACAAGATCAAAGAGGCACTCGTGAACCACCATACTGCTATGTACCTACCACTCCAGATAATCAAAGAAACAAATTCTTATACTTGAAATTTCTCAGTTGCATTGTGTACAATTGGAGGTATCAATTTAGCCATCATTTTAAAATTAAAAAACAAACACTACTCTGTTTTAATTAACTTACAACCTGGAATCTGCCTGAATGTATTACATGGACTATGGTAATAAACAGCAGCCCTTAAAATCAAGAATGAGAAAATCTCTCCTCAACAAATGTTCAGAATTCACAAATTACATGATACACAGTAACATGCTAACCAATATGATAATTACTACATAACCACAACTTACCTGCCTTTCCTTCAGTGTTTTTTGAAGACTGATCAGATTTTTCTCCAGACTCTTAACATGCTCCTGAAACACAGAATTTACTCATTTTATTTATTAAATTATTAGACACTAACTTTTGAGAGAGAGAAGATGACACTAGTGCCCCACTGCTACAGGATTCTTCCATAGATTTTCTGAATCCACTTTCTTGACCAAAGATTTGGGAACCAAAGCTCATTCCAGCACAAACCCAATATATAGTTGATAATGTTATGGTAAAGGCAAAATATGAATAGGAGTGTTTATGATTTTAACTTCACTTACCAAACCACATTTTGATTACAAAAGGGGTCTTATACAAGGGGGAGTCAAGATAAATGACAATGGAACAAACCTTAACAAAACTGATTGTCATTTCTCAATGTAGTCTCCACCCCTCTCAATGAACTTGCGCTACCTGCCTGGAAATGCCTGGTTTCCAACAGAATAAAAGGTTTTGTCTTACCCTCACAACCATTTCTTAATAAGAATTACTCAATAATAATTTTAAGATTTTGGGGAAAAAAAAAATTTAAAAAATTAATAAGGTAGATTGTCTCATTTATGTTTATGAAATTTCTTGGCATTAAAGTTGTCTTCCTGTAGATGGGAAACTTCCCCCTTTAATATTTCACAAATACCCTATCAAGAATGTCATGAAAATGATAAATGCAACTATTTGACCAACTAACAAATATTTACTTCTGTAGCATTTTGCATATTACCTGACAAGACTGTTCTAGTTTTGTAGTACATTAAGAAATTTTTGTACATACTGCATGAAGTACTCAATTTGTTTATTTTTTTTCTATTAAAAGTAAAATCTGTATCAACAAACATCTGAGCTTGACCATCACTTGTATCCTAGTTATTACTGGATTAGGTTTCTTTAGTTAAATCTGGGTATTTGTTAATTTCCTGTATACTGTACTGTGATTTACCCATGACCCTGTAGTTAGGATATAGCAGGTTGGATAATGGATAAATTTATGATTTACTCTAAATAATTACAGTAAGGGGTCAATAACAAAAACACACACAAAAGAGATGTTAACTTACTTAGATACTAATCAATGTGTTGTTGTACCTTGTTGCTTACGGTTTTGAATGTTTTACAGTGCAATACTAATTCAAACGAATTGAAGCATACCATGCAGCTAATTGCCTGGTGAATATTGTGAAAATTCAGTGCCCTCCACTATTATTGGCATCCCTTGTAAAAATTAGTAAGAAGGGTTAGAAAGAAAAAGAAAAAAAAAAAAATCACTGCTGAAGAACCATCATCTTGCACTGAAAAAATGAGAAACATCTGACTTTTAAATTAAAGTTCATTTAAAGAAAAACAAAGCCTTCATCAAGAAATAACTATTTTTAACAAAAACACATGTGGCACAATTGTTGGCATTTAATACTTGTACAACCTCCCTTTGCCAATATAACAGCACGGAGCCTTCCCTTGTAACCTTTTATAAGGTTGGAGAAGACAGAGTATGGCATCTGAGACCATTCTTCTTTATGTAATCACTCCATATTATCCAGGGTCCTAGGCCCTAACCTGTGTTCTCTCCTCTTCAGCTCACTCCACAAGTTTTCAATATTCAGGTCAGGGAATTTTGTGGTCAGTTAACCATTGCAGGGTTGATTTGGTCATGTGTTTCAGATCATTATCCTGCTGGAAGATCCAATGACAACCCAGCTTTAGTTTCCTGGCGAGGCAGCCAGGTTTTGATTTAAAATCTCCTGATATTTCATGGAATCCATGATGCCAGGTACCCTAGCAATGTTTCCAGGGCCTTTGGAGGAAAAACAGCCCCACAACATCACAAAACCTCCACCATATTTCACAGTTGGGACAAGGTTCTTTTCATTATAGCCATCCTTCTTTTCGCACCAAACCTACTTTACATGTTTATTGCCAAAAATGTTCAATTTTTGTTTCACCAGACCATAGAACACGATTCCAGTCAAAATTGTAGTAACGTTTTATAAACTCCAGGCATTTAAGTTTGTGAATAACTGACAGAAAAGGCTTCTTTCTGGCATACCTTCCAAATAATCTTTTGGCATGGAGATGCTGTCTGGTGGTGGTTCTGGAGACTTGATAACCCAGGATTTTTTTTTTCTTGCAATTCCCCAACAGTGATCCTTGGAGATATTGCCTGTCTTAACATCCTTCTCACTGTATGTGGGGGTAAAATAAACTTGGGTCCTCTTCCAGGCAAGTTTGTCACAGTTCCAATTGATGACCACATTTTTATTATTGTCCTAACTGTATAAATTGGCATTTTGAGGAGAGTAGCTATTTTTTAATAACCATTCCCTGAGTTATGAAGGGCAACACACTTCTCCCTCTTTTGAATTGAGTGCGCTCTTTTCTTTGCCATGATGTTCTGTGTCTCCTCACATTTGTATCCAAGTTAATCAGGAAGTCATTGATTTCTGCTGGAAAGTTCCTATACACTCCAATCAACTTAACCATGTCCAATTTAAATGGGAAACATGCTTCAGTTACATCGTTTCACATTAAATTTCCAAGGATGCCAACAACTTTTGGCACAGGTGTTTTTTTTAAAAAATATGTATTTCTTGATGAGGGCTTTGTTTCTCATGTTTTCAGTGCAAGATGATGGTTCTTCAGCAAATAGTGATTTTTTTGTATCTCTTCTTACTAACATTCAGAAGGGGTGCCAATGATGGTGGACGGCACTGTATGTACAATGAAAAACAAACAAGTGACTGATATTTCTTTTTCTACACCTGCCTAGTGATTAATATGTGGGATTATGCATTTAAACCAGAAGACGTGCATAATGGTAAATATGATTCTACAACAAAATGTCACACAAAATACTTTGGTAACACTTTATAATAACTGCACACTATGAAGCATTAGTTAAGCATAACTAAATACTTTATTCATCATTTAGAAAGCATCGCTTCCACATTAATTGGCATTAGCAACCACTTTATAAATGCCATTATAAATGCTTTAGTACTGATCACAAAGCATATTTATAATGTCTTTGATAACTGCATTTACGATGCTTTATTAATGATCAATTAACTAATAATATTTTTCAAAGAATCAGTACTAAAGCATTTATAATGGCATTTATAAAGTGGTTGCTAATGCCAATTAATGTGGAAGCGATGCTTTCTAAATGATGAACAAAGTATTTAGTCATGCTTAACTAATGCTTCATAGTGTGCAGTTATTATAAAGTGTTACCAATACTTTTAAATACATTAAAGTTCTAGACATCACAACAATTTTAAAGAGCCTTATTTTTTTATCTGGAAATTAACAAGATTTTACTTTGGACCCTCTGATTATAGGTAGTATGAAATATTTTATATGTAATAACTGCTCAAAAAAAAGAAGTAAAAATATCAACATTTCTTTCAATTAAACATTTTCGGCAGAACAGTCACCTTCTCACTGAGAATAGTTTGCTGTAATGATGTCTTCATGCTGGAAAAAAGCCTTATTTTGCTTCTGAAAAAAAAAAAAAATTAAGGAAAAAAAGCATTAATATAAATAATCCATTAGACAGTAAAATAAGTATGTTTAATAAATATGGGAGCTAAATTAAACAACTGACTCTAGTATACCACCAGCCTGGTCTTGGTTTATAGCAGATTCCTACTAAAGATCAGACTGATTAAATTGTTTCAATTGAATGTAGACTCAATATTTTAATCGGAAAATATATGGTTAGCTGAAAGTTCTGAATTTCCTTTTGGTAAACCCTACCTAATAAACATAGAGAAAAAAGAAATAAAGCATTCTAAATTCTGCAATACCTGTTTTCTTTTTGCTGGAATTCCTTTAAACGAAGTTGATCCTCTTTATGTCTTAGCTCTTTTTCAAGAATTTCAAGCTCCAATTCTTCTTGCTTACAAGCTTTTACCACATGATCAATACAAACCTCCAGAGGCTCATCTCCTGGAGTCAATGATGCTTTACTTTGATTATCGAAATAATTAATTGCAAAGGCTCTGCTTAGTTGAACAAATTTGATCTTATCCCCTTTCTTGGAAAAGAAAAAGATCAGAATAAAATTAATTGGGAGAAAAAGTTTTTTTTTTTTTCCATAATTCAGAAATATTTTCCAAATACAATATCTGAATTCTTTTTCTCTTTATTTATACATACAGGCCTAATTTCATCAGACTTATTAAGTACAAAACTGAATTATAAATTCACTACACAGATTCAATAAAGTGAATATGATGACCAACAGCAACATCTCTCGATTTACCTAATTAGCTAAAGTTCTGATGTTCTCATATCATTACATCCAATGTATCAACACCATTGTGCACTGTAACACTGCATGGAATACCCTTGAATCCTGCACCAACCACTACATTACAGTGTTTAAAAATGTGTATTTACTTTAGATAAATAAAAACAAATCATATATAGGTAGTGAACTTCCATTTATATTCTCAAACTAGTATACACAACATGTTGCCTGCTGGTCAGATAAGATTAAGTATATCAATAAAACCACATTGTTTCTGCATTTTTTTTTTTTTTAAACAAATGGAATGTATTAATATATTAAGTCACTGCTCACTGATACATCAAACTTCCAGTCCCCACTCCCCTTAGCCTTCTAGTTGTTCTTTGCTGAGCAGTTTACTAAACATGCATACATACATACATGCATACATACATATTTTATTAATCCCAGCAGCAGTATACCGATACAAAAAACAATATTAAATTAAAGAGTAATAAAAATGCATGTAAAAGCAGACAATAACTTTGAATAATGTTAGCATTTACTCCCCTGGGTGGAATTGAAGAGTCGCATAGTGCGGGAATGAAAGGTCTTGGGGAATATGGTGAACAGTTATTAGGCTGTATTTTTTTAAGTAATAATAATTATATGCTCCACATCAGGGTCAGAAGCAATAAATGAATGAAATGGAAAATGTTAAAGAAAAAGGGAAATATGAAGAGAACCTAAACAATCACAACAAATGACAGAATTATTAAAAACTGATTATGAACAGCATCAGCAATCTCTCTAACACAAGTGCTTTAAACTAAAATAATAAAGCTTAATCATTGATTTACATGCTGAGGAGGTATCACTAATAGTGAGAGGAAGATAATTCAGGAGACTAGGAACACTGTACAGTATATACACACACTTTATAGATTATAGTTAGACTGTTATTTAACACTTCATTCAAAATACTACAATTTGATCAGCATACAATGGTAAATTCTTCCTGGATTCATTTTCATAACTACATTTTCTACATGTTACATAATAAGAAACCACCTTAACATTGTAATGTTTCAAATAAAGGCAAAGCAGGTTTTAGATAATGTGGAAATGTAGCAGCTAAATCTTAAAATTAGTGTCAAAGATAAAATCCATTTCTTCCGGATCTGACCAAATTATGGTTCAAGCCCTCTGAATAAATACTTATTACAAGGCATGCTAATGGTATTTCGGGCAGGGAAAAAAATGCTAACTAATCAAAAAAATATACTAAAAATGATCCACATCAACTCTGAGAAAACCAATTGCTTCATAAGTGCTTAATTGTTGCACATTATCTGAAACACATTGTCCTCTGACTGAACTATAAATAAGCACTGATTTGTTCTGAAGAATTAAATCTGACCTTATGAAAACATTACTTGGATGTATAGAAAATTCATTCACATACTGCACTAAAATAACTTTCAGGGTTACCAGCTGTAATGTCCATTTTACAATTTTATTGTGTTCCTATAAATTTCTGGTTAGCGTTTCAACAGAAACACAAGGTACAGGACATCATTCCATGCACTACAGTACTTTGGTTTGGACTCTTCCATCTTAGCAGAAGATACGAGAATTGTGTAGCATATATTATGACAAATTCATGATTCTTAAGGTATGATGTTCTATGTGGTATTATCCTACACTGGGTTATTGAAAGAGGATCTAACATTTTTCATTCTGTACGTCAAGCATGTTAAGTTTATTGCCAAGTGTACACAGTATAATGGAATTCTTTCTTGCATGGCTGCTCATAAATGAGTGACAATAATATAAACTTCTTTTCTCCAATTGTAAACAACAACTTTATGAAAATTGGTATACACAAATAATTTCAAAACACATTTGTTCATCTCATGAACCATAAATAAGGTAAACTTTTGCTGTAACAAAGGCCAAGCCTGAAATGAGTTTCAAACATTTTCATCTAGCGCCAAAACCTTGCCATCTTCAAAGTCATTCTAAGCAGTGTTCCCTCTAAGATGGCGTGAGGAAATGCCTCACAAGATAATGCTTTAAAGGAAATTTACCCCATTTTCATTAAGCTATTTGGATATCGGTCACTTTAAGGGCCAATTTACACCTAAGTGTTCTTCTAGCATTTTACTGCTGGACCAGAACACTCCATCTTTTGAAATGTTATTTGCAATTATTTTCAGTGAAACTATTCACACCTAAGCATTTTAGCAGCAAGTGGTTTTAGAAAATGTCTGTATGCAACAGCTTGAGTGTTTCATCCAAACACTCTTGAATGAATGGTAACATTCATAAATTGCTAGTAAAAGAAAAATAAAATTAAAGTAAATGTTTCGGAAGAACTTTTACACAAAGTCAATGCCTTTCTCTGGATGAAGCAGCTCACTGAAACTAGATGGTGTTATCATGAATGTATGTGCAATTCAATTGATCAGAATTTAAAAAAAAAAAAAAAAAAAGTTATAGGTATGCATTTAGGTTTATTCAGGTCAATGTTTCATACAGATGTTATAACATATAGGCAAGAGTGGTAGCGTAGAGCTCCTCCTCTCAGCCCCATAGGTGATTTGCATATGCCCATGAATTTCTGGATTGGTAGCTATTATTATGTGTGCTACACTGAGCATTACTTGCTTTAACACTGAATTCTTAAAGCTTAGCTGTGATACTTCTCAATTAAGAAAATATGTTTAGTCTTTTGTGAAGCAAGGAACATCTACTCCCAATCTGAACCCCGGGTGAACACTAGCCCTGCACCACCAGATCACGAAAATTTCACAACTTTGGCAAATAACTGGGTTAAAACTAAACAGATATTTTAATAATGTGTTTGTTACCAGATTTCACAGAGCACTTCTGCTTGGGAGTCTGCTGCATGTGTGTACAACATGAACAGATAAGTCTCCAGAATGGGAAAAGCACTTAGAGAGTTGTTAAGACTCTCAGGTTTTAACCTGAGCAGCTTAGTCTGTGTGAGAGTAGAGCTGCTGCAGAGCAATTTCTGTACAGTTATATCGTTATACCTATTTTGCCAGGGTAAGCTTCCATCCGAGTTTTAGAAAGAGGGAGAAAAGGACATGCTTCCCCGTACCCCAAGATAGTTTTATTAAATTTTTTTAAAAAAAGATTTTTTTAATGTGTCTTTCAATACCTGTAAAAATGAGCTTTCTCACCTGTGCAATTATCTATGTCCAAGTTATCCTACTCTAAAGCGTTTTTTAGCTATGTTATAATAATGTAGAATCTTACATGTCAGGCATCTGTAAATTCAGCCCCTTGACAACATCCTCACCAAAATATAGTAGATGGGAATGTGGTCTACTTCCAGAAGCCTATGATGAGTTCCTTGGATTGGCTAACCTTGATGGCAGGATTATTGTCCTGGCAGGTAATTATTATTATTATTGTCAGCAGGTAAACAACTTCTCTGTAAGTTGTAAATGATTTTATTTTGCTTGTGCACCAACTCTTCTGTAGCTGCCTTGGTGTTTTTATCACTAGTAGAGCATTTCCCACTGGCGTAGCCCTTCAGACTGAAGACAGATCACACCAGGTTAAGTCTGGGAAATAGCAACATTGTAGTATCTCTTTGAATCTCAAGTTCCATGCATTGTTAAAAAATAGAACAGGGAGCATTGAGAGTTTTCCTTGTCACTTATCCATTGGTGCAATATTGACTTGGACTTTATTTGGTATTGGACTCTGGGTTATAGTAATGCATCCAAGTATAATTATAGCTTCTTACATTTCTCTTAATCCAAATTTATTAGCAGAAGAGTCTTGCAATACCAGATATAGTGATTCTTTGTTTCAGAAGCCCACGCTTTGGGTAGTCAATGTACATAGACCTTGCTACTGGATCCAGCTGAATCCATACCTAATCACAATACTGTCTACTATATTTCATACACCACCACTCTGACTCTCTATTACAATTCAACCTATAGTGACATGTTCTTGACTGTGGAATGTGAGAGAAACTGGATCTGCTAAATGTTGAAGAAGAAAATCTTTAGCTTTAGAAGTTCACTGACTGAACATTACTAATTGATTTAATTCTATGCAAAAATACACTACAAACCACGTATGCTCTAAATTTAATAAAATTTTTAGCTGCAGGCTTAAAACCTTCTAAAAGCACCTCAGTTAGGAGTTACAGTATAGTAACCTAGTTAAAGATAGTCTACAGGTTAAGTATACAGTATTAATAAACTCAAACTGCAAGATGCATATTTTCAGCGTTTTTGTTTCATGTTACTCTCGTTTATTTGTAATTTTTTCTATGCAACTTAAAATTTACTGTACAAAATAAAACTGAATTTTGTATTTTTGGCATATCATACTCCTTTAACTTTCACCTTCCACTTTTTCAGGAAAGTAGGAGAGCTGATATTATGTATTGTTTCTTCTTTTTAGTAAGCCAACTATTATTGATTATAATTCCAACAAAGGTCACTGCATATCTTCAATACAAGTAGGATTAATCCTATTACTCATCAAAATTCTATTACTTTTTCACTCATGCTGCAATTATGATTATAGCCAGCATGATTTTGTGAGGAGCTTTATTTCTCGTGCAAACTAAATATGCTGCTGTGGTTTAGCTTCATTAACTTTGGCTTGTAGTGAAGTTGGATGCAAGGCAATTTGGCTGGATCAAGTAAGAGTTCAAGGGTTTTTGGCATAAGATAAATAAAAACTTTCCATAAGATAAGGGAAAATTAAAGGAAAAATACAAAAAGCAAATACAAGTTTACCAGTTTAAAGATGTCATTTTGAACCTTCTCATTTTTTGCCATTAACAGCTCACCACTCTGATGTTCATCCTTTAGTCTCTTTTGAAGAAATTTATATTTTTCCTAAAAAAAGACAGATACAATTTAATTGTACACGTACAATGACAAAGGCTTTCTAAAGCATTACAGATATTTCCCCCTTTATTTTTCTTCTCCATTTATCTTTATTCACTTATTAATTCATCTATTTACTTATTTTTGCTAGCTTAAGTTTATTCTGCTGCCCATGCTCGCTTTCTCAGGGGTGGGGGTTGATTTATTTTCAATCCTATTTTTGTAAAATTGATCTAACTGTACAGAATGTTGTGCGATTTCAATAAAATCAAAAAAATAAAAAGATACAATTTAATTGTACACGTACAATGACAAAGAGTAAGTGACAATTGGAATATTAGGCTCTATGTTAAATAAAGTGGAGTAAAAAACTAAGAAAATGGAAGTGTTGTCCTATGCAGTTAAACTAACAGAAGAAAAGCTACTATAATGAATTTGTTCTTTAATTAAAAAGTATACTGCCCGAGCTTGGACTGTGAACTTATTTTAAGTACATAAGCTTTTCATTTGGAAAAAGATAATTTCAAATTTGACTTTGCTGCTTAGTTAACAATAGTCTTGTTAGTTTAACAGAAAATGTCTTATACTTATAAACCCGTTACGCGTTTTTGTCTTGTGTATTCTTGATAAACAGCTTATGAACATGATATATTTGCAGCTATTTTAAAGATTTCTAATGTGTTTATTTTACTGTTGTGTGTGGTACAGTACAAGTTTTTGTATGAAACAAGTATTGCATTATTAAAATAGTAATCCATATTTATAATTACACTTCAATAATTATGAATGTCTAGCCAATACATTGAAGAAAAAAGTATAAATATAGTAAGTATATACTTTAACAATAATAAAATCTATAGTGTAATTATTAATTAAAAAGGATTAAAACCTTTACATATACAAGGTATATTTACATTTAAGCAGTGTTCAATTGCAAATATAAATTGATTGTGTGTGTGTTTTTTTTTTTGTTAGAGAAATGGTAAAAACTACTTTTTTTTTTTTTAATAAGCCTCATTTAAGACAGGTACATTACAGAAAAAAAAGTATGACAGCTTGTAATTATGAGAAGGATTTTTTGTTATGCCATATATATTATCAATCCATATTTGGAACATATTAGTATGTATTATAAATTTTATTTATTTTAGTATTTTATGATCACTGAGTAGTAAAGCTTACAGAATTTCATTTTGTTACTAAAAATGAACAGTTAACCCCTGTGGTCTATACTTTAATTATAAAAATGCACTTTAATATAGGACATAAGGCTTCTGTGCATCTAGTTATACAAGACTTTAGTGCAAAAAGATTTTTGAAGAGATGGGGGTGGATTAATCTAAATCGTCTGATTCAGTAACATGAAATCAGTGATCAGTATCGGTCTTAATAAACCTGGATCATCCCTACCAATCTCATATATATTTCTCTTCTGGTTCATCCTGCTTCCTCTTCAAAACCAGTCCCCCCCACACGCAGCCCACACGGCATTTCTCGATTCCTATTCGTCCTCTTCCAAACCCTTCCCTACGCTGCCTGCAGCCTCCCATACACCCCCACGCCGTTTTTCTCGATTCCTATTCCTCCTTCAGACTACTGTGTTCCCCACTCCTCTCTCATGACCCCATTGGTGTCACGTCACCATCCTAATTAGCCTGACCGCGTGACCTTTCAGTTTGGCCATGTGTGCGTCTGGGAGTCTTTTCCGTAGCCTGCTACAGGAAGTAACTCTCTCAACCATTGGCATTGGTTTCGCTCCTTGCCATTTTCATTATACTGCGATGGTTTGCACAATACTATGCTATAGCCTTTGTTTTAGAGATGTCTAAACATTGGTTCTTTAAGAGAAATTTTTCATACTTATTTCTGGAAGTATACAATTTAGAAATGACTTAGCTAGATAAATAGAAATGCATAACAACAATGAAAAAACAGGCAATTAATCTATTAACCAGTATATGAATATTAATTAACATAAACAAACATAACCTCATATCTGAATAAGAACGAGAAGAAGAGTAACATCAGCTCCAAAAGAGCACTATATTTTGGTGGTTGTGTTGAAACTAAAATAATTCTGGTTAAATCATATATGCACTAAAATTGGGTGGTAAAAAATTAATAGCTAAAGTTTCCCAATTAAACCTCCTAATAATGTCAAACAATTTTAATTGTGTACAAAACCTAGATTTAGACAGGTTATCAATAGTTGTGGCCTTATTTATTAAACTTGCTTATGCTTGGAAACATGTGCAAGCCATTTCTTACGCAAAATTTTGGTATGGAACCTAAGCAAGGTTTTATACCCGAGGTCCCTGTAACGTAATACCTAAAAATAAGGCCGCAATATGGCATTGAAATGATTTCTATCATTTCATTATGCATTTCTATGATTAAATCAGTGCATCCATCCATTTTCTTAACCTGGTTGTTCTAAACCTGTAAGAGAACAGAAATCACATGATTTCTGTATGAAAGTCTATGTAATGTAGGCATCAATTCAGCATACAACTCCAAGAGGACTGGCTCTAGAACGTCTAATTCAGCTTATAAGCCAGTCATCAACACAAAAAATGGACACAAATGTCATTAACAACATTTAAAAGACAGAAAATAATACATTAACTTAAAAATGCAATTATGGAAAATTAAGCACTTTATTTTAAGAAGATAGAAAACTTATGCATAGCATAACATTTGGGTGCAACTTCGCTAACACGTTTAAAAGTTGGAGCACTGATATTTATTTGCTTAATAAAGCACTTTATATTGATATTTTGTGACAGTGTGATATGCAATTTAGATTTGCTAAGACAGCCAAAACATGTGGCCATGCACACTAATGTTTAATTGCTCGAACGGATTAGAGGATCTGTTTGCTGATATAATAGCATCTTTCAAACAAGTAAAAGAGGTACATACTGTATAAAAGCTATTCAAGTTGAAATAACCTTTAAGATAAATTTGAAACAATGAACTAACCTATAATTTCTGTTTAAAGGATGTGTGGATGTGCAAGCGAGAGTTGCATTGGCACAACAGTCTAACATTCATTGACCCATCCTATAAATACTATACTATACTGTAAATTCACCTATCCAGGGCAGGAGCCAGCTGGATGTTATCTTAGCAAGCAACGTGTACATAGATGAACAGCCCAGAACTGGGCACCAGCACATCCCAGAGAAAACACACAAACATGTACACATCTAATACATAAAGCAGAGTTGATGTATATTTGTTTGTCCACCATCCGATAGCCACCAAACTGGGCATGGGGCTCCTTTGTGACCAGGAGGAGGTCATGGGGTGTGTTTGGTTGGGAAAAATGTTCGGGGTGAAGTGCAGGGCACTGTTTCATCGACAGTTCTGCAGTACAAAGCAGAGTATGTTTGTTTGCCCGCCACACAAATCTGCACCAGGTGTCCGATCGCCACCAAACTGGGCATGGGGCTCCTTTGTGACCAGGAGGAGGTCATGGGGTATGTTTGGTTGGGGAAATATGTTTGGGGTGAAGTGCAGGGCACCTTTTCATCGACAGTTCCGCACACGTCCCCGTACTGCCAAAAGGAGAAGGGCTGCTGATGCAAGACCGGATGAAACATCTGAAGAAAGGGAAGGGTGGCTGTAGTCGATGTATGTTTTTTTGTCAGCCATACAAATCTGCACCAGGTTTCCGATCACCACCAAACTGGGCATGGGGCTCCTTTGTGACCAGGAGGTGGTCATGGGGTATGTTTGGTTGGGACAAATGTCTGACGCAAGAACGGATGAAACATCTCAAGAAAGGGATACCAGGATGTCTGCCAACAGGCGAAGGGCTGCTGATGTGACACGTGGACAAATGCAGCACGATTTAAAAAATATGGCTTTTGCATATAACCGACAAGTTGCATATCATGAACATCTTGCCGCTGTTATTGGCCGAATGGATCATATCTGTGTTCATTGTAGAGCTATGAAATGAAAAGGAGAGTCACCGGGATTGTGTTGCTCAAATGGGAAGGTGAAATTGCCATCTCTACTTCGTCCACCTGAACCTCTACACCAAGGGTTCCCAAAGTGGTCGATATCGACCCCCTGGGGTCGATTTGAACTTTCTAGGGGTCGATAGCTTCAATAAAAAAATTGGGGGGTCAACGACAGCAAAAATAGACCACCTTACTACTGCTATTTGTTTGTTACTTCAAAATATCTATGATTCCAATAGGTACCTAATTAAGAAGTAAAATAATTCAAAAAAACACTTTTTTGATAAAAACACATTACATACCAAACTTGTGAACAAAAAGGTAAAATGTGTCATTAAAAGAGTCACACGTAAGAATGCATGAAAATACATGTAACACAAACATACAGTATCTGTGCATTGTCTTATCGAACGTATCAAAGCAAGTGCGGACATGAAAAACCGTTGCATGTCCGCTCTTGCTTGCGGTGGGACGAGACGACGGATATTCTATATTAGCAGAATCTATCAGTCTTGTACGGTCATGCTTTCATAAAACACTATAAATTGGTTCGTTTGATGTGACATGTACCTTTTGTGATTTGAACTTTGAATATAATTATTTATTGAGGAGCAGTTCTACGAAAAAGAAAATTGGAGGACACGGTTTATTTATTCGAGTAAGAACAAAAATCTTCTGTTTCAAGTAAGTACATACTTTATTGTTTTGTTTTTTTTTGTTTTTTTTTTTAATCACAGGGGCTGTCGAAATTGTTTGTTAATAAAAGTTTGTATTTCTTCAGATAATAATATGACTGAACCAAAAAAGAAATGCAGACAGTACAGCTTGGACTATTTGTACTTATTTTGAATTTACATATTTATTTCATAAAATGTCAAAAATGTAAAAAAAAACAAAACTCTGCTCATATTTTTTCGCTTAAATTTTCATTAGTGCAGGTTTCGATATTAAATGTTGCACAAGATAATGCCATATCCGTAGCCATTTTATCTTTTTAAATCATAATTACAAGTGATTAAAATCTGATATCTAGTGAAATATTTAATATTGAGTACTGTACAAATGTATTAATTTGAGTAAGTAAAGTAAATGACTAGGGGGTCGACGGTTTTAAAAGTTTTTGGTAAAGGGGTCGGCGGCCGAAAAAAGTTTGGGAACTCTTAGTCTACACTCTGTGATGTCAGAATCAAGACCAATTTTAAAGCATTTCTTGAACATCAGTAAGTACAATTCCTGTTTTCAAATTACTTCTTTTGGTGCAACTAAACAAATATGAGAGGATAGGTTCATGCCCACATTCAAAGTGCAAGGTCAAGTTTACCATACAATAGGTTCATTACTTCAATTAACTGATGGGACAATTGAGTCAGATCTACTTCATGGGAGATATTTCCACAACAGCGCATCATAGACACAACAGAATACCGAATGCGAGACTGGACATTGTGATGGATTTAAAACGATTCCTTCATTAGAACACCACGTCACCCTTTTCAATACTGCACTTCAACGTATGTCAACAGATGATTATAAAGTTGTCATAACAGCTGACAAAATGCCACAGGGAGAGCATCACCGACGATTCAATGCTCCAACACTTGATGAGGTTGCCATTGTAGTGGTAGGCAATGACTTTGTGAAGTGGGACATTATCACTGAGGAAAGGAATAGAAGTCTTCAGTGTGTGGCAGAGACACACAGGTCGTATGATGCCCTTCAGTATTGGGTATTACTTTGGAATTCTACAAACAGATCCATCTACGGTCTGTTGCTGGCAAGAAACTCAGTGCAATGGACTTTTATGCTTACCGACTAATGAGTAGTTTCTGAAGAGAATCGCATCTTGAAATGCCGGCAACTTTTCCATCAATACATATTATTGAAGCAACTATCATAACAGGTCGCGCAAGACATGAAAATGTTTTCATACCAAGAATACTGCCGATTCCGAATGTCAATTAATAAGTCTCAAGGGCAATCACTGTAGGTTGCAGGCATCAATTTGGAAAATCCATGCTTTTCACACAGACAACTGTACGTAGCATGTTCTAGAGTGGGCAATCCTCAGAATTTGTTCATTTTCGCACCACAAGGGAAAAAAATATATAGTATATCCAAAGGCTCTGGAATTACCACTTGTATTACCTATTACAATAAAAATGTGAATTAGAAAAATGTTTGTTCTATTTCTATGTTGTGTTTCTTTCATTTGGGAAATTCATTATACATTCTCGGGCAACGCCGGGTACTCCTGCTAGTATATCATATACTTGTATGTTTTAGGACTGGGGATGAGAAACTGAAGCAAATCCACAGGTACCCACATGCAAACTCCATGCAGGGATCACCTGAGGCAAGATCCCCAGTCTTCTTTCTACACGACAGGTACACTGCTGCTGTGTCACTGTAAGCCTAAATTATTAACATAATTACATTAACTGAGGACTTAATAGAAGGTCTTTATTGTCATTATAACAGTACAATGAAATTGTAAGTACAAAAATGACAACAAACAAATATAAAAAGCACATATCCAATAACAAATACCATACATAAATAAATAATGGGCAGGGACTACTATCCACTAAAGTAATCATCATATGAATTTTATAGGGGGGCGGGCCCCGCCGGAGATCCAGGGAACTCCTTAAACTCCAGCAAATGTCACTAATACCCCAAGCTAACATTCACTGAAGTTTTGTTTTCCACCCCCGAGTTACTTCATGGCTTGAGAGTAAAGATGTCACTCAGAAATACAGCCAGACTTATATGGTGATAAGGTGAACATGAACATTCAAAAGGCAATTTTTTTTTTTTTTTTAAAGCCATACATGGTTACTTGCAGAAAGTGACAGGGACCACCTGGAAGTGCATACCTGTAAGTTGATTTGAGACTTATAAAGGAACTTGGCAAGGAAACCCATGCAGACACAGGGAGAACTTGCAAACTCCGCGGCCACCCCCGCCACCCCCCACATAATACCTAAAACTAATGCGGAGATATGACATATTAATGATTTTAATGGATTCAGAAGATTAGGAGTTCTCTACTGATACAGATAACACTGTTTTACTGATAACATGTCTTTTGCTTAAATCTAATAAAACAATAGCATGATTATATCAGACCAAACTCCATTTATTGTAGGACTCAGGTCTTCAAGTATTATCAGTACGGCTCACTGCTGGCAATTATACATACTAATACTAGCTGAGAAAGACTTTATTAAATTCTTTTGCACACAAAGAGATATTTTCTTACAAAACACTAAAATATCTAAAAGGGACAAATTAATTTTGTATGCCTGACATAAAAATAAATTGCAAAATAGAAAAATGTCTAAATTACGCAAATGTTAAGACTGACCAAGAATATGCACAATCATCTGATGAAACACTTAACATAAAAGGCTGTCATAAACAAAAGTTAATTTAGACAAAAAGAAAAGAGCAGTAAACAATTTTTTAAATCTCATTTTTAAACTATAATTATTGCATTAACTCAATCTGGAAGGCAAAAGGGCCACACATAAAAAAAATATGACACTGAATAGATCTAAAGGGAAGGGTATTATGGTATGGCATGGCATGACAATTTCCATCGTTACTAATGTGTTTTGAATATTAAAACTTTGAGACTATGGAAGTATCCATAAGTTAATGAAACAGTCCATTCCAGCATGGCTAGCCCTGGAAAGAAAAAAATCTGACTCTCGTTCCCCTCTCTGTAAACTTTGAGCTCCAGTCATCAATAACCAACAGCAATTTTGCTAGCTATACAGTTGAGAATTAGTTGCTTAAGATATGAAAATAATATATGAAAAACTAATTCAGAGATGCTTCAGTCCTGTGTACAATAATTAGAGTAGACAAACCTTATTAATTCCAAGGGGATATTGAAAAGCATACAGCAGCATAAATATAAAAAACAAAGACACAGACTCTCAGGACAGATAATACATCCAATCAAATCGGTCAATCAATAAATAAATAAAAATAAACATAATACGTACATCGGGTGGAAGCATTGAATTACTTCATAGTAGCAGGCACAAAAGACTGCCAGGGGCACTTCACAGGACACTGTGGTGAAATAATTGTGTGGCTAAAAGTGCTCCAAGAGTGTGCCTCCTGGAGGGGATGCAGCAGATTTTTCATAATAGCACCCAAATTTGCCATTTTCTTTCTTTCTTTTTTTTTTTTTTTTTAACACAACAGCTTCCAGTGTGTCCAGGGTTCACACTGTGATGGAGCAGGCTTTCTTGGTAAGTTTGTTTAGGCATTGTGCTTCTTTTATGCTCAAGTTGCTTCTATAGGATACTGTAGCATAGAACACCACAAAGGCTATTATGGACTGGCAGAACATTTCCATCAGTTTCCTGCACACATCAAAAGACCGGAGTCTCCTTACCAAGTACAGAGTCACTGTGTTGTCAGACCAGTCCAGTCTGTTGTTTATGTTAACCCCCAGGTACTTGTAGCTCTGCACCACTTCCATGTCCTCTCGTGAAGCGTGACTGGTCTCACAGGCTACTTGGCATGTAGGACGTCCATCACCAGTTTTTCTGTCTTGCTGATATTGAATTGCAGGTTGTTGTCCCTGCACCAAAAGAAGAAGTCCCCCACAACTTTTCTGTAATCTGAATCATCTCCATTATTAATGCAGTTCATGATGAACAAGTCATCTGAAAATTTCTGTACATGACAAGTTCTGGTATTATGCTGAAAGTCTGTTGTGCAGAGAGTAAACAGGAAAGGAGACAGGACAGTTCCCTAAGGTGCTCTAGTATTGAACACCATCATTTCTGACAAACTTCAGCCTCACAAACTGCTTCCTGTTGATTTCTCCATGATCCTGAAGAATGTGGGTGCATCTAGATTTAAAGCCTTGAACTCCCCAAGTCAATGAGGCAGAATGATGCTAAATACACTGGAAAAGTCACAGAACTTTATCCTGACTTTGTTACCAGTTTGTCCATGTGGGAGCAGGTTCTATGGAGCATGTAGATGAGAGCATCATCCAGACCTAAACATGTCTTATAGGTAAACTGCAGAGGATCCGGATGTTCTGAAACCAGGGGTAGCACTTGTTTTAGGATCAGTTTCTCAAAGGTCTTCATGATGTATGAAGTAAGAGCAACTTACACCTCACTGAGCTGCTTCATCAGTTCTGACTGCACCTGCTTCATTTCGTCCTTATCTCTAGACACAAAGGCTCTCTTCATATTAAGTAGGGCTTTCAGTTCTTTTGTGATCTCTGGCTTGTTGCTGGGAAAACATCATACTGTCTTTGTAAATATAAATGCCAATATTTTAATTATATCTTGCTCAGAAAACCAAGATTAACTTAATTGACAGTACCAGTAATCTACATTCTTAACACTAGATTCCCTGAAGCCTGAAAATTTGTTCATTGTCCCAGACCACATTAATTTTCCTTGCAGCTCATTATCACTGTGCTAAGAGCCTGCCAATAAGCTTTTGTTTTACATATGTGTCAGTTAGTAGCATACAACCTGTCCTCGTCCAACTTCAAAGGCAACACACAGCAAAAATCTCATAGCTGAAGCCTGTGTTGATGTTTTTATCTGCCAATTAGTGTTGGGAATTGTATAGGTAAATGATATGTTATTTAAAATACATATATTTCATGTCTTCCACATCTAAAATGATCTATGTAAATGTAGGACAACATAATATGTCAGGCAACAAAAGTTGAACACACATCTAAAACACAATTTTTTTTTCATGTGTTATAGTAATAACGACAATATTGACGTGAACTGTAGAATACATAAAGATTGAAGTCCAAATATTAAATAAAAACTTTCATAAAAGTTGTAACAAAACAAGTGTGTTTTTATTGTGTTGTAAAGTGGCCTTACTGCTCAGTGTCCAATAATGTTCCACCTAAGCTAAGAATAAATATATACAGTAAATTCAGAAAGTATTCAGACCCCTTCACTTTCTGTAACACTTGAGATTTCAGTTTGATTTGTAATACATTTGCAAAACTTTCAGAAAACAAAATTTCACTATGTCATTATATGTTTTTGAGTGTAGATTGATGGGCAAAAATGGCAAATTCTCCATTTAAATTAAATCTTTAACACAAAATGTGTCTAAAGTGAAGGGGTCTGAACAGTTTCTGAATCCACTGTATTAACTAAATATTTGAAATTGCTTAAACACCATTCATAATTACAGACTGATCAAACGCCTTAAATCTGCAGAAAATTATACTCTGAAAGGAAAAACAATTATTCTACGATAAAAAAAAAACAACTTTACATTCTTTATTTTTCATTTAGAAAAAAAAAGTAATTTGTTACATTTAGAAATTTACTGTATACATTTACTGATGTAATTTCTCCTTGGCAAATGTGTCCTTTGGCTAAATATGATAAATAATTTCTCATATATGCAAATTAAAAAAAAAATAATAATAATAATTTACAGTAGACCCCCGCGAAGTTGCATTTCAGGGTTCGCAGATTTTTCCTTAGAAGCTAACTATTAATTGTTAGCGGAAAGTGCAAATATTCTCCACAATTTTTAAGGCTTTTGTTGTGGCAATACTGTGCTGTAGAGAGAATAGGAAGCAACCACATTCCCTCCCACCTTGTGTTAATCTTAAAGGGAGATTCGCCCCACGTCTCAGAAATGAATTTCAAGCCATGAGAAATGACAGCTGAGGAGGAAAAGGCCTCATATGTATTTATGCGTTTCTCCTCACCTTTAACTGCTTAAGTGAACTTTCATTCTTCATTTGGTGAACAAATTCCATGTCTGCTTCAGTGCACTCGTATCCTTGCATTCCTTTAAAAATATCAGATGGTCTCGCGAAATTCAACCCTGTTAAAATTATAAGAGTGCAAGTCTTAAAGAAAAAAAATATTCTCTCACACATTGTACTCTACAGTACCAAATGTTGTCAAAAAGATCAAATATAGATAGAGTAAATAGAAAAATGTAACAAGGTTTTGATCTCTTTTCTATATTACAGTAATTTTTGAAAATTCACCTATTTGGGAAATTCAAGAATTCAGCTAATTTAGTGGGCAAATCATGGTGATGGGAATTTCCAGTGAACCCACTAAATTAGATTATCAATTTCATTAGAGAAATGTTAAGTCTTTTTCGGTTAACAAGAGAAACCCTTGACTCAATCCAACTCTCTTTTTTTTTTGATATTGAAAACAAGTATCTCAGCATTCTCCATCATAGGATTTGGAATATTCAGTTATAGTTAGTGCTGGGTGGTATAACCAAAATTCTATATCATGGTATTTTTCAAAATTATACCGTTTCATGGTATTCAACAGTATTTTTTTCCCCATGCATGAGTGGATGTTAACCACATTTTCCACTGCAATTACTGCAGTAGACTGGCTAAGAATAACCTATTCCACTGTCATAAGAATTGTAAATTGTACAAAAAAAACATTTTAATGTGCACACAAGTATTAATACAGGTTTGCATGGCCCCATAAAGCGATAGTTTACAAGAGGGTGGCACTAATGAAGAGCAGGAATCATGCATGACAGTTGCAGTCAAAATATAGAAACATTTAATTGAACAAATTTGCAACCAACTTAAACTATAATTTCGACAACATATTTTCAACCATCCAAAGAGGCATTTAGACTTAGTAAAATATCCAGAGGTGCTTGTCAAAAGTTGTATTGCACTGAACATGTCTTAGAAAAGGAATAAATAGTAAATATTTTTTGTAAACCAACTACACTTTGTTAATATGTGTCTGTCCACTGACACATTAGCTATATGGATTGTAATGGTGTTGGTTATCTCGATCCACCGCTTGCTTTTAGTGTCATAGGCAGTACCTCTAGCAAACGTGTCTACAAGTGACGTCTGACTTGAGTGTCGTCAAGCTTTTTCAGTTTTTACCCGAGGACGTAGAGGGTGCCAATCTTAGTTCCATACATTCAAGGTACTCCAAAGCATGTTTGCGGCTAAGGTGATGCAGAAAATTGCTCGTCTTTCTGCCTCCGGCTACAACTGTAGCTCGACAGCATTTGCAGTAATGCTGGAGGGCTTCTGGGTGTCCTATAAAAGGAGACAGCTACCACTACTCAGGGAGGCAGAGTCAGGAGGAAGTGGACAAAGCTTACGAGGAGGAGGAAGTGACCTGAGAGAAAGAGAGAGACACAAGAGAAAAGGACTGTGTATTGTGCTGTTTGGTGCTTGTACTAGACTGTGGGGAATAAGACAAAAGCCTCTCCCAAGTGAAATAAACATATACTGGACTTGTGTCTCTGCCCTTATGTGTTGGGGTTGGTGCAGCTGGAGTGCCCCGGTATTCTGCAACAGTTAATCCTCAGCTTTCAATGGGGCAAGAATGGTAGAAGATGGCATGAAAGCCAAAGATGTAAATGTTAATATACTGAACATATAGGAAATAGTGGGTTAGGTCCCTGCGACCACCAAAAACTAATTTCACTAGAGATTGCTCAAAATACATTTTTCTTCATATAATTCTTTATAACTGAAGATTATTTCTGACACTCTGTCTTCAAGGCTGGCAGATGCTGTTGGAGATCGTGAAGGATGCACTGGCTTGAAATAATCCATCAGCAATGTCTGCTTCCTGTGCCACCTGACATCTATAAGAGTCTCTGAGTAAGGGACCTTTAAACTTGAGGCTGCGATCTATGATTGGAGCAGCAGCCTCGATATCTAGCCAGCTGTCATTGATAAACAGCTGCTGTTGACATTCTGTCAAGTTTATCCAACACATTAATTTTCTCAATTAGCCACAAGACTGACTTTGCTCTGACAAAGCTCAAGCTTCTAGTTTGAAGCCCGGAGGACCTGCACCATGCTTCAGGGGCATAATTGCAACACAAAGCTTTTTTTAAACAAATACACAGGGAACTCTTTACTCTACAAAGGTAGGGTGAACAAGATCAGTGAAGTGCCTAGTAGGATATTAGCCACTCTCCAAACTTTTGTGCATAGCTCTTTATTTTTTCTTT
This sequence comes from Polypterus bichir lapradei, assembly GCA_026402145.1. Taxonomy (NCBI): domain Eukaryota; kingdom Metazoa; phylum Chordata; class Cladistia; order Polypteriformes; family Polypteridae; genus Polypterus; species Polypterus bichir. The sequence continues at coordinate 165,232,486 of JANRMT010028174.1, forward strand.
ACTGCAATAGCTGCAAAGCCAGTAAATGTGCACTGCTTACAATGCAGAAAAAAAAAAAGAGGTACAAATAGGAATGCTCCGATCAGGTTTTTTAAGGCTGATAACAATTACACTGATTTCCTATTACTGGATTTTCCAATTCTGATACCAGTTCCAATTTGTTTTTCCTTAATCCCTTAAAAAAGCTTTTGAAACTAAGCTCCTACATAGCCAAACACATAAAAGACTTGTGTTCTATACTAAAGTATTAACTTTGATATTTTATAATTAAACTATGGACTACAGCTGTTAACTGTTCAGTTTAAAATTATCAAAATGAAAATTACGTAGGCCATAAGAATACTAAAAACACTAAAATACATTTCCTCAAAATACATATTTCAACTAAGAAAATACGTACAAAAATATTTAACCATAATTCATATGGCATAGAGGAAAATAAAACTCATAATATCAGGCTGTCATATTGTTTATTTTTTCCAGTAATAAACCTATCTGAAACAAAGCTTAATTAAAAACAGTAGTCTTCACTCTTTTTCTCAAACATAAAACTCTGTCCTTCATGGCTGGTGGATGGCGCTGGAAATCATGAACACATTGGCTTAAAATAATTTGTCTGCTATGTGCACTGCTCGAGATCCTTAAAGATCTCAGCATATGGAAGCATAGCAGAGGTGAGGTGATATTTAACCTTGAGGCTACAATTGATAATGGGCCTCAAAATCTCTAGCCAGCTGGCCAATTCATGAACATAAACTTCACCGTCAACAGTGGCAGCTGACATTCTGGCATGATGTTTATCCAACACTTTTATTAATCAACAGAATATTCTTTAGTGGTATCCAACATTTAGCTTATAAATTCACAAACCAAAGAATAATTATCAAAAAAGTGATCACTAAATAAAATAGAAAATAAATATTACACAAAAAAATCTAAATATTACATATTCAAATAAAATATTTTTTTGCAGATAACCAGGATTTAACTTTTAAGCTTTTTTTTCCATAAAGGCTTCACCATAGGATGCAGCAAAGAAAAAATAAAATTTTAAAATTACTGTAAACAGAAGCTTTATGCATATTACTTGCTTCCCTGATATCTCTAGCTCTTCTCAAAACTCATAGTGGTCTTTACAGGTTTTTGTCATGAAAACCAGTATGTCATCCATTGCTGGTTTCGGACATTATTGCTTGGGGCAATGTAATCACTTGTCAGTATTATTTCTGATGACAAATTCATTGCTGGTATGCACAGGAATTTATAAGCCAGTTTGCTCAGCATCAGAAAGTTAACATTGTGTACTACTGCTGTCAAATTAGTCAAGAAATAAGGTCTGAATATCCAAATTAAAAATATGTAATTACTGAAATATATTTGAACTAAGGTTAACAATGCTGGGCATTACATGCATAAACAAACACCAATATCAGAGGAAGGACACCAATATCAAAAAAAATAAATAAAAAAATTCTACCGGTACTCAAGCAACTATTACTTAAAAGTAAGAGCCAGCAAAATCAGCTCCACCATATAAAAGAGAAGCAGCAGCACCACCATCTTGCTTTGAGCCTACTAATGGCAGCTAGATGCTTAAGTTTAAACCACACAGCCTGTATGGTGCAAAAGCACAATCTTATCCCTCACCCCAGTCACTCAACTCTACCTACAGATGTCCTGTATCTTCGCTAAAAATGCTTTCTCCTGGGCTCAAACACAGCCCTCCTTCCCATTCCTCAGAACTGTCCATGCAGCAGGAAGTCATGTCAGAATAGGTTTTTAGCAGAGGACAGAAAATGGGCACCACAAACAGGACCCGGTCATAAGTGCTTCATGCTTTGCAATCTGACCAGCAAATACAAAAACTAAAACATATTAATAATGATGTAGCAAGGCACAGTGCCAGAGTGTTTGCCTTGTAAGAAATTAAGCCCCTTTGCACGGCTGCTCTTATGACCTGATGTCATGAAAATTATCAAGATAAATAACCAGCCATTATGAAAGACTCCAACAGTGTGAAAACAGTGAACAAAGTAAAACAGCAGGCAGGCCAATCAAATCAAAGGTGGAGTTGTTTTATTATTTTGGAGGTGTTCACTGCACAGTGGGGAATGGCAGGGTACAATTATTACCATGACATTCAGAAAAAAGATGGTCAGCATCTTTGGACTCTGCCAGAAACGAGTGATAATCATAGTATCAAATCAGGGTCCATATAATGGTTTTTACTTTTTTTTTTCTCCTTTACAGCTGCAGTAATATTTTAATAATGGTGACCTTAATATTTCCAATTACATCTCATTGTTCTAGGCATTATGTGTCAAACAAGCCACAAGGTAAGACAGACTAATTGTGGGGCACGAAGGATTGCCTTACACGAAAGCTCACTGAAGTGTACATGTTAAAGTGCTGTAATTAAAGTAAAATCAAAATTAAGAGTTATCTTCCATTTGCTTTAATGACAAGATCATTGCATTAAACAACACTTAAGGATCTCAGGTTTAAGAGTAAATGGGGCAGAATCAGATGGGAAATTATATGTTTATATCACCAGAGAAGGGTATAAAAAAAAAAAAAAAACACACTCTGAGTACACTTGTGGCAGACCCATTGCCCAGACCAAATCTTAATGTGAGCATTTCTATGGGACAGCACTAGTTAATATGAATTTGTAATGTTAAATATTGAACCTTTTTAACAATAGACAGATAGATAGATAACTTTAATCCCAAGGGGAAATTCACATACAGTACTCCAGCAGCAGCATACTGATAAAAATAGAATTGAAGAGTCACATAGTGTGGGGGAGTAACGATCTCCTCAGTCTGTCAGTGGCAGCAGGCTGTCGCTGAAGCTGCTCCTCTGTCTGGAGATGATACTGTTCAGTGGATGCAGTGGATTCTCCATGATTGACAGGAGCCTGCTCAGCGTCTGTCACTCTGCCACAGATGTCAAACTGTCCATCTCCATGCCTACAGCAGAGGCCTTCCTCACCAGTTTGTCCAGGCATGAGGCATCCTCCTTTATGCTGCCTCCCCAGCACACCACCACGTAGAAGAGGGCCACTCGCCACAACCGTCTGATAGAACATCTGCAGCATCTTACTGCAGATGTTGAAGGACACCAGTCTTCTAAGGAAGTATAGTCAGCTCTGTCCTCTCTTGCACAGAGCATCAGTATTGGCAGTCCAGTCCAATTTATCATCCAGCTGCACTTCCAGGTGTTTACAGGTCTATACCCACTGCACACAGTCGCCTCTGATAATCACGGGGTCCAGAAGGGGCCTGGGTCTCCGAAAATCCACCACCAGCGCCTTGGTTTTTTGCTGGTGTTCAGGTGTAAGTGGTTTGAGTCGCACCATTTAACAAAAGTCCTTGATTAGGTTTCTATACTCCTCCTCCTGCCCACTCGTGATGCAGCCCACAATAGCAGTGTTGTCAGCAAACTTTTGCATGTGGCAGGACTCTAGTTGTATCAAGTTGTATTGGAAGTCCGATGTTTATAGGCTTAACAGGACCGGAGAAAGAACAGTCCCCTGCAACACTGTGTTACTGACCACAATGTCAGACCTGCAGTTCCCGAGACGCACATACTGAGGTCAGTCTGTAAGACAGTCCACGATCCATGCCACCAGGTATGAATCTACTTCCATCTCTGCCAGCTTGTCCCTAAGGAGCAGAGGTTGGATTGTGTTGAAGGCACTAGAGAAGTCCAGAAACATAATTCTTACAGCACCACTGCCTCTGTCCAAGTAGAAGATGGATCGGTGTAGCATATACAGTACAGGCCAAAAGTTTGGACACACCTCCTCATTCAATGTGTTTTCTTTATTTTCATGACTGAAGGCATCAAAACTATGAATGAACACATGTGGAGTTATGTACTTAACAAAAAAGGTGAAATAACTAAAAACATGTTTTATATTCTAGTTTCCTCAAAATAGCCACCCTTTGCTCCGATTACTGCTTTGCACACTCTTGGCATTCTCTCGATGAGCTTCAACAGGTAGTCACCTGAAATGGTTTTCACTTCACAGGTGTGCCTTATCAGGGTTATTTAGTGGAATTTCTTGCTTTATCAATGGGGTTGGGACCAGCAGTTGTGTTGTGCAGAAGTCAGGTTAGTTGGACGATCATTTATTTTTCAACAGGACAATGACCCCAAACACACCTCCAGGCTGTGTAAGGGCTATTTGACCAAGAAGGAGAGTGATGGAGTGCTGTAAATGGTCATGAAAATAAAGAAAACACATTGAATGAGGAGGTTTGTCCAAACTTTTGGCCTGTACTGTAGATGATGGCATCCTCCGCTCCCACCTTCTCCTGGTATGCGAACTGCAAAGGGTCAAGGGCGTGGCGGACCTGTGGCTTCAGGTGGTGAGGCAGCTGCTGTTCCATGGTTTTCATCACAAGTGACATCAGAGTGACAGGCCGGAAGTCACTCAGCTCATTAGGACATGATACCTTTGGGACTGGGGTGATGCAAGATGTTTTCCAAAGCCTTGGAACTCTTCTCCCCTGTTCCAGGCTCAGGTTGAAGATGCGCTGTAGAGGACTCCGCAGCTCCAGCGCACAGGCCTTTAGCTGTCGTGGCAATACTCCATCTGGACCCACTGCACGGCACGAAGTCTCCTCAGCTCTATGCTCACCTGGGCTGCTGTAATTGTGGGTGAGGATGTCTCCCCTATGCTGGTATCAGCAGAAGAATGAGTGGAGGGTGCAGTACTCCAGGGTAAGAGTAGGTTAGGGTGGTCAAACCTGTTAAAGAAGTTGTTCGGTTTGCTCTCTCCACGTCTCTCTCTCAATGGTGGCACCCCACTTTGAGCTGCAGCCAGTGATGATCTTCATCCCATCCCACACTTCCTTCATGCTGTTATTCTGCAACCTCTGCTCCAACTTTCTCTTGTACTGCTCCTTCGCTGCCCTGAGCTGGAATCGGAGTCCATTCTGCACAAGCTTGAGCTCATGCTGATCACCACCTTTAAAAGCCCTTTTCTTCTGCTTCAAAAGGCCCTTGATGTCACTTGTAATCCATGGCTGCTTGTTAGCATAGCAGCATACTGTTCTGACTGGAACTACAATGTCCATACAGATGTTGATGTAGTCAGTAGTGCAGTCAACAACCTCCTCAATGTTCTCACTATGTGACCCCTGCAGGATATCCCAGTCCATAGTTCCAAAGCAGTCTCTCAGAGCCTGCTCTGCCTCAGGGGACCACTTCCTGAATGAGCATGTGGGTGTAGGTAGCTCCCTCACTCTTGTAGTGAGGCTGAAGCAGAACCAGGTTATGATCTGCTTTCCCAAGCACAGGCAGCAGGGTGGCACTGTATGCGTCTTTAACGTTTGCATACAGTAGGTCAATAGGCCTATTTCCCCGGGTGTTACAATCCACATACTGGGAGAAGGAAGGTAATGTTTTGTCCAGCGTCACATAGTTAAATAAATGAAGAGCTGAAATGCTCGTGCACTTATCAAGCGTTAGCTTAAAGAAATGATTTGTAACAAGAGGTTGGTGCCACTTTGAGCAGCAGAAGAGCTCATATCAACAGTTCAGATCTCTAACTCAGATACCACACAGAGTAAACCGAAGAACAGCATTAAGCTGAGGTCTCTAAATTAATAAAACCAGCCAATAAACAAATTTCAGGCTTTACAATGTTGAATGCTACTGACTATATTAATGGCATCAGAACAGTGCATCACCAAGCCAGACAGCACGTATGTATAAAGCAAAAGAGAACAATGCGGAGGCAGCACAACACATGTCCATAATCAGCTAAGCACAGAAAGATGTTAAAGTAAACTTTTGCCCCATATGGAGCTCCCTTGGTACAACTTGATTAAGATTGCCCATGTTCAGGTCATCTATAAGAATCAAACCTGCCATATCTTATTCAGAGCTCTGTTTGGCGCCTTCGCTCCAACTGTTTCATAACTGAATTATGTTGCAATATAAGGATCTTCCAGTGAAATATCAGGTAGTCATATAATTAAGGAGCAGGGGGAATTTCCAGGATTTTGTAATATTTATGTTATATTTTGAAATTGATGTGCTATGGTTTGTAATTATTAACATTCCACATTGGTGACTTTGGACTTGCTGAAAGTAATGCTGAGTTAATGTCTACATTGATTAACCACTTCCGGTATATGTGATCATACTCACTAGTTGGGCAAATACCAATCAAAAAAAAAAAAAAAAAAAAAATCACCAATTTGGTTCTTTGTGAACCTACAAGTACATATAATACATACATTTTTTATAAAAGAGTTTTTTTCCCTCATTACAAAAATTATCAACGGATAATCCTGCCATAGGGATGCACAAACCAGTGAGTTTCTTTGTACCAGTCTCAAGACTGGATAAATGGGGAGGGTTTTGTTAGAAAATGCATCTGGTGTAAAATTTTGTCACGTCAATATGCGGACAACAATACAGATTTCCATATCAGATTGGTCAAGGCCTGGGTTAACAACAGCCACCACTACCGTGTTTCCCCAAAAATAAGACCGGGTCTTATATTAATTTTTGCTCCAAAAGATGCACTAGGGCTTATTTTCAGGGGATGTGTTATATTTATTCATGTAAAACAATATACATTTATCCAAATACAGTCAAGTCCGCCTTTTCTGGAATATCGTCATAACTCTCCACATTCAAACCCTGAATTTCTTGCTACTCCAGCCACTTTCAGATGTGCTTCCTTTGATGTTTGATGAATGGTTCGATGTGGTGAAGCAAAATGCCGACATACAAATGTATTCATGTTGCTTTTATATTCAAGTGTCGCATATTCCCCAAAGTAATGACACAATATATTTTAAAAGTCTCACATACCATCTTCTGTGCCGTCTTTTTTTTTTTTTTTGCACCTTCACAATACCATCAGAATGCACGTCAGCGTATTTGAGCCACAGAGAAAAAAAAAAAAATAAGGACATAATAAAAATGTCTATTTTGTGATTAAAATGGAAATTTCGGCTTTAAACTCGAAACGTACACTTTAACCTCATAGTTTACTTTACACATATGGGGTGGCACGGTGGCAGAGCTGTAGCACTGCTGTCTCGCAGGGAATCACGTCCCTTGTGATCCGTGCCTGGAGCTTGCATGTTTTCCAAATGGGTTTCTAGTGTTCTCAGTTTTTCATCCAAAGACATGAAGGTTTGGGGGATTTGGTGAAGCTACAATGACGTTAGTGTATGTGTGTGCTTGTGTTCACCTTGTGATGAGCTGATGCCTCGTTCAGGGATTTTGTTTCTTTCTTGCGCCCAATGCTTGCTGGAATGGGCGCAAACCTCAAACTGATGGATGTAATCATTAAACACCCTTTTCAGAGATATTGTTTCAAGGTGTCCTCGAAATTTAATGGATGTTTCAGGCACACGCATCGCATCATTTGAAGTATAAACCTGGCCTTAAAGCGCCTTACTTTTCAGCTGATGACCTTGACTAGGGCTTATTTTTGGGGTAAGGCTTATATTACAGAGCAGCCTGAAAATCATGCTAGGGCTTATTTTAGGAGTAGGTCTTATTTTCGGGGAAACACGGTAGTACTGGTAGCCAACAGGGTGCTGGGGGAAATTGGGCTACTGTTGGCCGAAGTAGAAGAAAAGTGGGGAGGTGTGTCTGGAGGCAGGAGGAGGTTAGGAGAGTGGCAGGGAGGGTAGGAACTCAGAATGTTAGCAGTATGAATGGTAATGGGAGAGAGTTAGCATATGATGGAGAGAAGGAAGGTTTATATATTGTGCGTGCAAGAGACCAGATGGAAGGGGAGTAGGGTCAGGTATATAAGACCATGGTGGGGATTGGAAAAGAAATGGGGTATGGGTTATCCTGAAGGAACATTATGTCAGGAGTGTTTTGGAAGTGAAGAGTCTCAGACAGAGTTTTGATTATGAAGCTGGAAAAGTTAAGGTGTGCTGATGAATGTTATTAGTTCATATGCCCCAAAGGTTGGGTGTGCGATAGATCTGAAAGACTATTTCTGCAGTGAACTGGATGAAGTGGTGGAAAGTGTAAGTGAAGAGAGAGTGGTGATTGAAGTGGATTTCAATGGACAGGTTGGTGAAGGGAAAAGAGGTGATAAAGAAAGTGATAGGTAGGTATGGTGTCAAGGAGTAGAATGAAGAAGATCGGATCGTAGTGGATTTTGTGAAAATGACGGACAGGGCTGCAGTGAACACAAATTTTAAGAGAGAACACAGGGTGATGAACTGTACAAGACTGGAAGAAAATATACACAGGTGGAATATATCCTATGTCCAATTAGTTTGAAGGAGGTAGGAGACTGCAAAGTGGTAGCAGGGAAAAGTATATTTAGTTTGTAGGATGATGTTTGGGTTAAACTGTTAAGTCTTTAGGATGGCACTGCGGATCAAAGAAAAGGAGGAGAGTGAGGGTAGAACCAAGTATCAAATGGAGGAAGCTGGAAAAGAAAGACTGCAAGGTGGAGAGCTGGGAAGTTAAGACAGACACTAGGTGGCAGTGAAGAGTTACCAGATACTTGGGCAACTACAGTAGAAGTGGTAAGGGAGACAGATAGAAGGGTGCTAGGTGTGACATCTAGACAGAGGAAGGAGGACAAACAAACCTAGTGGTGGAATGTGGATGTACAGGAGAGTATACAAAGGTAGAGCCTGGCAAAGAAAAAGTAAGATAGAGAAATGAAGGAAGGAGACAGGAGCACACAAGAGAAGTGTTGCCAACTAGGTGACTCTAGGTGCTGCTATACCTGGCCATATTTCAGACCCTTTTACCGATTTAAAAAAAGGGTAGCAACAAACCTAGAGACATCTTCTGTTGACATAAGTGACATTTCTTTCCTCAGGTCACTGACATTTCATACAATAACTTGTTGCTCTGCAGTTCGATGGAGCGCAGAAGACACGGCCCGGAACCATCTGCCCGCCGTGTATTTCTAAATTGCAAATGAGCTGCGCTTGCGTGAAACTAAGTAGCTAACAACTAGGGCTGCAACTAATGGAATGATTATTTTGGTAGTCGACTAATCGTTCATTATTTTTCAATTAGTCGTGATTATTTCAGGCCTGACTATTTTGATGCCTGTGACCTGTGGTTGCACATCCTGTTCTGGGCTCCAGTGCATGTCTTACCTCATCTGCTTATGTCTGTCAACCTGTGAATGTAATCCTGATGTCTCTACATTAACAAGATTAAAATTAACTAGCCGACGCCCGCCGTAGCATACGGCGGTGTAAGAATAGGAACAGAAAACGGTGAGAAAGGAATTCAGAAATCAAGAAGAAAGAAATACTTGTTGAAAGACGCAGTTGTGAATAGGTGTTTTGCTGGAGACGACAGATAATGAGATGAAAGATCTAACCCTAGAAAAAGCTACGTACAACTGACCGTGGCTGAAGACTGGTTGTTGTAGATTGACGCAAATCTTTGCAAATGGTTGTCCTTGGTTTGGAAACATTGCTTTGCAGATGTCGCATTGCCTTGTGAATGACTTGTGAATGAGTTTTGTTTTATTTAGTCAGATAATCCTGTGTAGTGAACTTCTTATTGCATTTCTGGCACTCATAGTTGGGAAGAATGCCTTTTCTTGTGTTTAGCAAGTGAGGTTCGCGTTTGAAAAGTTTTGCTGCAGGAATCACACTGGAAGAATGAGTTACTGGAGTGGGAGTCAGGTAATTTTTCAGCAGAGTGAATTTTTGTGTGTTTGTGAAGATAGTTCTGCATTGTGAAACGTTTTGTGCAAGTGTGACACAAACAATTTGTCGTTGCAGTGAATATTCTTGTGTTTGGCAAGGCAGGGTTTTGTTTGAAAGGTTTACTATAAATGTCACAGAGGAAGGTTGTACCAGTAGACGAAACTGTAGTGTTTTGTGGAAGAGAACAATGACTGAGGACTGATGCGTTGGTGTTATCAGACATTATATGCTGCTGTGGGGACATGATCGGAATCTTCATAGTGGCCATTGTCCAGTTGTCCCGAGTACAGAAGTTAAATGAAGAAAGTATTTCCAGAATTGTAAATGCAAGGCGGGATGTTGGGGTCGTGTTTGAAGTAAATGACAATGGTAGCATGGAGAATCTCTGAAAGAGCGTGAATTTCAGGTTCACCACAATATACTCCAGGGGCCTCATTGCATAACGCTGTGTGTAGAATTCGCACTATAACATGACGTAAGCACAAAAGCCGAAAGGTGCTTACGCACAGAAAAATCTAGATGCAGGAATCTGTGCGTACTCCAACTTCCACGTTCTTCCACTACATAAATCCCGGTCAGTGTGAAAAGTAATGCTCATGCACGCGCCTTCTGTCCCGCCCCAACTCCTCCCAGAATTACGCCTCTATTAATATGCAAATCACTATAAATAGCCCTTAAGCTCAGCCTTCTGTGAAGAGACAATGGGAAAAGCACGGGGGAAAATAAGAATTTTAGCGAATACCAAGTGGAGGCAAGGAAAAACTTACTATTTGTTGGCTTAAACAGTGGTATAATCAACAAAAGGAAGTTGATCAAGTGAAAGAGTGTCGGAGAAACTCGAAAGCTCAAGTCCACAAAGTCGCACAGTACCCGAAATAAAAAAAGAAGTTGACATATATCCAAGTCGCCGTGAAAAGGAGAGTCGTAGCCCAACGTCTGAGTGTCGTATGAAAGGTCATTAGGGTACAGAGAAAAAAAAAAAATTAAAATAGGCACACAGTGGGGAAAAAAAAGCAGGAAATGTCAACTTTAATCTCGAAATTTCCACTTTAATCACGTAGTTTATTTTGTCATTAAAGTAGATCATAAACTTCATCTTAAAATCGATTAATGTACTAGTTTCTCAAATCACATCGTAACTAAAGTAACACGTTAAATGCTTTGTTTTGTATTTGATCTTCATTGTGCTCTGTGTGTGAATCACTACGTGGTTCTTAAACTGCCTTTCTCTTCCTCCGACAGGACACAGAATCCATTACATTCGTGATATTACAGCTGTCTGAATAATTAAAATACTGAGATGTATACGTGATATCTTTTTCATGATGATAGGAATGAAAGCATGTTATTAAACATGGGAACATGGTGGCGATACTGTCTCTTTCAAACGTACTAACCCCCAATTCCTGTCCTTACTTTTTTTCTCCAAATACCCAATCGCCACACAATCAGCTCTGTAATAGACGTTAAGCCATCTGTAAGCTTAAAGCCTCTGTAAAGCCTGAAGTGCAAAGATCAAATAAACACTTTCACAAAAGGTTTAAGGATGATACAATAGCTTCCGAGGTGCAGCAGTAAGAATTGGTGACTTATAATCAAGAGTCCCCCGGTTCGATCCTGACTGCCTTGTATATTTACCGTTTTGAATAGTGACTTGCTCTTATTGTTAATATTATACAATATTCACATACATTTGATTTGCGTCTGTAACAGCCACTGTAAATGTATAGTACTTGTAAAAACTTTTTTTTTTTTTTTACAACTTTTATTCTCTCAGTCACGATCACGATACATACTACCGGCCCCAGGGATCCGACGCTGTTACATTTTATTTGAAACTGGGAATAACTGTAGATGTGAGTGGTGTTTTGAGAAAATCAGACTGGAAATTCACTGATCTGGATGGATAAAAGCTGACACACAAACGCTGACGAATCTGCCCTTATTCATATCTCATTGTCACTTGATTTTTTGTTTTTAATTTTATTGAGTCTTCCTGCTTATGCTGAATTAGTATGCGCCTTATGGCCCGTAATGTCAAAGCCGCACTGACAAAAAAAGAGACATAGGTATATATGATATTTGGAATTATTCATTTTATGACCTTATAGTACATTTCGGAAAACATTGTGTCATGTATGCAACATTATTCATATTCATTTGCGTACCTTCTTGAGGTTGTAATCAGTGACCGAATTTTTTTTTCCTCCGATCTTGTCCAGTCTGCACAGGACTCCAGGACAAGCAGAGGAAAGAATGAGCAATGAACACTTTTTTCTCAGTGAAACCCGTACATGCCATGCACAGTACATGTGCTTTGATCGCCGCCAGGTCAAGCTTGTTATAGCACAAGCAACCAGCCACCTGCGTGCTCCTGCTAGCACTGAATAAGCTCAAGCCTTCTGTTGTCAGTGTGCAGCACCAGGGAAAAAAAAAAAAAGAAACAAATATATGTGACATTTTGAAGAAATTATTGCATGACCTGAAAAATAACAATCAGAAAACACCATCGCACTAATGCAATATTATTTGAAAACAAACAGATCGGGTGTAAATTTGTTACTTGTAAAAGTTAGCTTTTTTCACTTTTATTTTCTCAGTCTCGTTCGTTTGTGCTCTCCCTCCCTCCTGATCTGACCCTAACTAACTAACTAACTAAAAGCGGCAGCATAAATTCTCAAGAGACGGCGGCATCACAGCTCCAGGATGCTTGCGTTTCAGATGCTCATGCATCGCGGTGGTGCTGCCATGAAAAGAAAGCTCCATTTTGCATAATCTGCATTCATCTTTTTTTTTTCTTTATCAGTGAAGTGCTCCCTTACTTTAGAAAGTTTCTGTCTCAATTTTTTTCCCATATCTCCTTCCCCCTCCTCTATCCGACTCGCAATTGCAACCAAGTTTATTTTCTCCTACATTCTTCTTCTCCTCAGACGTTTTTCTTCGTTGGTAGGACTGTGCGCAGTCTTGTAAAACAATAACAAACGAAACTGCCCCCAGCCGTTCATGTAGTGCATTGCAGTTACAAAAGCCAATCTGGTTCTTTGTGACTGGAGCCTTTATTGAAGGTTCCGTTTATGACGCGTCGACAATAAGAAATCTGCGTTGACGATTTTTTGTAGTTGACATCGTCGATTACGTCAACTAATCGTTGCAGCCCCACTAACAACCAATCATGAAAACGGAACTGTTGCTCTACCCCGAAATGTGGCTTTTCTTCATTTTAATCTTGAAACGATTTAGCTAGTAGCTAAGCTACATTTTTCAAGCACTCCAATTGCAAGCAATTTACTTAGTCATATGAAAAAGTTTGGGAACCCCATCTCAGCCTGCATAATAATTTACCACTATTATCTTTTTTGTTGAAAGTAGAGTATGTCTTTCATTTCCTAGGAACATCTGAGTACTGGGGTGTTTTCCGAACAAAGATTTTAAGTGAATCAGTATTTAGTTGTATGAAATTAAATCAAATGTGAAAAACTGGCTGTGCAAAAATTTGGGTACCCTTGTAATTTTGCTGATTTCAATGCATGTAACTACTGAATACTTGCAACACCAAATTGGTTGGATTAGCTCATTAAGCCTTGAACTTCATAGACTGGCGTGTCCAATCATGAGAAAAGGTATTTACGGTGGTCCATTGCAAGTTGTACTTCCCTTTGACTCTCCTCTGAAGAGTGACAGCATGGGATCCTCCAAGCAACTCTCAAAAGATCTGAAAACAAAGATTGTAACCTTCCCCTAAACCATGATACTGGACAAAAAGCTAATCTCAGAGGTTTAAACTGTCAGTTTCAACTGTAAGGAATGTAACCAGAAAATGGAAGGCCACAGGCACAGTTGCTGTTAAACCCAGGTCTGGCAGGCCAAGAAAAATACAGGAGCGGCATATGTGCAGGATTGTGAGAATGGTTACAGACAACCCACAGATCACTTCCAAAGACCTGCAAGAACATCTTGCTGCAGATGGTGGATCTGTACATCATTATACAATTCAGCACAATTTGCACAAAGAACATCTGTATGGCAGGGTGATGAGAAAGAAGTCGCTTGTTGTATGCAAATGCTCATTTAAACAAGCCAGATTCATTTTGGAACAAAGTGCTTTGGACTGATGAGACAAAAAGTATTTATTTATTTAGTTATTTGGTCATAACAAATAGCTCTTTGCTTGGTAGAAGGAGGACACCGCATTCCAAGAAAAACACCTGCTACCTACTGTCATACTTGGTGGAGGTTTCAACATGCTGTTGGGGCTGTGTGACTAGTTCTGGGACTGGAGTCCTTTTTAAAGTCGAGGGTCAGATAAATTGAACCCAATATCAACAAATTTCTTCAGGATAATGTTCAAGCATCAGTCACAAAGTTGAAGTTACGCAGGGGTTGGATATTCCAAAAAGACAATGACCTAGAACACAGTTTGAAACCTACAAAGGCATTCATGCAGAGGGAGAAGTACAATGTTCTGTAATGGCCGTCACAGTCCTCTGACTTGAATATCATCGAAAATCTATGAGATGATTTGAAGCAGGCTGTCCTTGCTCAGCAGCCATCAAATCTAACTGAACTGGAGGGATTTTACATGGAAGAATGGTCAAAAAATACCTCCATCCAGAATCCAGACACTCAAAGGCTATAAGGAGGCGTCTAGGAGCTTTTATGTTTGCAAAAGGAGGCTCAACTAAGTATTGATGTAATATCTCTGTTGGGGTGCCCAAATTTATGCACCTGTCTAATTTTGTTATGATGCATATTGCATATTTTCTGTTAATCCAATAAACTTAATGTCACTGCTGAAATACTGCTGTTTCCATAAGGCATGTCATATATTAAAAGGATGTTTACTACTTTCTGCGGTGGGTTGGCGCCCTGCCCGGGATTGGTTCTTGCCTTGCGCCCTGTGTTGGCTGGGATTGGCTCCAGCAGACCCCCCGTGACCCTGTGTTCGGATTCAACGGTTTGGACAATGGATGGATGGATGTTTACTACTTTGGATTTTTGTTTATCATTGGCTGCGCTTTCAAAGAATTAAGAGGGGTTCCCAAAGAGGCAGGCACAATCTCGGGGCATGGAAACCACTGGGTATGGAAAACACTGGGTACAGGTCGTTGAAATTGTGATCGACAGTGATCACCGGAATAGACATGTCATTCGGGGTAAACTTGCACCCGCTGAGATAGTAAGTACAAAGGAAGCCGAGAAGCGGTGGTGCAGGGAATGAAAAGGAGAAGTCAGCACCAGGAAGAGGTACGTGAGCAAGTAAGGATGCTCAACAATGACAGCCTTGAAGCGGTGGAGTAAAAGAAAAAGTAACAGTCACGAGGAGGGAGACGTGTAGGAAGGCGAACAATAACAGGCTTGAAGCGGTGGAGTAAAGAAGAAGGGAGCAGTGAGCACGACAAACAGCTGTGGAAAGTAAGGCAGAGAGTGAGGAGGCACATGAGCGTTGGATGTCGTTAATGTAGATAGACAGGGAGCCAACCACATGGTAGGTGCACGTACAGTGGCCGTGCAGAAAAAGGAAGGGGGACCGGGGGAGGCCCTTGTGCGTCTCTGCCGTGAAATAAATCATATATTAACGGAAATAAGGAATGAAACAGCCAAAAGAACATACATAACTTTCTGTCTGACATTTGAGATTGGGTTTGTAGCTCATTGACAGCAACATATAAATCAAATGCTTTTTTTTTTCTCTCTGGATAAATTCTTGAAAAAAGGGCACATTTATTTGATATTTGGACTGAAGTCTTCACACATTATACACTTCACATCATTATTAGTATAACATGGAAAACGTTTCTACTTTAGGTACAGTATGTGTTCAGCATTTCTTGCCTCACATTTCCCTTCATCCTATACTTACCCAGATCTTTGTAGACACAGAATACACATGAAATGCAGGTATTAAAAATAACAATATACTATATTATTTACCCTATACAACTCCAGGCAGCTCACATGCACATAAGGAGGCTTGGCTTGAGCTGGAAGAACTTTTTGTCCGGGTTGAGCTCCGTCACAGTGGGGGATGGGACAGTAGACTGCTTGCTGCTTGTGCTGATCGACACATTTACAAAACAAAACACGCTAATGTAGAGGTGCAAAGGAATTTAAGGTGGGCCAAGATTACAAATTTTTTCATAGGCTTCAAATATTCCAGTGTTTAAAAAAAAAAAAAAAAATTGTACAGAAAAAAGGTACTTCATTGCATAGTACAACCCCAATTCCAATTAAGTTGGGACGTTGTGTAAAACATAAATGAAAACAGAATACAATGATTTGCAAATCCTTTTCAACCTATATTCAATTGAATACACTACGAAGACAAGATATCTAATGTTCAAACTGATAAACTTTATTGTTGTTTTGCAAATCTTCACTCATTTTGAATTTGATGCCTGCAACACATTCCAAAAAAGCTGGGACCGGGGCAGCAAAAGACTGGGAAAGTTGAGGAATGTTCAAATAACACCTGTTTTGAACATTCTACAGGTGAGCAGGTTAATTGGAAACAGGTGTTTGTCATGATTGGGTATAAAAGGAGCATCCCCAAAAGGCTCAGTCATCACAAGCAAGGATGGGGCGAGGGCAAATAGTCCAGCAGTTTAAGAACAACGTTTCTCAACGTACCATTGCAAGGAATCTAGGGATTTTATCATCTACTGTCCATAATATCATCAAAAGATTCAGAGAATCTGGAGAAATTTCTGCACGTAAGCAGCAAGGCCGAATACCAACACTGGATGCCCGTGACCTTCGATCCCTCAGGCGGTACTGCATTAAAAACCGACATCATTCTGTAAAGGATATTACCACGTGGGCTCAGGAATACTTCAGAAAACCATTGTCAGTTAACACAGTTCATCGCTACATCTACAAGTACAAGTTAAAACTCTACCATGCAAAGCGAAAGCCATATATCAACACCACCCAGAAACGCCGCTGGCTTCTCTGGGCTCGAGCTCATCTGAGATGGACTGATGCAAAGTGGAAAAATGTGCTGTGGTCTGACAAGTCCACATTTCAAATTGTTGTTGGAAATCATGGACGTCGTGTCCTCCGGGCCAAAGAGGAAAAGGACCATCCAGATTGTTATCAGCGCACAGTTCAAAAACCAGCATTTGTGATGGTGTGGGGGTGTGTTAGTGCCCATGGCATGGGTAACTTGCACATCTGTGAAGGCACCATTAATGCCTGAAAGGTACATACAGGTTTTGGAGCAACATATGCTGCCATGCAAGCAACGTCTTTTTCAGGCACATCCCTGCTTATTACAGCAGGACAACGTGAAGCCACATTCTGCATGTGTTACAACAGCGTGGCTTCGTAGTAAAAGAGTGCGGGTACTAGACTGGCCTGCCTGCACTCCAGACCAGTCTCCCATTGAAAATGTGTGGCGCATTATGAAATGCAAAATACGACAATGGAGACCCCGGACTGTTGAGCAACTGGTTGTACATCAAGCAAGAATGGGAAAGAATTCCTCCTACACAGCTTCAACAATTAGTGTCCTCAGTTCCCAAACGCTTATTGAGTGTTGTTAAAAGGAAAGATGATATAACACAGTGGTAAACATGCCCCTGCCCCAGCTTTTTTGGAACATGTTGCAGGCATCAAATTCAAAATGAGTGAAGATTTGCAAAACAACAATAAAGTTTATCAGTGTGAACATTAGATACCTTGTCTTTGTAGTGTATTCAATTGAATATAGGATGAAAAGGATTTGCAAATCATTGTATTCTGGTTTTATTTACGTTTTACACAACGTCCCAACTTTATTGGAATTGGGGTTGTAATTTGGATTGCACAATAACTGAGACCCACTGACTTAGAACATTTCCAGAGAAAAGATGAATAACGCAGCTAATAAAATGAAGGCATTTTATATGTCTGAATAGCTTAAACAAACAATTGTGTGCTGTAAATTCTATAAATAATTACATATATTACAAAGGTAATAATAATCATATAGTGCTCACTGGGTAACTTAAGTCAAAATATATTCTAATGAAAAAATATTTTGTTTACACAAACAGTATCCCTTAGAGGAAACATCACCTTAAAGATACTTACCATGAACTGGTAGCTGGCTTGTTCTCTTCATCTTAAGGCTTCTGTTAAGATGTCTGTCTTGCCTTGAAATATTTTGTGAATTAAGTGATTTCTGTTCTGCTGCATCTAGCCTATCTTCTTTAGGACTATGAGAAGTAAGCTTCACAAAATTCAAAGATTTAAAAAAGAAAAAAAAAAATTATTGGATTTTCCTTTTTGTTCATTATTACAAATACACACTCTAAGATGCAATACTTTTTAAGATAAGAATTAATATACATTACAATCTATCAACTCAAATAATTCCTCAATTGTGGGTAAACACATGAACAAAGTCCCACTGACAATGAGTTTTTCTGGGGGGTTGGGTAACTACAGGAATTCTGCAGACATAGAACTAATTCATGTTAAATTGTACTCTCTGAACTGAACCAGATACCAGTAGTGGGAATTAGCAGGGACCCCACAATCAGGGCTATCAGGGCTCCAGACAGAGAAAAAAAATTTGGGAGCCATTGGCTCCTAAACCCAAAATATTTAGGAGCCAAATGCTTTTTTTGGAAGTCATAATCTCTACCGCATGCCAAATGTGAAATAAAGCAATAATATTTACTTGTATTGTTTATTTGTTTCTTCGGTCTACCTCAAACTGCCTTTCCTTTCTCCTATCTGAGCTATTTGACCTGCCTACTAGTGTCCTCTGCAAGGTCTTCTAGATAATAATAAAAGAAGAATAAATGACACATAAATGTGAACAGTGCAAATGTTTAATAATAAGCAATACTTCAATTCCAGAGTCTTATACACAACGTGTAAGGAACACTACAAATACAAACACTGAAAATGTCTTACACATACAGTGGGTACGGAAAGTATTCAGACCCCCTTCAATTTTTCACTCTGTTATATTGCAGCCATTTGCTAAAATCATTTAAATTAACTTTTTCCCTCATTAATGTACACACAGCACCCCATATTGACAGACAAAAAAAAAAAAGAATTTTTGAAATTGTTGCAGATTTATTAAAAAAGAAAAACTAAAATATCACATGGTCCTAAGTATTCAGACCCTTTGCTCAGTATTTAGTAGAAGCACCCTTTTGAGCTAATACAGCCATGAGTCTTCTTGGGAAAGATGCAACAAGTTTTTCACACCTAGATTTGGGGATCCTCTGCCATTCCTTCTTGCAGATCCTCTCCAGTTCTGTCAGATTGGATGGTAAACGTTGGTGGACAGCCATTTTTAGGTCTCTCCAGAGATGCTCAATTGGGTTTAAGTCAGGGCTCTGGCTGGGCCATTCAAGAACAGTCACAGAGTTGTTGTGAAGCCACTCCATTATTTTAGCTGTGTGCTTAGGGTCATTGTCTTGTTGAAAGGTAAACCTTCGGCCCAGTCTGAGGTCCTTAGCACTCTGGAGAAGGTTTTTGTCCAGGATATCCCTGTACTTGGCCGCATTCATCTTTCCCTCGATTGCAACCAGTCGTCCTGTCCCTGCAGCTGAAAAACACCCCCACAGCATGATGCTGCCATACTGTATGTGCAGATCCATAAGTTGGCATTGAGAGTACTGTCTATGTTCGGAAGCACTTACCTTTGTGAGAAATTGTTTTCGTTATTGAAAGCTACCAAAACCCCACATCGCTCAAGACTTACTGTCAAGCACCTTTCATCCCTCAAAAGTTGGAGCTGCACAAGAATTCAAGCCTGATATTGACCAACTGGTTACTAACAAGAGATGCCAAGTGTCGGGACAAAAGAAATAGATCTCACACTGTAAGACTCCTATATAAGCAATGAATATAAGGACCTAGCTAAGAGGCTATGACTCTAATTGTACACTGTTGTACGGAGAGTGTATGGAAATAAATTGCTTTTCTTTAAACTTTAAGTGTTACATTTTTTGAAGTTTTCCGTATTGGAAAGAAAGCTACAGTAACTTTGTATAATAGTATAATAGTATTTGTTACAGAGTGGCCCGCTGACGCACGTATGGCAAGTTTGACATGCCTGTTTTAATAGATTTTCCCTCCCACTACCAACTTCTTTCAACAACCAATGTCCTCTCATCATTCCTACTACATCAACAAATCCTACCACATCCAGCTAGTGACAAATCCACCTCTGACCAGAAGTATGGACTGTCCGTAACTGAAGACTAAGTAAGAAGACAACTGAGGTAGGTACACATAGTAAAAGCTGTGTAACCAGATGGAGTCAGTCCTTGAGTTCTTAAAGCCTGGGCTGACCAACTTTGTGGTGTCCTCTGTCACCTGATCAGTCTGTCCCTATGGCTTCAGAAATTGCCACTGCTGTGGAAAGTATCCTGCATTGTTTCTGTTCCAAAGTAGACAGGTGCCTCTTCACTGGTCTTCACCTCTTCATGACTACAGACCAGAGGAACGTATGTCTCACATCATGAAGACCTTTGAAAGACTGGTCCAGGACTATATGAAACATCTTGTGTTAGACCACCTGGAATCACTGTAATTTGCCTATCAGACAAAAATGGAGTGGAGGATGAAATTACCTATCTGTCCCACAAGGCTTATTTGCACCTGGACAAAACTGGATGTACTGTGAGGATTATGCTTTTTGATTTATCCAGTGCCTTTAATACCATCCCTATTAAGGGGTAAATGCAAGAGATATGCAGGTGGATGAGCCTATGGTGTCCTGGGATTATGGACTATCAGGCAGACCGCTGTTTGAGACTCAGACTGTGTTTCTAATACAAATGTGTGCCATACTAAAGCACCAGAAGGAACAGTCCTGTATCCTTTTCTCTTCACTCTGTACACATCGAACTATAAATATAACACCAAGTCATGTCACTTGCAGAAATTCTCAAATAATTCTGCAGTTATGGCATGTATTGATAGAGGGGATGAGAGAGTATAGGAATCAGGTGGAAACCCTTATTTCCTGGTGCAAAGAGAATTGTCTGCATCATAGTAATTTTGCTTAACATCAGCAAAACTAAGGTACTGGTTATTGACTTTTGCTGCAACCAAGAATCACTATATCTGGTCATGATTCAAGGAGCGGATGTAGAGTTGGTCCACTACTACAAGAACTTTGAACTCCACATCAATGACAGGTTGGACTGGTCAGAGCATGCTCTTTTTCCTTAAGAGATGACATTCCTTTGATGTGGGAAGTGACATGCTTCCCATCTTCTATAACTCTGTGATGGCCAGTGCAATTTTCTATGCTGTGGTGTGCTGGGCTTGCAACATCACTTCAAGAGGCTCACCAAATCAACAAGCTAATTAAAAAAGCAAGCTCAGTTATAGGACACACTCTAGGTGTAAATGTGCATGTGTGTAAATCGCATCCCAGAGCAACCATAAACTGTATATGACAGTTAGAATATGCACAGATGCTTGGACTGATGAATATATGTAGAAGTGCTCATAACAATCACAGAATAAATACAAAGTCTCCATTCATATATCAGAACCGAGTGGAACACTATTAAAAGCAAATAATCTTCTCTTTTCATCTCCTCTTACAAATGTGTGAAAATACAAGTTAAATGATTACACCTCATTTGATTGGCAGTTCTTTCGCTCTCAAAACAGATACAAATCAGTTTCTGAATTAATTCCATAATCAGAGAAAACTGCAAACTTAAGCCTGTGTTTTTTGCTTTTCTTTTAGTAAGCAGGATTCCTGCACTCAAAACATGAAATTCTCGTGTGAGAGAGGATTTCTACACAGGACCTCTGCTAATGTGGTGCTGTATTATTAGCACAGTGAGACATTTTTATATGTAGTTTTTACTCATTTTTTATCATATTATTGTGCTTTCTGGAGTAATATGGTACTGCACCCATGAAGGACTGCAACTAGACAACTTTCTCGGTACTACTAGCATAGGTAGTAAAAAATGAACAGGTAACACCTATGGTCTGCAGTTTCATTATAAAAATACCACTTTAATACAGAACATGAGGTTTCTACAAAGCTGGTTATATAGCAGCTTAGCATGTTAAAAAAAAAAAAAACACAAACAAATACTGTAATACAAGAAAGCTGTATGGTAACAAGTTCTCCGTTTTACCCATGGAACCACCTGTGTGTGAGTGTACCCTGTGATAGACTAATGTTCTGTCCACGGGAGTTTCCTGCCTTGTGCTCGTTACTGCTGAATAGACTAAATCCAATTCAGGCTCTTTGGAGGTGAAGCACTTCTAACAATGTACTGCATGTTTGTTATTTATAAGTTATTCTAAATTGGAATTCCAATTCTGCTTGTTTAAGAGGTGATCTTGTCTTCAATTTTCAGTAACTTAAGTAAAGAATTGTGCATGTTCGGTTACAGCTAATCATTAGTTTATTAACAGCCTCTGTTTTCTAATATTTAAAACAATAATACAATCTCTAGTAAGAACCAAGTTTTAGCACAAACTGCTGTCTGATTTTAATTATTCAGTTTGTTTCAAACAGTATTCTTACACAACTAATAGTTTTTATGTTTTCAGCACACAAAATCTGCCAATCCTTCAAATACTCTGCTTTCTCATCTACAACCTTCCATTGGTGGACAAAAAATATTAAGACTTGCTTTATGTGTAAACAAATGGTATCTTCTTTCATAAAGAGTGTGACTGAGGGGGAAACAGGCAAAGGAGAGAGAGGATTCAACTGGTAAAGTTCAAGTTCCAAGGAATATTCCTCCTAATTTTTTTTTTTTTTTTTTTTT
>JANRMT010028174.1:165259920-165273260 GCA_026402145.1 Polypterus bichir lapradei
TCACTCACTCGCTTCTTATTGTTTCGCTGCCTTCTCAATTATATAATGCATGTTTTCTTCAAAAATGGAGAAAAACAGCTTCCAGTTATGACCATTACGCGTAGAATTTCGAAATGAAACCTGCCCAACTTTTGTAAGGAAGCTGTAAGGAATGAACCTGCCAAATTTCAGCCTTCCACCCACACGGGAAGTTGGAGAATTAGTGATGAATGAGTGAGTGAGTGAGTGAGTCAGTGAGGGCTTTGCCTTTTATTAGTATAGATACACTTCTTATATATCATCCAAATTCTCTTATGGAAATGTTTTACTGTTTAATAATTTATACGCTTCTTATATGTTCTTCAAACTCTTTTATCAAAATGTTTTACTACTCAATAACGTATTTTATAAATACTACATTTTATTTTTTTCCCTTGCACTCAGTGAGTGAAGCCTTTGGGTAATCAGCTAGTGTCAAATATTTTTCTTTGTAATTTGATTGAAAACATGAGATTAAAAGCTATCCTCAGCAATCACTGCAAACTACATGGAGTAAATAACAAAATATGTCTCATTGCTGGGAGGAAAATTCCTTTTAAAATTGTTTACTACTTTTCAGTGTTGAAAAAAGATCATTAAAATTTTTGAAATGGGCATCATTAGTAAAGGTTATTTAACCTGTTTCAATGTTAGATTAAAATACTTCATGAGAAAAACCCCATAGCTTTAACAGCTTTCTTTTCAATTTTTTCTCTAGAGAAATTAATATGTAAAAACACAACCAATATTAGTACAATATGAATAGGTAATCAGACATCTTTCTGCTCACAAATCAACACCATTATCTGTTCAGCACAAAGTAACTGAAGTAAATGGATTGGTTATATTCTACCTTATGCCTATTTCTGCTGACACATACATCAGCACTTCATAACCATATGCTCTATACAGTGGGTTAAATAAATGTATGGATTAAAATAGTAAGTTCAAACCTTTCATTAATACACCAAATACAATTTGTCAAAAAAAAAACACCCTTAAATTGCAACTTTTTTTTTTTTTTAATAAAAAGTATTTAGCAAATAGTGTTTACACTCTTACTACACGTAGACAAAAATTTTAATTAAGCTTAACTTTAGAAGTTACCTGGCTTTTATTAGAGCTGTATCTGTGGATGTATGAACCAGACTGTTTCTTTCCAGAATAAAGTCTTTTGGGGGTGGACAGCTCCTCTTCATTTACTGATGCCTTTTTCATCACTCCATCACCTTGTTTTTCAGTTGTAGCTCTGTTTAGTTGAAAGGGTGATGGGGAAGATTTTGTGAAGAACCTTGGAGCTACAAATCTAGGTGGCGTGTGAAGCAGACCTATCCCAGCATTCATATCATCCGGGATCATTCTTTCAAATGTTTGGTTTTTTCTCATGATGAATGTTGGACAACACTGCATAAAATATAAGTAAAAACAATTACATTAAACACAGGAAAGTCAGAACATGCACATCAACAACAGTTACTTTTCTGACCATAAAATCATTTTAGAGAAGGTCACTGAAATACAGCAGATTTTTTTTTTTTTTTTTAATTAAGAAGTCTTAACTATTGAAAATAGACTTTTAAATTCAAACATTAGGTTGCTGTTCTCTCAGAATGGCTTACAAGAATACGGACATTTTTTCCCCACTGGTTATTTTCATAAATGTCTCACTGTTTTATGTATTAACTGACACAGTTGGGTTTCATTGGAGCTTTTAACCAAAATGGTGCTCCTTATCCACAGTGTAATTTTAAAGCACACTATCAAAAGAAAAATGCAAGTCAGCTACATTTAAGCAAAATGTGAATTATACTTAAGAAACATCTAAATTTTACCTACCTTATTTGAAAGCCAGAGAAGATGCTTTTTTTTTTTTAGTATTATATAAATTACAAGATAGGTTTGGCTTCAGGTCCCACATCTCACTTCACCTTTCACATGATGCATGTTTATTGGATTACTGAAGTATACACTCACCCCACAATAGGAGGTGAATGCATATTCAGTCAAAGAAAACCAAGGTGCGTGTTATAAAACTGTTTTTTCTGTAACATACCATCTTCTAAGTCTATCTAATCCTGAGTGGGGTTTCAGGGGGGTGAAGCCAATCCCAGCAAGCATAGGGCACAAGACAGGATCAATTACCAGACAGGGTGAACATACTCACAAGCCCACATAACGCACCCATGCACTTTGGCCATATTAGCATTGCCAATCCACCTAACCTGCCTGTCTGGACTATGGGAGGAAACCAGAGCAACTGGAAGGAAACCTAAACAGACATGGAGAAAACATGCAAACTCCATGGACACAGGATGTAAACACTGGTCTCCTTACTTCTATGCAGCAATGCTACCACTGCACTACTTTGCTGCTGTTTCATTTTCTTACCATGTAAAATTTCTCTAAGTTCTTGTTTGTTTGTCCCATCGGAGACCAAACATCACCTTACATTCTCTTAAAAGATGGATATAGTTCTTGTACAGTACCAGTTATTTCATAAGTTGAATTCAATTCAGTATACTGTACGAGTAATGAAACCAAATAACAACTGAACATTAATTTGATCAACCTAATTTGTTTGGTGAATTTTTTTCCAAACTGTGGTGTGATTTTCCTTAAACTCTGGTTCATTTAGGTTGATACAAACATGCCAAATGCACCCTGGTGTGGACCAAAACCACCCTTTTGGAAAGGGTGGCCTTGGTTCTGTGCCAAGTGAACCCTGAAGCGAGGTATGAATATGAATAACATACATGAAATACAGTTTAAACCTTTAAACACAGTATGTGCTATGGTAATTATGCTAACCACCTGCAGCCAGTAATTTAGGAATCTCATTCACAGCATAAAGAGCAGAGGTTTAGCATGGAGTATTAAATATAAATATACAGTAGGAGCAAATGTAACAGTTTACATAAAACACCTCATACTATTGCCAGTCTATTAGGGCATGTCTAGAACCCTATTTAGGATGACTTGACTTGTGAGAACAAGCAGGTGAAATTCAGCAGAGTTGTGTGCACTGAAGGAACTTAAATGGAGGTGTGATGAACAGAGTACCAGATCTGACATTTCAAAGGAAAGAAGACAACTAGAGGGCATTCCACAAAGCGTGCTTATGAAGCCGAGACATAGCAGAGTACAGCCCCATTTGAGTAAGCCTCATTTTCCAATTGAGGCTCAATCGGTACCTTGAACACCAAATGTTTCTCGTTAACTCAAGATGGGGTTTGGTAAACCACGATTACACATGCACTTGTGAGATTTAGACCGCTCCAAGAACTGATTGTCAATAACAACAATCAGGGCTCAAAAAGCACAAGAGGGTGCAACAGTGACACATCGAGGGCCTGTGACTTTAAGCATGAAACTGCTGTAATGTACTGTGTATTATGGTACAGTCTGAAAAGTTAGTTTTATTTCATAGTCTTAGAATAGAAGAATGTGTAACTGAAACAATGGCAGTCTTTTCAGAAGTTGATCAAGAAATAATACTTGATCTATAACACAAAAAAGAAACGTGTCCACTATAAAGAAAGCAAGAAAGGCTACAAAACAATACAGCAGACCAGTGCCTCAGTACATCATGGTTCTGAATTTCTCCATTATATAAATTAGATCTTAATGGTACAGTACTATTCACATTAAAATAATACAAACGTGTTCGTTCATGAATATCATACTTGAAACACTTAAAACAAGAATTCAACAGCAATAGGAAAAGCATTAGCAAGCAACTGAAAATGATACAGAAGAACAATTTATATTCTACAAATTTTAAGTTATATGCAAAACATATACTGTGTATTTAACATTTAAAGAAAGCTACAGCTTCTGTGACAGTCGTGATGGCCCAGTATACTTCTATATACAGTATGCTTATATACAGTATATATATATATAGTTTTATATACAGTATACTTCTGCATATATAAATTGCACAATACGACTGAACATTCATGTCAACATCATGTAGAAGGAACTGACCTGTGCACTGATGCAATGCATGATTTGCATTTTACATATTCTGTCTCTAATTAGCTTGGTGGTGCTATTATTCGCACACAAGTACAGTCAATTGTGTCTATAATGTTTAGGAAGCTTAAAGAACATCTAATTTGACTGATATAAATACATTTTACATAGAAGACCAAAAGCTGAGGTGGGCGGACGCACTGCCCGGGATTTGTTCCCAGCCTTGTGCCCTGTGTTGGCTGGGATTGGCTCCAGCAGACCCCCGTGACCCTGTAGTTAGGATATAGCGGGTTGGATAATGGATGGATGGATAGCAGACCAAAAATAAAGGTCATATTGATGCAAGTGATCTTCACAATGGTCATTAATTTGCTGCAGCAACTGGATTTCATAATTTACAGCTTCAACTAACTGCATATAAAGTTGGTTATTGCAATTACTTATCAGGCAGTGCCAAGGGGCATGTGATGTCCTTGAACGGTTTGTGAGGGATAATCCGAGCACCCTCGTTTATTGGAGTTTCAAAGAACTGACATGCTATTTATGATCACACAGGTCTGTTGAAAATAAACTGACTTTTTAGACTTCAAATGCAATCACAAACATTTTTTTGAAAATCACCATCATGAGTACCATACTTCAAAAAAATTTAAAAGGTGTGATTCTATTTTACTGGCATATCTTCAATTGTAGAATAATTTTTTTTTTAATATTTAACTAGTGGGAGAAATATAAAATGGTCTTTTATAAAATATTGATGTTGAATGCATTTAATTATTGAGGTATTCAACTCAGTCTTTTCTTGCTATACTGCCTGCGGTAAAAGAATACATTTTAAAAATGTTTATATTTTTTTATCTCTTGCACTATATGTATTCTCTGTGTTACTACTACGACTTTCTTCTGTAACCTTATGTGCCTCAACCTTTCTTGTCCAGTGCTTCCTCTCAATTTGTTCCCGTAAAGTCCGCTTCTCAGACTCTAATTTCGAGACACATTGCTCACCTCATGTCTTCTTTTTGACAACCATCAATGGCTTCGGTTACACGCCGAGAAAAAATGTGTAATCTTTTGACTACTTTTTGGGTCTGAAGGCGACTCTCGGCGTTTTTTTCCTACGTCTTTCCCCGGTATGGTCATACGAGTCAACATTCCCTGTCTTGCTCTACCTGTATCGATCATGTTTGAAAGTGCAACAACAGCGAAACTTACCAATTAGATCAAAACCAAACTGACCAATCAAATTGCTGGGAGGTACCAAACACACATTCGTATTTTATTAAATAGATGCTACTCAATTTTACAATACTATCTTAAATTGGGAAAAACCTGTGTTAATCCTAGAAATCTCTGCACTACTTTTGGTGTTAAAAGTCTGACTGACTTGGAATTGGTGCTTCTTATGACTTACGATTTTAACATGATGGAACGCAACTATACTATTTTTTTTCCTTTTACATTTGACAAAAAATTGATACATCATTTCCCTTTATTTTTCAGTGTAGTTTTTAACGGTTATAGCGAACGTCATTAAAACTATACTGTAACTAGGAATACTGCAACATTATATACGCTAAAAATCTTGTCATTGACCAAAAAAGGTGGTAACAAATGACATTTTAAAACTAATTTATTTCAAATGAATATTTTTACCATTTTGTAATGAACATGTAAGATTAATTTAAACAAGACTTCTGCAACATTAGATATACAGTACTACAAAAAAGGTCCCAGAACCTCTCTCGGAGGTTTTGATTCTCATTGAACTCTCAATCCACAACACTCCGCTAAGCTTCATCCTTAGCCTGGTATATGACGCTTAATTGCCTCGTTTGAGAGGCACTACTCGTCCTAGTGCTCTTTGGTGGAACAGAAACCGGCTCAGATAAATCTGGCGTCTCGATTTTACCGCTGCGAGGAATACCCAACCCAGGTGGCGTGGATTCAACACTCTTGTGAAAATAATTGTTTATTCATGCAGTTCAAATCGTTCTTTACCAATTCCTCTTTTAATCCAGAAACGCATCAAAAGGGATATAAAATGAAATTGAGACCCCCGCTAGTTAGTTAAAAAAGTCTTCAAAATACAATACGGTTATCTGATGAGGAATCTCCTTTGCATTTGCAAAACTCACTTCAGGATCGTGGGATTCAGAGAATTAAACACAGCCAACTGCGAGTGTCACCTCCTTCGTTTTTCCCAGATATACTATTTACCTAGTCTAATAACTACAAACTAAAAATTATAGTTCGACAGAAAATTAACAGTACACAGAATCAAAAGGCAGTTTTCCTTACGCTAGTGCTAAAACTGGCACATTTATAAACACAGCTGGATTAATATGGAAAGCTGTTTTCTTAAATTAACTTAAACATTATACAGTTTACCTAAAATAATTAATACACGTAGAAGGTGTAAAATATAAACAATCTTCAATGTATTCAAAAATGGTAAGGGAATTCGCAAAGACAAGTTCATTTTCACAAAAAAGAGAATAATTTACCTTAATAATTAACCACAAGGCTCCAAACAGCGGTATACTTTCACATTCAAGTTTCTAAATTAACCAGTTTAAACAAAGAAAAAAGCTTACCGATTTACATGTGCAAGTGCAAATGCAATAAACAGTTTAAACTTCTGTACTTGCGTTTGATTGGGTAGGACGGCAAGTGTGCATGCGCAGAAATTACTTTCGTGCGCGACATTTGGGGTGGGACATTATACGTCTAATGTCACTCATCTCGTTATCCAATAGACTTACAAAGTGACCGGCGCATGCCTGGAAGTCAAACATTGGAATACTACCTTTCTTATCTTCTGTTCGTCTGCTCGTGTATGTTGACCCCATAAGAAGCTGAAATAGCTCATATATCCGAAGAATTGTAAACGTGCTTTCCCCTTTTATTTTTACTGTTTTATGTAAGACGTGTAAACTTAATTTTCACGAAAACGCTTTACTTCAGTAACATTAAACAATCCATACTCATGAGATGAGGTGTGCAGTATTTAAAGTGTTATCCGTGTTTATTTTTAAATTGTTTCACAATTATTTATTATTTACGGGATGTTGATATCTAGTGAGTTTTCACTCCTTCTTTAAAAAAAACAACAGCAAAAACGTCGAAAGCCGTGATTTATTTCAAACATCACTCGGACGCTGTGGACTAATATTGGTGTTATTTCAACCGTAAGTTTTTTCAGACATTTTTTTCCTTAAACATATAATAATCATTAATTTGAAAGTATTTCCATCATTTCAATGGACCTTACGATTTAGAAATCAAAGATAAGAGAGTTTAAACTTTATTGCATTGTTAATAACAGTAAACTTTATCTATCCCACTGTTCAAGGATGCTTCTATTCCATCCCCTGTACCTGTCATACTGAATACAGCATCAGCAATGTACATAGTGTATACTGTATTCCCTTGGTGAGTCATTTAAACTGAAATATCTGGAAATATACAATTGTGTTATCGTACAGTAAGTATCTGAATTAGAGAAAAGAAAACATCTGTATTACATATGGCATAAATTAAAATAAAATGCCTTTCATAATTAAAGGTTCAATTAAAATAAAATGTTCATAAGATGATTATCAAGAAAATACAAGGCTAACATGCTTAGCAAGTTTAAAAGTAAAGAATAAAAAAATGTCTCATAACCTAACATGCATATTGTTTACTAAGCAGTGAGGTCATTTTTTTCTTTTTTTTATCGTTTTTTAATTATTCCAGTTCAAAATTTGAGCTGACAAGGAGTAAGCGTTTTAATTAAAGGACAAAATGAAAAGATCTAAACTCATTAAAGTAACTTCTCTTTTAACTACTGCCGAAAATACACCTCTCAGTCAGCAGTGCCCCTTTTCTTCCACTCTGTTCAGCTGAACAACATACACATCTGCTGTTCCTCTCCATGTACGGAAAAGCTCCTCAGACTACTTTTTCTCAGTTTATTACCCTATTATTTAATGTATAACACAATATTTCATACTTCTCTGTACCTCCTAAACTCTGCCTTGCAGCTTTTTGTTTACATTCTGACAACAAAATGACACATTCTGTTCCTCAGCCACTAATACTTTCTACAAAGGAGCATTTCCACTTCATTATTGTAAAGGTTAGAGAGCAGATAGGTTTTTGACATTGGCCAATTTACAGATCACCAATTGAGTGAAAATCAGCTGATTTTGATCATCAGCTAAACTATCAAGAGCATCAGAAGTAATGAGAGGAATAATGACCTTAAATTAAAAGTGTTGCTCCTTAAAACACAAGGATGGGCCAAAAAATGACTCTACAATATTAGTAATAATCAAATATATTACTGTAACTATCATAATGAAACTTGGCTACACTTTGAAACCATTTATTTTTTTTCTGAAACTCCCCCCTCTCTTGATTTCACATACTGATTATGCAAGAAATCTTGCTCATAAAATTTGACCGATTATTGTACAATTGGTTACTGCGAAACCTGCTGCAGACAATAACTATTAAATTAACCAATCTACCAACCATTGAGACATGGGAGTCACACTGACTCAAAATAGAATTCATTGTGATAGAATATCTAAAATATATTACAAAATATTTAAAAGCTTTCCTTCTTATTTGCACTGTTGCTGCTGGTGATTTCATGAAGGGCAGCAAAAACATATTATGGAGTAGTCCATACAGTAATTCATGTAAATTACACTTTTTTAATACTAGGAAATAACTCAACAGAAGATTTTATGATACAATACAACCGATTGCACCATACAGTAATATAGAATCAAATACATTAATTTATATAATGTTTATTATGTACACAAATAAATGTAAAGCAAAATGAACAGGAAATTGAATCAAATGAACAAACCAGAAGTATAATATTTAATTTGATACTGAACAAATTGGGTCAAATGAAGTAAACAAGCTGCATAGATAGATTGGTACATGGGGGCATAATGTCTCTCTCCATGTTGACCTTTACAGGTTAAGTGTTTGTGTGTGTTTCTGTATGTTTATTTCTTTCTCGTCATCATCAATCATATGATCTAGTAGAGCAAAGAACCTGTCAGCTATCTTCATAAGTTTCTTTGAGTGTGTGTGTGTTTGTATTGTGGAAGAATAATTTTAGGGTAACATAGCATTCATCTTATAGAAATAGCATAAAGGGTTAATAAATGTGGGAAACCAAATAAAGGTCAAGTGAACAACAAAATGTAGACTGAAATATAAGATTTTGTATAGGAAAAATACTGAGATGGTCAAGTAAATAAAGAATGTACCAGAAGAAAGATTGATGTAATATACAAAATGTACTCAAAGATGACTAAGAAATCAGCAGATGTCCTATAACTAGAATGGTCAATTGTTATATGCAGAGAAATTTCAAGGGTGGTGTCTCATCTCAAAAGGTATAAAAAGAACCAGAATATAATATAATAGACTTTTATTCTATATAAATATTTGGGTGTAAACCAATGAACCAACCAGAGTAAAATGTATGCATTGATTGACATTGTATGTAAATTCAACAGTTTATAAAGTGCACCTCTATCCTTTTTTGATTGACATTGTATGTAAATGGTAAATGTAAAAGGTGCATAAATATATATTATATATATATATATATATATATATATATGTATATATATATTTACGCACCATACACCTTAGCAGTAGTTGACCCCACACTGTAAGTTTACGTGGTCTTCTGCTTTGTGGCTGAGTTCTGAGTTGCCATTGTTCCTAAATGCTTCCAATTTCCAATAATATCACTTTTGACTGTGGAATATCCAGCAGGGATAAAATGTCACAAACCATCTTATTGTAAAGGTGGCATCCTATCACAGTACCACGCTTGAAGTCACTGAGCTCTTCAGAACTACCCATTTTGTTTCACAAATGTTTGTAAATGGAGACTACGTGGCTAGGTGTTTGACTTTATACCATCACCTGAATTCAATAATTAAGAGGTGTATCCCAATACTTTTGACCATATACTGTATATATGCATTAACTGAGCATATTATTAGGACCACCAGTATATGTGCTTATCCATGTAGTTATATAATCAACCATTCATGTGGCAAGAGTGTAATGCCTAAAATAATGCAGATATATAACTGCTGATCTTGGAGATTTTCACTCACAATAGTCTTTAGAGTTTACTCAGAATGACGTGAAAATCCATGCACACAGAAAGGTCTTGTTGATGAGGAGAATTGCCAGAATGGTTTGAGCTGACAGAAAGGCAATGGTAACTCAAATAACCTATCTGTATAAATGTGGTGAACAGAAAATGACGAACACATGGAGTAGGATGAACTACAACAACAGAAGACCACTTTGGGTTCCTCTCCTGTCAGCCAAAAACAGAAAGCTGAGGCTGCCACCAAAACTAGACAATTGAAGACTGGAAAAATTTAGCCTTGTCTGTTAAATTTTGATTTGTGCTGAGGCACACCAATGGTAGGGTCAGAATTTGGCACTAACAGCATGATTCTATGCATCCAACCGGCCTTTCATTAACAGTCCAGGCTGCTATGGGTGATGGTGTAATGGTGTGAGAAATGCTTTCTTGCCACACTTTGGGACAGTTAATACCAATAAATCATTAGTTGAATGCCACAGGATATTTGAGTGTTAATGCTGACCATGTGCATTCCTTCATGGCCACAATTTACCCATCTTCTACAGTAATGGCTACTTCCACTATAATGACACACCACGCCACAAAGCAAATGTCTCTTGATAAATCTGCAGAAAATCGGAACGGCATCTAACACCGCAAAGATAATTACAAAGTTTATAACTGATCACAACTTATCAGACCCCTGGAGGTTTTTAAACCCAAATTCAAGAACATATTCTTTCTACTCACCAGTACTTCATTGCTAGAAGGCAGGCTCTACATTCAGAATTAAACCTCTTGACAACTAAAGAAACTGAACAACTAATCTATAAATCCAGACATCATTACTATGAACATGGAGAGAAAGCTAATAAGGTTTTAGCTCAATAAATTCACAAGCAAGAAGTGCGCAATGCAATCTCGGTAATCACCAACGTGAACGGAGATAAAATCGTCGAACACGAAAATATAATGCACACTTTCAGAGACTACTATAAATCCCTATATACTACTGAGTTTAAAGAAGACAATACACAATCTAATGCATTTCTGGATACATTACAGATACCACAAATAGACACTTTTAGTGCAGAGGAACTTGATAAACCTGTGGCGTTATCAGAATTACTAGATGCTATAGTCACTCCAAGGCGGGAAAGCAGCAGGCCCTGATGGCTACCCTAAAGAATTTTACAAGAAATTCTCCACTCAGCTAGCTCCCCTCCTATTGGCAACATTTACAGAAGGCAGAGATAACCAATCTCTTCCACTAACCTTTCACCAAGCACTAATCACCGTTTTTCCAAAACAAAATAAGTACTTATTACAATGTGCATCATACAGACCAATTTCACTTCTGAATAATGACGTTAAAATACTCTCTAAAATCATAGCTAGAAGGATGGAAAAAGTGCTCCCCTCGGTAATATCACAAGACCAAACTGAATTTATTAGGGTCTGACACTTATCTTCAAATCTTCGACGCCTGTTTAATGTAATATACTCACCAACTAAATCAAACACCCCAGAAATAATATTATCATTGGATGCAGAAAAAGCATTCGACATGATTGAATGGAAATACCTTTTTACTACATTGGAGAAGTTTGGGTTTGGCCCGAACATTTGTGCATGGATTAAATTACTGTATACTAACCCAGAAGCTTCAGTTTGCATCAACAACATTTGCTCAGACTACTTTAAACTAGAACATGGTACTAGACAAGGATGCCCCTTGTCACCGCTGCTATTTGCAATTGCCATTGAACCACTGGCAATACATTGTCGAAATACTGATCAGATAAAGGGCATTAGCAGAGAAGGACTGGAACAGAAAATTTCATTATATGCAGATGATATGGTACTGTATATATCAGACCCACAAAATTCTGTGCCTGCAGTCTTAGCAGCACTCACAGAATTTCAAAAGATCTCTGGTCTCAGAATTAATCTGAATAAAAGTGTACTCTTTCCAGTGAATTCTCAAGCATATAATATTAGATTAGATACCCTACCTTTTATCATTGCAGAACAGTTTAAATACCTAGGGGTAAACATCACAAGTAAACATAAAGCTCTATATCAACGAAATTTTGCAGTCTGCATGGAAAAAATTAAACAAGACTTGCATAGATGGTCAACCCTTCATCTCACACTAGCTGGAAGAATTAACACTGTTAAGATGAATATTCTTCCTAAGATCCTTTTTTATTTCAAAACATTCCAATATACATTAATAAATCATTCTTTAGGCAATTAGATTCAACAATAACCTCATTTATTTGGAATTCAAAACATCCACGCATCAAAAGAGCGACCCTACAAAGACAAAAGGCAGAAGGCGGCATGGCTCTACCTAACTTCCAGTTTTATTACTGGGCAGCATATATACAGGCGATAAAAACCTGGACACAAATAGAAGAACATACACAGGCTTGGTCCGCAATAGAAGTAAAATCCTGCAGTACTTCTTTGTATTCCTTGCTCTGTGCTCCAATAAACACACGTTATTGGCAATATACAAATAACCCAATTGTGCTCCACTCACTTAGAATCTGGAACCAATGTACAGTAGAAAGCATTTTAAGACGGAGAAGCTTCTATCTGTGGCACCTCTGCAAGAGAACCACCTCTTTCATCCTTCACAAACATATGCAGTTTTTAATATCTGGAAAAAATTTGGAATTAACTTGCTTAGAGATCTTTATATAGACAACATCTTTGCATCCTATGAACAATTACATTCCAAATTTAACATTCCAGCTACACATTTCTTTCACTATCTTCAAATCAGGAACTTTGTTAAACAGAACCTTCCAGATTTTCCTCATCTTGCACCCTCATCCATGCTGGAAAAAATATTGCTCAATCTCAAGGACTCAGACACCATCTCTGCAATATATAAAATCATTTTACAATCCCTCCCTTTCAAAGATCCAAGAGGACACTGGAAAAAGGTCTCTCAATTAATATATCAGAAAAGGAGTGGAAAGTAGCAATGCAGAGAATTCACTCAAGCTCCATATGCGCAAAGCATACAATTATACAACTCAAAATTATATATCGAGCACATCTGTCTCGACTAAAACTCTCCAAAATGTTTCCAGGTCATGATCCAACCTGCGAACGTTGCAACCAAGTCCCAGCATCACTGGGTCACATGTTCTGGCCCTGCACCAAATTAACATTATTCTGGACAAAAATTTTTAATTACCTTTCAGAC
>JANRMT010028174.1:165287784-165334707 GCA_026402145.1 Polypterus bichir lapradei
ACTTTCTCTCGCAGTTTCGCTGAGTTTGTGCCAAACACCACCCTGACTATCTCATCTTCCTCTCCATAAGCACAGTCCTACACCCGTGAATATTTACCTGTGGCAGATTGCTATTGGATTGCCGCTGACGGACGGCCTTATATGGGCAGGCACTAAATTACAAACGCCAGCGGCAGCCTGTCTATGAACTTAATTTAAAGTGTAGGTTTACACTGTGCTTTGTTTCCGAAGTAGCAGAACTCATGAATATGGTTGTATATATCACTCGCTCGCTTCTTATTGTTTCGCTGCCTTCTCAATTATATAATACATGTTTTCTTCAGCGCTTTTTGGGCCTCTTCCTGGTTTTCTACGTACTGCGTGATTCCGTAGGAGGCGTGATGATGTCAGACGAAACTCCGCCCCCACGGGTTTCAAGCTCATCTCCATTACAGTAAATGGAGAAAAACAGCTTCTAGTTATGACCATTACGCGTAGAATTTCGAAATGAAACCTGCCCAACTTTTGTAAGGAAGCTGTAAGGAATAAGCCTGCCAAATTTCAGCCTTCTACCTACACGGGAAGTTGGAGAATTAGTGATGAGTCAGTCAGTCAGTCAGTCAGTCAGTCAGTGAGTGAGTGAGTGAGGGCTTTGTCGTTTATTAGTATAGATAACAGGTTTCATTCATCGTATTCGTCATAGGCATGACAAACGCCAGCGGCAGCCTGTCAATGAACTTAATTTAAACTTAAGGTTTACACCGTGCTTTGTTTCCACAGTAGCTGCACTTATTATTATGCTTGTATGCGTCACTCGCTTCATATTCTTTTGCTGCCTCCTCAATTGTGTAATGCGTTTTTTGAATAGGTTTCATTCATCGAAGTGTTCACTACCCAAATTGGTACTCGTGAATCTAAGATGTTTAACAGGCATTCCCGGTATTAAGTTGTGGATTTGCCTGCAAATATTTAGCGGCAGCGTGTCTATGAACTTAATTTAAACTTAAGCTTTACACCTTACTTTCCAATTGATATGTCTACAAAGGCTTGTTCAGCTTCAGAGGGTTGTTCCTTTTTTACTGCATCAATTAACAGCTCGTCTTCCTCTTTATTTGAGACATCACACACTGCATGCACGGGTTTACCTTTCCCAGTCCTGCAAACTTTAGCGAAGTGGTTAAATTTACCACATTTTTTACACTGTCTTCCTTTAGCTGGACATTGACTTTTTCCACCGTGTGCTTTGTTTCCGCAGTAGCTGCACTTATGAATATGTTTGTATGCGTCACTCGCTTCATATTCTTTTGCTGCCTTCTCAATTGTGTAATGCATTTTTTGTTCAGCGCTCTTTGGAGCTCTTGCTTGTTGTCTGCGTATTGCATTCACAGTCAGTTCACGTGAGCCGCTCGGAGTACATGCATCGAAGGTTCTCAGCTGTGCTTGTGCTATCTCGTGCGATCTTGCGATGTCCACGGCTTTATTTAATGTTAGCTCAGACCTGGCACTTAAAAGTTTCTGTCGCACTTTCACTGAGTCTGTGCCAAACACTATTCTATCCCTGACCATCTCATCTTCGTTTGCATAAGCACAGTCCTTCACCAGCAATTTTAACTCCGTTACAAAGTGATCAAAAGTCTCGTTTATACCCTGCGTCTTCTCATTAAACTTGTATCTCGTGAATATCGTATTCGTCTTAGGCATGACAAATGCCTCAAAATGGTCATAATAAGTTTTCAGTACCTTGGTTTCCTCCTGGGTGAGAGTCCATGTGTTAAAAATGTCTCTTCCTTTTTCCCCAGTCCACAGGTGCAGGTAGCTGCATTTCTCACTCTCGTCTTTGCCTTTTAGCGGGCCAGAAAACATCAGCTCCACGTGCTGTCGGAACTTTTTCCATTCTCCCAGCAGGTTAAGAGAATCCCAATCAATTCGTGGCAAGGGAACTCCAACAAAATCCATGACTGTCCTCTATTCTGACACCATGTCTTGTTTTCACAAATTGTGAAAAATGAAACGATGGCGAGACTTTCTTTTAAAGTATGCAGGGGAACTTTATTTATTACAGCTCTTACATTCACGGCATCCGTGCTCTAAATTAACTTCCATAAT
The DNA here is from genome assembly GCA_026402145.1 of Polypterus bichir lapradei. Taxonomy (NCBI): domain Eukaryota; kingdom Metazoa; phylum Chordata; class Cladistia; order Polypteriformes; family Polypteridae; genus Polypterus; species Polypterus bichir. The sequence continues at coordinate 165,289,870 of JANRMT010028174.1, forward strand.
AGTAACCTTGAGGTCCCTTTTTCTGGTGCCTTCCTGATGACATAGGTGCCTAAACCATGCCTGATAATAATACATTTCAATGACATATAAATATTACAGTGATCACCTCAATAGACATCTCACCACCCAAATCGCTACTCGTGAATCTAAGATGTTTAACAGGCATTCCCGGTATTAACTTTTTGATTTGCCTGCGAATATTTAGCGGCATTGTGTCTATTGGATTGCTGCTGACGGACGGCCTTATATGGGCAGGCACTCAATTAAGTGTGAGGCGTGGGTATGGGGGATGCAATATAGGCAGGCAGCCAACTACGTGGGAGGCATGGTCATTGGGGACGCAACTCCTTCTCACACGGCGACCAAGCTGCAGGCTATGGCCGTATATATGTATGTAAGTAGGATTCAGTTATGACCTTTACGCATAGAAATTCGAAATGAAGCCTGCTTAACTTCTGTAAGTAAGCTGTAAGGAAGGAGCCTGCCAAATTTCAGCCTTCTGCCTGCACGGGAAGTTGGAGAATTAGTGATGAGTCAGTCAGTCAGTCAGTCAGTGAGGGCTTTGCCTTTTATTAGTATAGATTTCAAGCAAGCTTTTTTTTCTTTTTTTTCTTCTTCAAATAGTTGGGTAATAACTTACAGTTAGAAACAGTACAGTCAAATACATACCTTATCACTGATTTCTGCTGGCGTAGCACTTCGTCCTCATTCCTTGATTTTCTTTAAATTCTAATGTTTTATTTAATTTACATTTACATTAACTGCTCTTCTAACATCAGATTCATATAAGAACTACTTTTAACACTTAATGATACTCAGTATTTGACATGTACCATGTATGTTGTAAGAAATAACAAAAAAATATGGAATTACATAGAATTCCACAAATTCAATTCCAGTTTTGATTCATGTAGTTATTTTAAAATTGCAATTCCAGTTCCATAATTGAATTGTAATTGAATTAATTCATGAATTGAGCCTATCCTCTATGTGTTTTTTGTGTGTTTTTGGTAATTGTGTTGCTGCATGACCCAACTGCTTTTCAGTTCTAGATCACGGACAAATGACCGGACAATTCTTCTAACAAATTTTTGGTACAGAGCAGAATTCATAGTATTTTCGGTTATGGCAAGCCATCCAGGGCCTGAGTCAGCAAAACATTCTCACACCACCCCACAAGCTTTGCAACCAGGCATCAACTTTTGGTTGCTGAAACTGACAATATGGTTGCCATTTTTAATGGCCTATATTTTGGGTAATTAAGATTCTGTGCAATTATATGTCAACTTGCTGCTACTTTACACATTTCTTTTTCTGAATTGTTATTAGAATTCTTTATGTCAGAATTCTGGCTCTGTGCAAACCCATTCCTTGCATCATGTGGTTTCTTCAAACCTAGTCTATGAGGAATGGTGTGGTATACCTGTAATTCAATTAATTAAGCAATTAAAAGTGTTTTCACAGTTAAAACAGTTCTTAAATAGCTTTTGAAATTTAAAGTCCAGTGTGGATATTTTCAAATGGCTTAAATATATTGTTATGGTACATTACTTCATTTACTTAAGGTGGACTGAATATGAATCTATCCTGCAATCCATTTTTTATATACTTTCTTTCATGTAACACTCTGTACCAGCAAATGAAAGTGAATTGCTGAAACAAACCTAAATGACCAGAGTTGGCTTCAGTAAGCCATTCTCAAATTCAATAAAACAAAATTGTTTTCCTACTTTGGCATAAATCCCCCACATCACAACAGTATAAGAAACAGCATAGGGATTCCTTGCAGGTTGCAGTAAATGTGTTTGCAAAAATGTTTTTTTTACAAAGTACAGTGTTACAGTATATATTTGAAAAGATCCATTTTAAATGTATATGCATTATAGCAAATGTCATATATATGAAAATATGTTAACAATCCTTTGCATATTTTAATGTAAAATAAATCCAACAGCAGACACTTGTGTGTGTCTTCTCTTCCTGCTCACCTATTTTACATTCTTTTTTCTAAAATACTCAGCAGCATTACTTGTTCCTTTATTAGGTTTTTTAAAATCAATCCATGTATTATTTATTCGAATAAAAAATAATTATTACTAGTCAAATATATTGGTATTTAATAAATGTAATTAGCATTGCAGCACTTTGAGGCAACAGGCAAGAAGAAGCAAACAAAATGTCACAAGAATGGAGTTTTTACTTGTTTATAATGGAAGTTGTTGTCATCGTATTCTTCTGTGTGTGTGTGTGTGTAATTTTAAATGACTTCTAAAATTTGTAGTGCCAAATGTCTTTGTTTTAGTTCTGTAATGGCTGAAAATTTTCTGGCACATTTTGTAGTTAATATCTTTTATCTTTTCACACTTTAACATACTTCCACTCAGAAATTGTAGCAGCCGTGGGTCCTGTGGAAATTTTTAGCCTTTCATGTTCATCTCTTTAAGCTTAAGTAAACCTTTAACATTAACATGTTATGTGCTCAGCCAGCTCTTGCACGGGGCTGGTCATTACACATGTTTTTTTTTTTTTATATATGTTTATTTTTAAACTTGCTTTACCTGCATAAAGGAAGGCAGGAAGTGCAGCACGTGTGCAGCTTACATTTTATATTAATCAAAAAACTGCCCAGCAAATGGCAAGTTATATGATGATCTGCCAATTATGCATACTGAGCAATTAATGGCTAGTTCTGATCCACTGATGAAAAACCGGTACATCACTAAAGTGTTTGACATTCTTGGCAACCAGGGGTCAAAAAGTAGTTGGCTGTTGCCTCAAGATGTTGGCCAGTGGCAACCTCGTAACTGTTAATGCCGAGTCTTATGTGTTCTTGGTTTGTAATGCTTGTGGTTCATCTAGGTGTTTCCTGGCAAATAAGAAAAAAAAATGCATGTTCCCGGTTAGTAATAGCTTTCACCTTGCTACCCTTCTGTAAAGCTAGTGTCTTCTGATTGTAGAATCATGAACCACTGATCTCTGCCAAAGCAATAAAAGCTTGCGGTTTCTGGATGTTGTTTTAGGATCCTCTATGACCTCCTGAATGCTTTTACACTCCACTCCTGTAGTAAATTTGGCAGTATGATCACTCCTGGGTGAAGATTCACTATTGTTCCAAGTGTTTTCCTTTTGGGGATTATGGCTCTCATTGCAGTTTAGTGGAGTCCAAAGCTATAGAAGTGGCTTTCTGGCCCCTTCCAGACTGATGGAAATAACACTTTCTTCTTATTTCTTTAAGTATTTCTTTGATTGTGGAATTATTTTTGTTAAATCTTTATGTTGGCAAGGTGGTAGCAATTGTCAGGGTCAAAATAATTAAGGGTTATGATAAGCAGGTTTGACTGTAATCAATCCTGGCTGTTTAATCAGTTAACTTGAATTATCCCTTTAATTGAGTTGGTTACAATTACTTTTCCACACAGTGTCAATTGGAGTTGGGAAATGTTGTTCATTTAATAAATTACATAATTTTTAAAAATATTTATGAATATGTCCAATATGTAATATTTTGAATTGGTTGAAGACCTATAAAAGTTCATTGTGAAAAGTTTTCTACAATTGAAGAAATCAGGAGCACATACTTTTTCACTGCTTTCTATTTTTGAAGTATGTTGTGTAGTAGACATTTGGAAGAAAATATTTTTTTGCAGTTTTTTCTTTTATGTTACTAATATTTAACTATTTTTGTTTTAATGCATGACAGATTAATACTAGCAAGGTTAAACTTGCATTCACTCACCAATTTGTTTACCTATGTCCACTCTGTGGCTAAGACTGAAACAGTGTAATTTTCTTGTGTCACTCCCTCTCCATCATCCTGAATATACACTATGTAACTTTGCTTACTCTTGAGATTAATATCTTTAGATGGTATCATATGTTAATTATAGAGACATAAGTATAGTATGAGCACTGTTTGGATGTTTGCTGAAATTAATTTGTTATATTGTATGGTGCAGGCTGAAATAAAAAACAAACTAATATTTAAAACACAACATAATGATGAAGCATACAAATACAAAAATCAATTTTTTACAATAGAATATTGAAAGAAATGTTATAAACTTAATACATTCTAGGGTGACATTTTGCATTGTATCTGCTGTCAAAGAGGCTCCATTTTAAATCTCATCAAGACTGTGAGGCGTTATAAAATAATGGAAACATTTTCATGTTGTATACATTCATCTTTTGTAAATTTAACTGTATTGACTTATAAACTTTCCCCAAAAAGAGCTGTGTGTACTTAAAAGTAATAAAAAAAACACATTCTATGCAAGACTAGTCCTCTAAGATATTAGCCTTTTTTCCAATTTTTATATGAATTACTGTCATTGCCACTGCTACGACAGTGATAATTGCCCCAGATGTTAAGTAGGCAATGCCTAGAAAATTGTTCTTTCCACCAAGCCAGGAAACCGTAGAAAGAATCATAGATTTTCTTCCTTTGAAATTACCTACGGGGAAATCTGTAAAGAAAACCATTAAGGAAAAATGTTAATAAAATAAAAAATAAATAAACTTAATTGCAATGCTTAATACATACTGATTACTACATTTATAAAAATGGGAATGAGTCACCTTGCATCTTGCAACAATCTGTCTCTTAATGTGGACAGAATGAAAGAAATGACTGTTGAATTTGGAAAGGCCTGTGCTCTCCACACACCACTACACACTGGGGACTCTGTGGTGGAACTGGTCAAGAGGACAAAATTCCTTGTTGTACACCTGGCAGCTAAACTTACTTGGTCAATTAACACCACCTCCATAACAGAAAAGTTGAGGCAGTGTCTCCATTTCCTTTGTGTTCTGACCAGCTACTAGTTTGGGAACTGCTGTGCTTAAGACTGCAGGGTCCTTCAATGGATAATACACAAAGCAGAAAAGATCTTTGGTACCTCTCTACATACCATTAAAAACATTATAAGTGAAGATTAGTTGAATCTGCCAAATCTACCGCATTGTGGAGGACCGATCCCAGCCTTACCGCAGTCTCTTTGTATCACTTACATCTGGCAGAAGATACAGTAACATCTGAACTGGTTCTGCCAGGTTGTGTGATGGCCATGTGACAGAAGCTATCTGCACGCTGAACTCTGTGCTGCCCCCATCCAGATCTGCTCTTTGTATAGTACTGTATATAAATAAACTACTAACTACATTTGCCACTACTGTTGTTTTTTATAATTAGTTGCTGTTATTATTTATTCTTTAGTATGATCTATTTCAATTCATGACTCTTATCATTGCCTATGTTTTATTTATCTATGATAGTATTGCATAGTGTATTTCTTTACTTGTCTTACACTGTCCTGTGTTTTTGTATTTGTTGCACTGTGGTCCTGGGAAGCATAATTTCATACCATTGTATGCTCTAATATTGGATCCAATATATGGATGATATGACAATAAAGCCACTTGGTTATATGCTTGTGTCCCTCTCTATTGGCAAAAGAACACCCTTGAACTATAGTGTATATTATCATTACTTAATTTACTGGTACATTTTCTTAATTTTACCCAACAATGTAAACTGTAAATAACCATCCATCCATCCATCCATTTTCCAACCCACTGAATCTGAACACAGGGTCACGGGGGTCTGCTGGAACCAATCCCGGGCAGGGTGCCAACCCACCACGGGACACACACAAACACACCCACACACCAAGCACACACTAGGGCCAATTTAGAATCGCCAGTCCACCTAACCTGCATGTCTTTGGACTGTGGGAGGAAACCGGAGCGCCCAGAGGAAACCCACACAGACACGGGGAGAACATGCAAACTCCACGCAGGGAGGACTGTAAATAACCATTTGAAGTAAATTCATTTGAAATAATTATCTTTTAAAGTTACGTATAATGTAGTGGTACAGTGGCCAAGTGGTTAGGGCTACCCTTCATAGAATGTCTGTGTGCAGTTTGCATGTTGTTCTCTGGGTACTCTGTTTTTTTCATGCAATGTAAAGATAAGTTTGTTAGACTAATTGGCATCTGTATACTTCCTTAATATAAGATAGTGTGTATAAATGCATGAGCATTGTTCCCAGCTGTGACAGGATAATAATTGGCTCACTTTGATCATAATCTAAATAAGTAGGTTATACTGTATAATAAAGGGAGAATATATTGTGCTAGCTGCCAGTATGTGCCTAGTGCAATCTAAATTGATTTTTCTTAACTCTTTGTTATTAAAATACAAGTGTTATTTTCTGCAACACCACATTTGACATCAACTAATTCAGAAAACTATTATGTCATGATTGTTGCCTGTGTTCAGACAAGTTTGAAACTTCCTTTTTTTTTCCTTACAAAATTTTATATTCAGAGGTGGCTCTATGTTATGTGTCAAATACTGTGATTCCTTTGGGCCCTGCACCCCGTGAAAGTTAGTTGTTCAAAACAGTTTGATTGTAAATTCAATCTCATATATCTCATCGCAGTGTCAACAATGTCACCACTGTGATCTTTACTATCATTTTTTTGAGACTTTCAAAATTTCCTACTTCCATTATCTCTAACCTGCTCTGCATGTGTATTGCTCCATCATTTTTGAATTCTTTACGATGTTCTACTTTGTCTTTTCCAGTCCCGGGCTTTCTTTTTTGACTTCTTTTCTCTCCAATGCTTTTGGGTCTCTTTTCGACACGCTGCTCTATCTTCTTCACTTAGTCGTTGATGTGTCATCTAAAACGTATAAAATTTTTAAGAGCTGAGAGCACAGGAAGTGTGTCTGCCAAAAGCATTCCAACAAATGTGAGGTTAGATGATCGTGGTATTGTTTGAAAATGGTTGTAAGTACGGCGTGACTTGCAAAAGTCACTGTCTCACAGGACTTACTTCCAAAGGTTGTAAGTATGACATTACTTGACCGGCTCGCGGGAAATGAAAGTGTTTCTCTTTCTCTCTTCAAAAGATCATGTCTCGTCGCCGGAAAAAAAGTCTTGTCTCACCCCTAGATTTTTCATTATAATAGAGCAACATTGTCATAAATCGGCAATTTTCATTTGATACAATGGTGTGAAATTATTTTTTCAATTACTAATGCCTCATAAATCAGGACGTCTGATTTCTTTCAGCCAGACACCTTGTTGCTAAAGAAGCAACATGAGTAATACCTTGCTTATGCTCAGAAACATGGTTGAGCCATTTTTACACAACTGTCAGGATTTATAAAACCCAAACTTGGCATGGGTTTGGCTTAAAGTTATAGAAAGTTTTTCCAGTCCGTAAGTACTACTGACTTTTTTGGTTTTGGCATTTTAGCAAGTCCAGCTGGTGACAGAACAATGGAGTGAGTAGAAAATTGTACAGTAATCCCTCGCTATATCGCGCTTCGACTTTTGCGGCTTCACTCTATCACGGATTTTATATATAAGCATATTTAAATATATATCACAGATTTTTTGCTGGTTCGTGGATTTCTGCGGACAATGGGTCTTTATATTTCTGGTACATGCTTCCTCAGTTGGTTTGCCCAGTTGATTTCATACAAGGGACACTATTGGCGGATGGCTGAGAAGCTACCCAATCAGAGCATGCGGTTAAGTACCTGGGTGCTGATTGGCTCAGCGACGGAGCGCAGAGTTCAATTCCGCTTTGCGTTAACCAGGAAATCTTGTCTTGCTCATTCAGCATCAATGTGTTTTGCTGTGTAAAGAGTTAACTTTCGTCAATGAGCTGCTCGATGCCCACTCCGAGACGCTGAGCAACGAAGATTTGGCCGAGATGACCAAGTCAGCGAGCGAGGAAGATAAGGAACAAGAGGACCCAGCTCAGGAAGAAGACACCGGCCTAATTCTTGAGCGTCTCGCGACCATTCTACAAATGGCAAAAGATCTCCAGACATCGGCTGAAGAATGGGACCTGCAAATGGTTCGTTCTTTGCAATTTAGAAATGCTCTTGATGACGCCATGGAAGTGTATAAAAACCTCCTTACACAAATGAAAAAGCAGCGCCAGCAACTGCCTATCACGATGTTACTTACCTGCAAAACACCACCTAGTACGCCTTCAGTGGAAGAAGAAACTCCAGATGACAACGGCGGTGCTACACAGTCGCCTGAAGTGGCTCCTTTAGAAGAGTTGTAACGCTCTCCTTTGTTAAAATTAAACTCATTGTTATTGGACAAACCGTCGTGTCATTGTTGGTGAGTACCCATAACTAATTTTCTGTGTACTTAGTACATGTACGTACGTTTAATGTAACTGTACACACATTTTACTGTATATAATTTTTCTTGCATTGTACGTATTTATTGCTGGTGGCCTGTCTATCGTAATGGCTGTAACATATGTGATATTGGAGACGCTCGATTTCTTTAAAACAACATTTAGGTTTTACTGTATATAAACAATGTGTTTACATACATAATTTCAACGAATCTTACCTAATATCTAATAGAATATAAAGGGGTTATGCTGTATAACTGTGCGGGAAATGTTTATAAGAGTGTGAGAGAGTTTATAAGGGGTTAAAATATATAAAAATAACCATATAAACATATGGTTTTTACTGCGCGGATTTTCACCTTTTGTGGGGGGTTCTGGAACGCAACCCCCGCAATCGAGGAGGGATCACATCACTATATTTCATTGCGCATTTCAGTAATGTATCTGTCACATTCTGATGTCTGTTCATCCATCCGTTCATTTTCTAATCCTGGTTGTTAAAGCCTGTAACGGGCTATGGATTACATGATTTTTCATTATGGTCTCTGTAATGTACCGTAGGTTCTAATTCAGCACACTCCAGAAGGACAGCTCTAAGAAGTCTAAACCAGCTTATAAGGCAGTCATCATCATTTGTTCGCATATACTATTAATGATATTTAAATGACAGAAAATTTTGTGTTTTTAAGGTTATTTCTCATTGTATTTTAATTGTGGCAAAATAAGCACTTTCTCATTTTAAGAAGTTAGAAAATGTACGCCTAGCATAACATTCAGGTATGACTTGGTTGACTGATTTGAAAGTTGGAGTGTTTTCTGTTTATTTGCTTCATCAAAGTGATAGGTATCACATTTTTGTCTTGTAAATTGTTTGTAACGGGGCTATTTGAGCGATGGAGAATTGTTCTGGCCACCTCCCATCTGATTCTATGGGCTGGCATAAACCACTGCCACGTGCACTACCATTTTAATCACTTGTGCTGGCTACCCAAGATCTTTTTTGCTAACCGGATCATTTATTGGGTGTGTAAAAGAGAAATATATGTACTGTATATTCAACATATTCAAGTTTAAATAAGCTTTCTCAAGCTAAGTCTGAAACGGATAACTAACTTGGCTCTGCGGTGGGCTGGCACCCTGCCCGGGGTTTGTTTCCTGCCTTGCGCCCTGTGTTGGCTGGGATTGGCTCCAGCAGACCCATGTGACCTTGTAGTTAGGATATAGCGGGTTGGATAATGGATGGATGGATAACTAACTTGTAATTGAAATTGTACAGTGTATTTCTTTGTTTTAAGGATAGGAGATATTAAAGTAAGAGTTCTTTGGGATAGACATAGTATTCATTGCTTCATCCATCCTCTGTATCTGCTTATTCTGGGCAGGGGCAGATGGAGTCTATTCCATCAAGCAGCAGGAACCACCTCCGGGCAGGGCACTAGCCCATCATAGGGTGAACACAGAGATAGGCTAATTTAGAACTTCACCTAACCTGTATGTCTTTGGAGTGACCCCTAGACTCTAATAAAAGACAGCAATGCTACCACTGTGTCACTGTGTGCCTAATTAATTGAATAACATACTTACAGTATGTGTGGCCTTAAAATATTGGGAAAAAAACTCTTTACTTAAGATTTGGGCAGCATGGCTCACAGTATGGAGACCAGGGTTCACTCTTCTGTGTGGAGTTTGCATGTTCTCCCCGTTTCTGAGTGGGGTTTTTCCTGGTGCTCCAGTTTTCTCCCACAGTCCAAAGTCATGCATGTTAGGTGGGTTGGTGGTGCTAAATTAGCCCATCTCTCTGTTTGTCTTGCAACAGACTACTGCACAGTCCAATGGTGGTTCTTGTCTCGTGCCCTGTACTTCCTGGGATGTAGCACCCTGCAACATTGCTCAGAATGAAGCGGGCTTAGAAGATGTTATGCTATTTGATACTTTAATTTGGAGGAGTTTATATTACTAAAATAATACCTTAAGTTCACATTTACTGAAGTTTTGTTTTCTGAGTTCTCTCATGGTTTGGAAGTGAAGACGTCATTCAGGAACATGGCCAAATTTATATGATGGTTAGGTTATGAATATTCAAAAAGTGCATTTGTTAAGGCATATGTGATTCCTGGTAGGAATAAGTGGGGAGTGGCTACAAGTGTGTGTATGAGTGCATAGTTTTAAGTTGATTAGAGATTTATAAAGGATCTTGGTATGGCATGTCACATACATATGGTTTTATAAATCAAATTTTTTTTCCTTTCTAGTGTGAGCAGTATTTTATTATTGAATCTAATTAAGGTTTTATGCAGGAGGCCCCTGATGTGTTTAAGAGTGCAGATTATAGAGGGCCAAAGTTTCTTTCGTCCTTTAGAGCAATTTATTTTTACAATTTTCAGCAAGTTATAATTTGCCAAATATGCCACTGTGGTCTAACTATTTTAGAAGTTAAGAGACATGAAAAACTAATAATGCCTGAAAAAATCATGCATCTAGCATTAACAGTTCAAAATTTGATTTAAGGAAAATTTAGTCTTTTTTTTTTTTTTTGTAAAATTAGAACCAGTGCCTCCTTTTTAATGCCTCCATATCTCGGAAACTAATGAACATACAAGCCTAAAATTTTGCACACTAGTTATTGGATGTGATGTCATCATAACCTGCAAATATGAAGCAAATCAGAGATAGGCAGTCAGCAACATTTTCTAAAGTCTTTTGATTTGACAATGGTTGACTCTAAAACTTAATTCTAACCGTCTAAAGCAGTGTCAACTGTTTCGTAATCCACTTATAAAGGAAAGCTGCTTTGTATCTCATCTTTTATATTCATTACCTTTAACTTCAATATCGACTCTAACTGTTCTCAAACTTGTAATGGAAAACATGGGGTAAGAAGATTCATCGATGGATGACTAAAACATTTGGTTTATGCTTATTAGCTTGTGATCTCTTTTCATAATGGTATAGTATTGGCTAACTTAAAATTCTTTGTTAAATTTTGATGGTTTGATAATAGTTTTCGGTACAAGGCAGCAGGTACATCTCTGTAATTTAGTAGTTATTTAAGTCATGTTAACATTTCCTCTAGCTTCAGCACAGTAGCGCGGGGGTTAGTGTTCCAGCTCCTGGGATGTGGGTTTTCCCAGTTGGAAATTGTCTGTGTAGATTTTTCACGTTCTCCATATGTTCTGGCTTCTATTTTGTTTGCAGTGTTTTATTGTACCTTCGGCTAAATTTATACTTCACATGGAGTTGTTCTTTGGCTGGTAAGGATATTTTTGAAAGGCATGTGCTCAGATTGTTAAGTGCTTGTAGTGTGCATACTGTTTGCTTTAAGGATGGTCACTATTACTTAAACATGCTTCTCCACAAAACATTCGGAGAGCTTAGGCTTTGTAGCACTTTGTAGTACATAATTAAGCAAGATAGAAAATAGATGGATGGAATTTTAACAAAATTGTAATATTGTGTGAAAAAAATTAAAAAATTTCAATAAAGTTGTTATCTCCATTTGTTTTGAAATAAGGGAGTTATTATAGGTAAAGAAGACCAAAGTTTTGAGGTAAGGTAGTTATAGTCATTAATTAAGGTGCCAGAGAGCAGCAACATGGTACATGATGAGTAGCAGAATTTCCACTTATCCTGCATATGTGACAATAATCACCCTATCAATCTATATATTATCATTTCTTAACAAGCTATTTAGTTGTACTGTTATTTTCCATCCAATTTTGGACATAACTGTAGCAATAAGCTTCTTGTAATCTGTTTTAAAATTTAATTTCCTTTGCTTGCTATCTTTGTGCTTTCCTCTTAATCAACTCAAGTCTTGTGCATTTTATGTTTTTTTTTCTTGGTAAATAATGATTACATATTCATTGACAATTACAAGGGTGGAATGATGCTTCCTGCATGAAGTTTGCCTGTTCCACTCAAGTTCACATGGTTTTCCTTCACATACTCTGGTTTCCTCCCAGTCCAATGACTTAATGTTTGGGTCAATTGGCACTGCTAAATTGTGTGTGTTCCCTTGTGATGGGTTGACATCCAGTCCAGGAGTTGTTCCTACTTGTGCCTAATGAATCCTGGGATGGACTACAGCTGGTCAGCAACCTTGCCTAGATAAAATAAGATGTTTAGTACAATCAGATCCATTTTTAAAACTTGGAAAGGCTTACAGTTTATATGAAAGTAATACTTGTACAAATGTTACATATTGTAACTTGGAGTACTTAGTGACAATGTTAGTTGTGGGAAACATAAATGCATTAACTATGACTGTGTTTAACATGTTTTACCAGTCACTATTAGTTTAGCCATTATATCTTAAGCAACAAATGCACTCAAGAATTACAAGCAAGGAGTCTGAAATTGTCATTGAATCCAATTACTTGGGACCAGTCACCACTGTGAAGAATGAAGCTATTGCTGAGGTCATGGACTGAATCGCCACCAGCACATATGTGTTCTATTTTGTTCATATAAACTGCTGAGATCTTCAGAAGGTTAAAAAATCTGCATTTACAAGACCATAAACAATGGTTTTATATGATGCAGAAACCTGGTCCCTTTATGCTAGCAACACAACCTTCTGAAAGATACTAAGGAAAGTGTACCAAGGCTGTGGAGTGGGAGTCAGAAGCAATGATTCAGTTAGTGAAGTCGGAGTCAGCAAAAATCTACCAAATCCAACTACTGTAAATTTAAATTGTAATATAATGTTTTACAATTTCCAATTTTACACATACTAATTCAAATGAATTATTTTCTTTAGCCTTTTGATAAAAATATAACCTCTTTAATTTTGTACATTTTTTCTTTTGTTTAATGTTACTTAACATTTGTGATTTCTTTAATAAATTGTATAAAAAGCAACAACAGCATTGCTACTGTCTTTAAACCCAAACTTAACAGGTTAGAGTGCTAATAAGTAGCCTGATGATTCACACTGGCAGTGATAAAATGGTTTTTATCTTGCATGTTGTGTGGTTTCAGTCAACATAGTAAATACAGTACCATTTAAAAGTTTGGGTTCACCCAGAAATATTTATATAAATTATATTTGTATAATAAATATCTATTTAAATGCTGCTGAAAATGGTGCTTTGCAGCCATATGTGAATAATAAGTTAAAAAATCAGTCATTTCAAACAGTAATAGCCATCATACACACTAGAAATGCCTTGGCAATATTTTTTTATAGGTTTAATGGTATCCTGATAAAAAAGGTATACCTTTCTATTAAAAAAAATGTACATTTTTCGATGAATCTAAACTTTTGACTCTTACTGTATATTGGCTTAAATTGCAAACAGAGGGGTTGGAGTCGGTAGTACCATAAATTTAGGTGTCTGAGTTGGAGTTGGGGTCATAGTCAAAGGTTTTTTGCACCGACTCTACAGTCCTGAAATGTTCACTGTTGTGTTTAAATAATCATTTGAAAAAAAGGGAAAACAGGAGTCTAGATAATTTTTACAGCAAACTGGCTTCATCACAGAAATACAGATAAGAAGCTAAAGATGTCTATGGCACCTGAATCAAAAGGGAGACTGTGTAATAAAGGGTATCTTTCAAAGCAAGCTAATGGGACAGAGGGGAACAGGCCAGGCAAATAAAAGGTGGCTTGATAATTTGGAAGTATACTTGCAAATAATGAGCCTTGCTGGGTAACAAGGACAACCCAGGACCATTTTGAATGGTCCTTTATGATGAAATAGCCCTGGGCCCTACAGGAGACATAGTGTAAACAGGTGTTGGCAGTTTCTTTAACAACTCCTTAAACCGGAAAAACAAAGTTGTTTTGACATTTAAAGTGTTTTTCATTTTATTTATTTCCGTTGACTGGCTGATTAATAACATTTGAAGAAAGATTGTTCTGGTATTTCATCCATCATTTTAGAATTCTTGTAATGACTGTATTTTTTTAGATAGATCCTATGAGATCTAACATTTGGGATTATTTTGCTATATATGTGTGAAAATTTAAAACAGGAACATTTATGACTTCACTAATTATGTAACCATTAAGCACTCTTGATGTTTCAGGTTGCTTCTCAGTTGTTAAATATTTAGATATGCGCCATATGTGCATGACACACCTTTTAATTGTTGTATTGATGAGTATTTTATTGTCTTCAAAAGCACAACAAGCATTTTGGGGGTGCTTAGGCCTCTGCTCTCCTGGATCTTCTTCAATATTCATACAATATGGATTTGTAATGTGCTTGTCAGGTTTTTATGTTAAATTTCGTGTTTGGGTGCAGATAGCTGCCTGATTTTAAAAGTTTCTGCTTTCTTTTCCCATAACTTACATTAAGAATGCAATTTTTAAAATATTTGTTATAAAAATATATTTTTATTAGCTTTCGGTCCATCACATTATTGTTTATAGTTCTCTTATTCATTCTGTTTAATTAATCATTTTTGCTAACTCAGGCACAGGCACTAAAGCTGGCCTATTCAAATGGTGGTCTGTGGGCCAGAAGTAACCTCCATATACTGTAGCCCACTGGCACAGCCCATGGTCCAGTCAGAAATGCTGACAAAAAGTGAAAAAAACATGTTACACGAGCCTTCAGATATTCCTACATAAATTCCAACAGTAGTACAGATGTGACCAAAAGTTTTCAGAATGACACAAGTTGTTGGTTCATTGATTATGCAAGAATGGGCTGCCATCAGTCAGGCCCAGAAGGTGACTGACATCATGCCAGGGCGAATTGCAGAGGTCTTGAAAAAGAAGGGCCAACACTGCAAATATTGACTCTTTGAATGAACTTAATGTAATTGTCAATAAAACACTTTGAAACTTATGAAATGCTTGTAATTATACCTCAGTATACCATAGAAACATCTGAAAAAAAGATCTACAAACACTGAAGCAACAAACTTTGTGAAAACCAATACTTTGTCATTCTCAAAACATTTTGGCCATGAATGTACAGATAATGAATGTTAACACTTTAGCTAGTATGATACAGTGATTTTTTTTTTTTGGTGACTGTAACTTGGGCGCAACAGCTGGTTGTGGCATCGACTACATATTAAACTATTTTGTAATCAATTGTGTGCTGAGTCAATGTCAATGTCAATTTATTTACATAGAACATTTAAAACAACCTTGGAATGCTGTGGCCAAAGTGCTTTACAATAAAAAACAACATACAATTAAAATAAATAACATAAATAGAAAGAAAATAAATGAACATAAATAAAATAAATAATAAACGGAAATAAGATTACATAATCACAATGAGGAAACCATCAGTATTACTGAAGTTATATGAGTTATACGAGTATACGAGTGCGAACTTGGTTTTTTGCAAATTAATCTAATTGTTAACTCCAGTGACAGCCTCATTACTGACAAGCACTGTCTCCACAATTCTCTTCATATGATTGGTTGGCCCTCCACTCACATGTTTTGATTCTGGGGATTCATGGCTGTCACAAGGACGACAATCAGTCTTTAACACCAAAAGCAAAGACTCCATTTGATGAAAAGATGGAATTTTCTTTAAACCGCAATCAAATTAAGCACTGATTGCTTTTTCAGACTATATATCTTTTTTGTAGAATGTAGAGCTTGTTATTATCCTGGGTTAATATTCTTTGATTTCGGAAATTTTATGTTTGTAATTTTAAACTGTTAATCACAATATTATGCACTACAATACTCCTATGCAGGTGGCATAATGTTAGCGCTGCAGCCTGACAATAAGATCATGAGTCTGCCTCCCATGTCCTCCCTGCATGAAGTTTGCAAAGTGTTTTGAGTAGTCGCTGAAGTGCTATTTAAATACAAAGAATTATTATACTTGTTTACGATTTGTCAATTTCAAATTTTAAGTACCATTAGTACTAGGACCGTCATCCTGTATATACCGTCACAGTACCTCAGACTTGATCCAAATGCAACATATGCGTACTGCCACCTTTTTGTTTTCAAAAAGGAAACAAATGTTATTGCTAATACTGTGCATTATTTTGTTTTTATGGACTTTGAGATGAGACTAGGTCAGATATGACCAAAATTTTATTTTCTACTTTTGAAATAAAAAAAGTATTGCTTCTACCTCAGATTCTGTTCTAGCTTTTTTGTTGTTTTTTTATTCATTTTTCCATGTTAATGGTGAGAGATATGACCAAATTTAAAAGAGAATCAATGAATAAACATTACTTGGTTTTTCAATACATTAATTTGTGTTGGTTTAAAATTTGTTACTACCTGCCTCTAAATTTCTTGGTTTGAAAATTTGGCCCAACTTAAGTTGTAATTTAATAGCCCTGCACTAAAGGTTAGATTTATTAGCACTCAAAACTGACTGACTGGTTACATCATCTCACCTTTAAAGTACTCTTACCAATAGCCACCAATAGCCACCAATAGCTGGGTAAGGACAGCACAGATGTATGCATATCCCGGCTTGGATGAGTCCTAGTCCCTTTCCATATTAGGGAGAAAAAAAGTAATATGTGGACTGTGGGAAGCTGCCCACCAGGAACAGTTTATCCTCCAGCGTCATTGGTGGCAGTGTTCCTTTGTCGTGGTTCCAGTTTGGACAACTGTAGGGTTGCATGTGTCAACCCTGTTGGTGTCCTTGTGTGCTGCCAGTAGCAGACTTTCCTGTTTTGTGGAGCATGTGCATTATCTTGAAGTACTTCTGCTGCGCAGTGCTTTGGCACCGGAAGTACTCCCATATCTAACATAAAAGAAACTACGTCTCCTCAGTCTGGGAGTTACAGTTGGGAGAAAGTGACCAATGCTGTCTATCGGGGAGAGTGAAGTAGAAAAAAAGAATAAGCATAGTGACTGTTGTAGGAAAAGAGAATTGCAAAGGTACTAAGTAGTACTAAGTCAGGGTGCTTCTTTGAAAATGTCAATCAAAAGAGATTGATGACTTGATGCCCCAACCGATTGGTGGATTTAAATGATGTGCCCCACCCCCTGTCCTGTGATTGGTGAATTCCAACCTGTCTCCTCTCTAACCCTGCCCAGATCCCACCTTAATCCCACCTAACCTCCTGATTGGTCAGGGTTTGTGTCAAGAGCAGTTTGATGGGTGTTGGTCCCGCCCAGACCTCACCTTAATCCTACCCCCACCTGCCTGATTGGTTCAGGGTTTGTGTCAAGAGCAGTTTGATAGATACTGCCTCTGCATTACCCGACCCCGGTCTGTCAACACCTGTTTGTTGGCTGCTACCCCCTCCCTGCCCCTTCTCCTGAGGCCCTTTTTTTTTTAAAAAAAATGACCTTGCCATGAACCCAAGGCCTGATCGACATGTCTAGACATGTTCCTGCTCATACACAGATTGCCAGGTCTCCCTTATAGCCGCTCCTGCATAATCTGTGCTGGAGCATGCCCCTGCATCTATCTGTTATTTTAATATTATCACGAGTTTAAAATATCCATCTATCTAACCTTTGCTTTATAATTTGTAAAAAAAGGAAAGCATCTTCTATCAAAACCGCTTTTAATTGCTCTCTGTAGGCCATAGTTCGAACGAAACAGCCTTTCCTATCTCACAGAAAGCCCTCTTGCAAAAAAGGTAAGCTGACAGGCTCTTGTGGTAAAGCAGCTGTCTTGTCTCACAGAAAGGCACGCAGCCACATTGCTGCTGCTGGAAGCTGACAGCCGCTGGGCGCTCATGGTTCAGTGTGTAGAGAGAGCAAACACATTCCTGTTGCTTTAATCTGGCAGGCTCCCTGCTGTGTGAGAAAGCAAAGACACGTTTTGTGGTTTTTGACTTTTGAAGGTAAAGGATTTTAGGTATTGCATGTAAAGCACAAGATAACTAGTTCAATATAAGCCTTTTAAAAATCACACAGAGGTAAATGTATACAGCAATTCCCTTTTAAATCACATATAAAAAATCTATCTATCTCTCTAAAACAAACCCTATTCTATCAAATACCCCACATTTTAAATAATCAGGTACATTTATGTATGTATTTTCAGCTGAGCAAAGGATCCACATTGTGGAAGCATTTTGCTTAACTTTCTAAAGGTGAGAGCTGTACCGAGACACAGAGTGAACGGGCACGCTTGAATAACAATAACAATAACATACTTAAGTCCAACGCCTCGGCCATTCTGGTGGTAGAAAAAGCCATTTTAAGCACTCTTTGTGAAAACTGTGATAATTTTTTCAGCTCCTTTAAAAATAGACAGCGACTCCCACTTCAGCTGTGTGCCCTGCTCAAATATTATGTGAAATACTCTGTGTAAGATTTGCTTTTCTTTTGCTGATATGTGTACTTGGACAGCTGACACAAGAAACAGGTTCACACATACAGGCCTTTAACAAAGGTTCATATCTTCCTATTGTAAATGTAAAGCGTTCTTAAAACGGCTCAAAGGGCGTACAACTGCTAAAATAAATCACTCTCCTTATTATAAAGTCTGCTTTCAAAAAATACTGTTCTTTTCGGTGTATATAAATAAGCATTCAGACAGGTCCATTACACAGCTTTCCGTTACTACTGAAAGATGACTCCAAATCTTGTCGAAAGACAATGGTGCATCTTCAATATCTTATTAGAAAAATGTTTTCTATCTATCTATCTATCTATCTATCTATCTATCTATCTATCTATCTATCTATCTATCTGATGATTAATGTACAAATACAATGTTCATATTACTGAAGCAAGTAATATTAGTGTTACCGAAATGGGCATTCTTTTCACAGAGGTATGGTATCTTTGCAAGTTGGTCGTATAAAGTTTTACTTTTGCATCGGTGATCAAGTTACTGCTTTCAAGTATGAATTTCATTTGTTTATCCAGTTCACTTTCCGTAGCACTTAAAAAGTTGCTGGAAGCTGGGGCTTTCTGTTGAAATTGAGTCATTTGTTGTTGAGTTCCCAGGTACATCTTGCACGTGTATTCCATATTTATACTCTTTTTCTTTTTAACGGTAATTTTTTTATCACTGAGTTTTTTATCAGCGCAACGATGCTTCTTCAGCAGAGGTTTGAGTGCGTGTGTTACTGTGGTATGTTTTAAGCTACTTCACCAGGCGCAGAGTACCCAATATATTAACACGGTACTAGTCAGGACCTATTGAGTATCAGGATTTCACTTTTTTTTTTAAATCTGGTACCTTCTTTTTCAATCTTGTGCATTGTTCAGTAAATCTTATTTTTTGGTGGATCAGAACATTTTGCTTACACTCCACTCATTATTCTCTTTAGCTTTTTAACTGTTATCCCTACATTTGTAAGTTTCAGCAGTCCTTTGAAAATGTTTCTGTGACAGTAGTAAGTAGTAACTCTACCATATTGTGAAAAAATCCAGACTACTCACTTTTAAAAGCTCTGCTCTGAATTTACCAATTCATCCAATATGCCAGCTTTGCTTCCATCTCACCACTGCAATTGGGCCTTCCTCTTTGTAGATTTATGTTATAGGGGTTTATTATAAGTTAAATTAGATTTCCTTGGTTATTCAGCTGTCCATCGGTGTTCCATTTTTGTTATAAATTGTATTTAGTCTCTCTCTTTATTTACTAAACATTTTATATGTTAAATAGAAAGCAGTTATCTTGTTCAGGCTTTAATTTAAAAAAACATTTTCATCAACATGCTATAACCACTTTGGTACTCAGGGTGCTTTGTATAATACAAAGTTTTTGAAATTCTGTTAATGCTTGGTAATAACATTCCATTTTACATCAGTTATGATACCCTGAAAAATAAGAATGGTTATAGTAAGTTATATGAGCATATACACTACAGGTCATATGATTAGGCTTATTTTGGACACGTTAGGCAAATCAGGAAGAAAAATGTTTTAGTGAATAGTTACATAATATCTATAATATGTGTTAGCACAGTGATTAAACCTTTCTAAAAAATGTGTGGGTTATTCTTTCTTTTAAGTAGTCCATACTACATATGGCAACTATCATTGAAAACTACTTTGCCCTTGTTTGTGAAAAATCACCCTTTGTTTTAGTAGCATTCAGGGTGAAGGGGATGTAAGTTTGAGCTGTGATTCCAAGAATCAAGAAGTGTCTGCATTCTTCTTGAGTACAGTCAGAAAAATTTATGGATAAAAAATTTTTTAAATCTAAAGACATAAATAAAAACAGACAGCCTGATCGAGACAAAAACTGATTGGAATGCCCGTTTCGGTAACAGAAAAAAGTAATATTGCTTGCTTCAGTAATATGAACATTGTATTTGTACATTAATCATCATACACATAGACAGCTAGATAGATAGATAGATAGATAGATGGATAAAAAATAAATAAATAGAAAAATTTTTCTAATAAGATATTGAAAACGCACCTTTTCGTCTTTCGACAAGATTCGGAGTCATCTTTCAGTAGTAACGGAAAGCTGTGTAATGGACCTGTCTGAATGCTTATTTATATACACCGAAAAGAGCAGTATTTTTTGAAAGCAGACTTTATAATAAGGAGAATGATTTCTTTTAGCAGTTGTATGCCCTTTGACCTGTTTTAAGACCGCTTTACATTTACGACAGGAAGATATGAACTTACAGTGGGTACGGAAAGTATTCAGACCCCCTTCAATTTCCCTTCAAGGGAAATTCAAGGGCCCCTTCAAGGCCAAAAAGTTCTATCTTGGTCTCATCAGACACCTGAAGGACTCTGAGATGGTGAGAAATAAGATTCTCTGGTCTGATGAGACCAAGATAGAACTTTTTGGCCTTAATTCTAAGCGGTATGTGTGGAGACAACCAGGCACTGCTCATCACTTGTCCAATACAGTCCCCACAGTGAAGCATGGCGGTGGCAGCATCATGCTGTGGGGGTGTTTTTCAGCTGCAGGGACAGGACGACTGGTTGCAATCGAGGGAAAGATGAATGCGGCCAAGTACAGGGATATCCTGGACAAAAACCTTCTCCAGAGTGCTAAGGACCTCAGACCGGGCCGAAGGTTTACCTTCCAACAAGATAATGACCCTAAGCACACAGCTAAAATAACGAAGGAGTGGCTTCACAACAACTCTGTGACTGTTCTTGAATGGCCCAGCCAGAGCCCTGACTTAAACCCAATTGAACATCTCTGGAGAGACCTAAAAATGGCTGTCCACCAACGTTTACCATCCAACCTGACAGAACTGGAGAGGATCTGCAAGGAGGAATGGCAGAGGATCCCCAAATCCAGGTGTGAAAAACTTGTTGCATCTTTCCCAAGAAGACTCATGGCTGTATTAGCTCAAAAGGGTGCTTTTACTAAATACTGAGCAAAGGGTCTGAATACTTAGGACCATGTGATATTTCAGTTTTTCTTTTTTAATAAATCTGCAACAATTTCAAAAATTCTTTTTTTTGTCTGTCAATATGGGGTGCTGTGTGTACATTAATGAGGGAAAAAATTAATTTAAATGATTTTAGCAAATGGCTGCAATATAACAAAGAGTGAAAAATTGAAGGGAGTCTGAATACTTTCCGTACCCACTGTATGTTAAAGGCCTGTATGTGTGAACCTGTTTCTTGTGTCAGCTGTCCAAGTACACATATCAGCAAAAGAAAAGCAAATCTTACATAGAGTATTTCACATAATATTTGAGCATGGCATGTCATTCTTTTGATAAAAAGGGCCTCAGGAGAAGTGGCAGGGAGGGGGGTGGCAGCCAACAAACAGGTGTTGACAGACTGGGGGGGGGGGGGAAAGCAGAGGCAGCATCCATCAAACTGCTTTTGATACAAACCCTGAACCAATCAGGTGGGAGGGGGGAAATTAAGATGGGATCAACACCAATCAAACTGCTCTTGACACAAACCTGAACCAATAAGGTGGGTGAGGTGGGATTAAGGCGGGATCAACACCAATGAAACGGTGCTTGACACAAACCCTGAACCAATCAGGCGGGTGGGGTGGGATTAAGGCGGGATCAACACCAATCAAACGGCTCTTGACACAAACCCTGAACCAATCAGGAGGGTGGGGTGGGATTAAGGTGGGGTTAGGGAGGGGACAGGTTGAAATTCACCAATCACAGGACAGGGGGCAGGGCACATAATTTAAATCCACCAATCAGAGGAAGGGAGGGCATCAAGTCATAAATCATTTTGATTGACATTTTGACAGAAACACCCTGACTTACTACTGTACTACCTGGGGCTATTTGCCAGTATGGTTGTGCCCGAGGTTGGTTGAGGTGCCCCTTATTGGGCACAACATGCTGACCCCCAGCAGAGAGCCTGAGATGTGCAGGAAAGACCAAAAAAGGAGTTACTAAAGTAATTATTTTCTCCTTCTGATCGGAGTGTTCATTACCCATCTAGCAATGGCTGTTTTAGCAATTAAGCCCTGATAAAATTAAGTGCTATGACTTTCAGAAGAGAGGTCCTGAAATTTTCATAATTCTCGAATAACATTTCAGGTAGTCTTCATAATTAATTAGCCATATTATAAAGCAGGAAGACAAGATGTTTTTTCCCATCTGCTATACAGAGCTATGTGCTCATTTTATAGGTAGCTGAAAGAATGGAAAAACAGGGAGAATAGTTGGTCAGAGCTCAAGAAGGAAACCCAGTATATCAGTTCCTTCTCGCCCAGTGCTTATGTCGACTAGTTTAAAAGTTGTTGGGGTGCTGACAATCTTCTGTCTCAGCAAGCTTTGCTGATATTGACCCCACCTCCCTATTGATAGCAGTGATTTCCATAGGGGCGGTAAGCACTGAGCTCTGTGTGATTCTTTGCTGGAAGGTACCATGTAAAGAGTTCACCTGTTCTACAACAATTTCTTTCATCTGTTCAACAAAAAAAGCTATCAGGTTGGGGTGCATTTTTAACCAGACTGTTAAACGAAGAATGGGATCTTCTTTGTTAAGTAGCCTTATTTGAATCTGTCAAGGTAAGATGAATCTTACCATATATACCCTTTTGACAAATGGCAAGGGCAGTCGGTAATGAGTAAAAAGTGAAAAGGGCACAAGCAAAAGCAGAGCTAAGCAGACAGCTTGTGTCATGCAGTCTTGTTGCACTAGAAAGAAAGTTCTTTTCCAACTTCTCCTTTATGCGCTTTGCCATCTGTGGCTATGGTTTCTTACCGCTATCAGTTTAGCATGAATCCAGTCATTCAACACTCACACAATCTATTATCAGTGCTTAACTTACCAAGGTTTCAACACCTGAATGATTTTTTGTCATAGAAATTTCCATACTGATTAATAGTTTTATCCTTGGAGTAGCCATGCCTCACATTTTATTCTCCTGAAACTCATTTCTAATTTTGTATACCAGTCATACATTTCCTTGAAAAATATTTTTCAGGTTTCCTGAAACTTTCTTTAACAGCAGTGATGAAAAATTGAGTCTGCTCTACCACTTTTCTTTAAAAACATCTTCCTTTGACAACCTGATGCAGAATTGGAAAGGGGAATCGATTTGTCAGTCTTAATTTCAGGTAAAGAATCTGAATCTGTCATTGAAAAGACGCTTTTCTCACCAGTCTGTTCAGTGCTCTTTATACACTTTATACTCTGGGCAGCTAATACTACCAACTGAAGTAATTCAACTAAATGTTGCTTTTTCTACCATAGTCAACTGCATTTTTACTAATAAAGATTAAAAATGAAGCATTTATAAACATTTCTGTTTTCTAAGGATTCTAATCAAACTGCCAAATTACACACGATATTGCCATCTTTATTGTGGTGCAGTACATACTAAGAGCATTGGATTACTTTTGGATTTTAGGAGAAAATTTTTGGAAGTGGGAGAAACCGTTTAATGAAAAACTACAAATAAATTGATGTAGTATGGTTCTTCTGACACAAACCCAATATTACTGAAAAATAGAAGAGTAAATGCTGCTTTTGCATAGGTTCCATTTGGTATATTCATATTTCAGGAGCAGGTTATTCTTTATTGAAACATCTTTGTCACAAGGGAGTACTGTAGAAATACACAGATGTCTAGTGTAGTGGTTATCAGATTAGTTTTTGGTATTCACTGTGGCAGCAGGTTTTTGTTCCAACCAACTTTTGTTTTTATTTAGACTCCCAGCCTAATTAAGTGAGTTTTTGTTTTTCAGTTTCTGTGTTTTGGGGTCAGTGTGGAAATTACAAAACTGAGTTTATTAAATTTTAATTAAAAGGTACTAAGCAGTTACATGGGATAATTTTAGTTTATTTTTAACCTTTTAACAATACTATCATCCTGCATTTCCAGGTGTTCTAGTTATTTAATCCATTATTTACTAAAATGGTGAGTCTGATGCTGAACTAGTTGCAGCCTCTCATCATTCAGTCTTGTTTGCCCAGGTGTCTGCTGTGTTTGTTTTTAATTGTAATTATTAGGATACAATGAAGAGTGCAAACTACACAGAAAAAAGGGCAAAACAATAAGAAAATGACAAATGAGAGTTAAGCATTTACATCTATAATAAAAATAGACATTTTTCTAAATGTCAAATGTAAAATTCATACTGCTGTGCTTTTCTGAATGCAGTAAGAGAAGAGAGAAGAACAGATAATTAAATGAGATCAATTCACTGTGAATTTGGTTGGAGCAAAAATCTACAGCCACAGTGGGTTTCTAGGATTGAGTTTAGTAGATTCTTAAGAAACAGAAATTTAACACAGGTCATGCCAGAGAAAGTGAAGCCAAGAAAGTCTGTCAAAAGTCCTGAGGACATGACTGATCTGAAAGCATTGTTATAAGTTAAAACATTAGAATCATGTGGCACTTTACAAAAGCAGAGTTAGAATGCCTATAAAATCTCTGTCATCTGTTGAATGATAGCATCTGGTCCCTGATGGGATGAGATGTGAGCATGATATTGATTTAAAACTGGTATCCCAGAAATATCCTAAGAGGCCCAGCCCTTTAATGGCCAGCAAAGAATTAGGGGTTCAGAAAACAGGGTTTTTTAAGATTTAGTTTCAGCCAAACAGGAAAACTCCTTGATCCTAGAAGTACATACCAGTACATGTTCAGATTGATTCAGAGTTGAGTCAAGCCAGAGCTTAGTTGAGTTCAGAACTGAGAGGCTGAGGGCAATTGGTCAGAAGAAGGTCAGGTTTGGATGAGGGTAATACTTTTAATAAGACTATAGTGGTCATCATGTGGTCAGGCCACTCCATTGAACAGAATGGGGCACCTGCCAATGAAGGGAGCCTGGATTAGTTCATATTGGTACATCTTTGTTTATAAAAATATAGGCTGAAAGTAGAAGGAGTTATTAAAATGTAGGGACAATTAATAGGGTTCTTTGTTACCAAATAGAAAAAAATGTATTATTAATTAAATGCTACAGTAGTATTGTAAGAAATGGCAAAGATTTTTCCAACCATGGTATGTGATTTAAAAGGATACTGTAGGTGATCAAAAGACTGTAGTTGCCAAGTGGAAGACCATTACTAAACTCCTGAGAACAATTCAGTCTTCGGTAAAGTTTCTTAAAACTTGGGAATGCAGCCTCCCTCATCCAGACAATTAAATCTTCATTTACAAAGCCATTATTGTCGCTGTTCTGCACATCAAGCTCATATACTGTTTTTTGCCAATAATAGGGGCGCCCAGTCCCTATAATAGAAGATAAAAATGGATCAAAGCTAAAAAGTGCAAAAGATACATTACATAGAGACATATGCAGAGTCACCATTAGCTTAAAATTTTAAGATAACAAACAAGAAAGATTATTAAGAGAATTAAAGAGTAAATTTTCATTTAGATTAAAATGCTGCTTTAGGTATAAATTTTCTCCACAATTTCTACTGCTGGCTATTAGGTGCTTATGTTCATAATAAATAAAATACTATTGTTTTATCATGAATAAATATTCATGATCTACATCAGATGTAGCACTCATGGTGGGAGATATGGTATAAATCTGCATAAAACTGATAGGGTGGTTTAGAGTTTAGTAACCAAAAACTGGAAGTGATTAAACTGTGTGTGTTTATGAAACTGAAACTGAACTAAATTAGTTTGTTTACATTTAATATGTCTACCCTCTACCAATATATTAGAATATATTGCACAATTACGCAATAGATTTGGAAAAATTCGACTGATCTTAAAAAGTCACATGGAGGAAGCTCAAGCAGCACAGGCCCATTATTATGACCGTGGCACAACCCTCCGAGAATTCCAATGTATATATAAATTAGAATAATTTTAGAAATTTGTGTTTTTCTGATGTAAATGTAAGAAATTACTTTAAATCATTAAGACACATAAGTTAATTTATCAACAGCATACCTTGAAATGCCGCAGAGAGGTTGTTCTTCGGTAATGGATTTTGAAACTTCACATTTTTGTCTGTATACCAGGCAATCCCATAATTCAAGAAAGGAACTAATATTTGTGTGTTTTTGTCCTTTTTGTAGAAAAGTCTAAGAGTGTCTGGAACATAAAAATCAAACATGTTAGAAATGAGGATCTAGAAGAAGACTAGAAGAATAATGTCTAAACATGCTCAATAATGTTCAGTGTTCTTTCACCCTAAATAAGCATTTTGGGCACTTCATTAGATTTGTTTTTAGTCACTCTTCCTTGCCTGCCTAATGTATCACAAGTATGCATGGTCCTTAGCACCCACTGTAATGTTCTGTGCCTTGTTTATTTTAATTTTTTGGTACATTTGAGGTTTCAGTGTTGGTAGCTTGTGTTGTAATAAGTTATCAAAAAGATTAGTTCTTACCTGTCTTGTTAATAATTTCTTCATAGTTTGTTGAATAACCTTGGCAGAAAAAGTCTCTTTCTTTACTCTGAGGTACATCCAGAAGTTTTGACATGGAGTGTCCACATACAATTTTAACTTTTAATGTATTCTTTTTATAGTGCTTTTCATAACTAAAAATTACAATTTCTGGTCATGAATGATGCTTTCCATTTTACTGTCTATTGCCTTTTAAGTGCATCTATAGGGAGCTCCCTCCTACATTTAATGACTTGTATTTATTTTCATTTTAGACTTACACATATCAGAATAATTGTTTATTCTTCCCTATATTACTTGGAAGGTTATTCATGATTTGTTGGTTTTAAGTAACTTTACAAAATATTTTTAAATTTGTCTTGATGCTTTTTCTTTTTTTACTTTTTATTTATTGGAAACTTAAGGACACTAGTATACTATTCATGTGCATAGTACTGTATCTGGGAAATGTCCTTGCTTTCTGTTTTCTTTTTATTGACTGCACTCAAGAAAATATTTTTATTTTTTTTGTCTGTCTTGTTTATAAATCCTTATCTTACCACTCCTCTTATATACAGTATCTCTACTTATCTAATCTCTTCTTTCTACTTTGGCTCCATTTACATCTATGATCAGTTGCAAAAATCCAGTACTTACCATTAAACATGCTGTTGGCCACTGCTCCACAAGGAGCTATGGGTGTTCCATTCTTGTACTTGTCAAAAGGCGCACAAAGACTGCTTGGATTCTGAAATATTGGTGAAAATGGTGAAAGTTTATACATTTTTTTAAAGGTAAGTTATTGGTTACATTTTTTGGAGTTTTTCAAATGCTTAGTGGTTTTGCAAGAGTGGTTTCAGTGAAGGCATCTATTTAAATTATCTACTTTTATCAGGATTAGTAGATTAATTTGAATGTTTTGTACTCTTTAGGCATATTTCTTAGTGATTGTACTTAGTTTTTATTGCTGCATATTTTGATAGTCTGTGTAGACAAATCTGGTGTTTACATTTAAAAGTTTGATACTGCAGATAAATGTTGGACAGCCACAGATGTTTTGTCTCCAACTTAATTTTTTAAATTTCATTTTAGAAAGATATTTTACTTAATTATCTAATATACATTCTGTATGCCTGATTATACACAAGATCTTAAATATTATAATGAGCCAAATCCACTGTTAAATATTATGTTTTGTTATAAACTATACAAAAGGAGATTTTTTTTAATAAAACTTCTACTGTTGGATTTTAGGAGGAAATCTTTAGAAGTGGGGAGAAATTTGGTAGCCACTTGTGCATGAGCTATCCCTCCGGCAGGAAACAGCCATATTTCAAAGTTGTTCGTGTTCACTGCAGTAAACCCACAAGTCAATCAAAAAATATAATAGCATTTTTACATACCCAAATGTGTTTTCCTTCAAATAAAACATAAATTTCCATGTTGTCTACTCTTTAAATTATTAAAATATGCGATTTGCACACTTATCGTCTGAGTTGAGCAGCTCGTCACAACTGAGTTAATCTCCTTGTATCAAAGATCAAACCAACGTCACACCACATACAGTGAAAGACTCATTAAAATTGAGTTGAGTTTAAGGCTATTCTAATTATGTATGTTTGCTTATGACTGATCATTTGCATTACATTCTTTGTGTAAAGGACAGGAAATAAGTGGCTTCTGCAACAGGTCATCTTTGTGCTTCAGTCAGATTCAGGTGACAGTTTTGACTCTATTGAGATGAAAGACTTAATGCTACATATGATTTGTAAGTACTGCTTTCAGTTTTACTTTGAAGCATTGCAACGTGCAGTTTTACATTTCAAGCCTCATGGGTTCAATTATCATGCCTGGATGCTGTCTCATGCACTATCTTCCTATTTTAGTTTACTGAACACTCAGCTCAGCTCAGATAGCATGGACACTTGGCAGGAACAAACCCTCGACAGGGCAAACGCACACACACATTTACACCCCACGACACACTACAGCCAGTTTATTATTGCGAATCCATCAAACCTGCATGTCTTTGGACTGCGTGAGGTAACTGGAGCACCCAAGGGAAACCCACACTGACTCGGAGAGAACATGCAAACTCAATGCAGGGGGACATGAACCCTGGTCTCCTAACTGCAAGGCAGCAATGCAATGTGCCACCCAGTTAACAACAGCAATTTATTTCTTGTATAACTCAAAATCACACAAGGAGTGTTGTAATGGGCTTTAACAGGCCCTGTTGATTGACAGATCCCAGCCTTGATTCCCTAAGAAGACAAGAAAAAACTCCCAAAAATACCCTTGTAGAAAAAAAAAATGGAAAAAATCTTGGCAAAGGCAATACCCTTTCCAGGTAGGTTGTGTGTGCAACAGGTGTCAAAAAATGGGGTAAATGCAATACACAAAACAAAATACAAGCAATCCTCTTCACAGAGCTAGATGACCAATATATCATTACCACCTCAGGATTACAATACAATAGTACAATACTAATAGTACAAACTACAACGCAAAATGCAAGAATAGATTATATCACTCACTAAATACAGAACTATCACATAAGAGGATACAAATCTTTTCAGAGTCCCGGAGACCACGGCCAACAAGCTGCATCCCCTCTACTGGCCATTTCACAGCTGTGTCGATGTTGGGCCTGCCAGTCAGATTAAAGGACCCTTGTACCCGATGATACCTTTATCAGAGGTGACTTTTCTATAGGCAGTAGAGCAGTGACACCAAGTGCCACTTGTGAGTACCGTGAAGAGAAACAGAATAGGCAAGCATTAGTTAAAGATTATAAATATATTACTTATGTTTTAGTACTAATGACTAACAACAAAAATGCAGTATGCACAGCTAATCAGCAGTGCTAGTTTGAGTATGCTAAGCTGAAGTAGTGAGTCTTCAGCTGGGATTTGAAAGCTGCGACTGAAGAGGCATCTCTTATAATAGCAGGCAGACCATTCCACAGCTTCGGGGCCCTGTAACAAAAAGCTCAACCTCCCACTGTTGTTTTAATAATCCTTGGAATCATAAGCAGGCCAGCATCTTGAGATTTTAGTGTGTGCTCTGGTTTGTAAGTAATGACCTTAGCTATTTAAAGCTTTATATATTAAAAGGAGGATTTTGAAATCTCCCCTTAACTTAGCTGGGAGCCAGCATAAGGACTTATGAACCAGAGTTATGTGTTCGTAGTTTCTTATTGAACACTGCATTGCAGTAGTCAGTCGTACTAGAAATAAATGCATGAATGAATTTCTCAGTATCCTGGATATTTAGAAAACGGTGTTTTTTGTCAGCACATTTCTGTACTTACTGGAATTGATTTGATAAATAAGAACTAAATTAGAACATTGCCTTTAAGCCCAATGTCATTTTCCAGCCTGTGTAGTAAAATGGAATGGTCAATGGTATCAAACACGGTGCTTAAATATTACCGTTGAATTTCCTTCATCAGAGAATATTAGAATGTCGTTTACAACATGAGTTAGTGCTGTTTCTGTACTTCGGCCAGTGTGGAAGCCAGACTGGAATATCTCAAATAAATTGTAATGTGTAAAGTGTGACTGAAGCTGATTGGTGACTACTTTTTCAAGTATTTTAGAGAGAAAGGATACATTTGAATTGGGTCTATGTGTGTACTGTATCTAGGTCTGACTGTTAAAGTAATGGTTTGATGACTGAGACTTTTAGTGGATTGGGTACTGTGCCATGAAATAATGAGCTATTGATAATGGTAAGAATAGGCGCTGCAAGAACATCCATGGTGCTTTTTACTAGTTTTATTGGCACTGAATCTAGAGTACAAGTGGTATGTGTGATTTTAGAAAATAAAGTTAAGACGTAATCTGTTGTAGGGTTAAAATGTCTAAAGTGTTGAATGCAAGATGAGACAGGGTTTGCCAAGCTAGTATGAGGTTTGCAGGTTTGCCTTGTGCTGCCAAGATTTGGGATCTTATATTTGAATGAATATATATATATATATTATAAAAGAAGTTTGTAAAGTCTGTACTGCTACTGTATTTTGCACTGTAGTTCTGAATTGTCCATTTAGCACAACAAAGTTCGCCAGTCCTATCCACATATTTCTTCCAAAAAAATATCAAGTCGAGTTTTGAAAGTCCTTGAAGTCTTACTGTCTACCACACTACTTGGTAGCTTATTCCAAGTGTCTATCATTTTTTTTGTGTTTAGAAAAACTTCCTAATGTTTGTGCGAAATTTAACCTTAACAAGTTTCCAACTGTGTTCCCGTGTTCTTGATGAACTCATTTTAAAATAACAGCCTTGATCAACTGTACTAATTCCCTTCATAATTTTAAACACTTCAATCATGTCACCTCTTAGGCCAGGTTTATACTTCACATGACACGACGCCACTCCAGCGGTCGCTCCTGCTATGCAAGTGTTTTACTGTTTATACTTGCGCGCATACATTACGTAAATCTGGAGGAATCCACCAGGTGGCAGTGCGAGATATTATCACGGTGAGAACAGGTTCAGCTTTGTTATGTTGTGAATTGCCTGGAACACCCATTAAATTCCGATGACACCTTGCCACAATATCTCTGAAAAGGATGTTTAATGATTAAATCCATCAATCCAGGAATGTGCCCATTCCAGCTAGCATTGGGCATGAAGCAGAAACAATCCCTAAACAGGGCATCAGCTCATTGGAAGGTGAATACAAGCACTCACATACACTCACATCATTTTACTGTCACCAAATCTGCATATCTTTGGAAGGAAATCGGACCACACTGTGGAAACCCAGCAGGAAAACATGCAAACTCCAGACGGTTAATACCAGCGACATGACTTCCAACAAGACAGCGGTGCTACTGCTCTACCACCGTCTCACCCCCATGTGTGTAATTATTTACAGTATTCATTATTTAATCAAAATTAACGATTTATCTGTAAAATGTAACATACATACTTTAATGCATTTCATCATGAAAGTGATATCAAGTATAAATCTAAAGATTCTAAATTTGCAGAGAGTTGGAATATCATACATTTAATGTGTTCTGTGTGGTGATCTATTGCTGCTTGCCGCTGCTGTCAGGTCAGGAGGAAGTCCTACAAGCTCATAGCGATTAAAAACTTGAATGACGTTTACGACGGTCTGCTTTAATAATAAAGTAAACTACGAAGTTAAAGTGGACATTTCGAGATTAAAGCCAAAATTTTCACTTTAACACTAGAATTACCAGAGCCTACGAAAAAACTCGTAGATCTGTCCCACCTTAAATCGCTTCACACCTCTCCATCAGCGTCCTTTGTCCTGTAAATGTGTTGATAAGCACCAAGCAGCCTACTATCACATCCCCCCACCGCCACACAGTTTTCTCAGCTCAAGTCTGTTTACTTGCATGTCAGTTGCTTAGAGTTGTATATAGTGAGAAGTCAAGCAAAATGACACCTTTTATAAATACTGTATTGTTATTTGGAACACATGCATTTCATGTGTGTTCCGTGTCTACAACATTCTATGTAAACTCATCGTTAATACAGAAATGTTTTTCATGTTTTAGTAATAATTGACAAAATGTAGACATGAAATGTATAATGTGTGAAATCTGAAGTCCAAATATCAAATAAACACTTTCACAAAAGGTGAGGTTAGGGTGCGACATTTGCTACGACCGCTTCGGTGGCGTAACGGTATCAACTGTTGACTGATAATCAAAACATCACGGGTTCGAGACCAGTCGAGTCCGTTTTGAGAAGTGAGCTGCTCTTATTCTTACTATCATAGAATAAAAACATACATTTGATTTCAGTCTGTAACAGCTGGTGTAAATGTATTATACTTGTAAAGGTTAGCTTTGTTTTTTTGTTTTTTTTATTCAGTTTTATTCTCTTAGTCACGTTCACGATCTCACCCCTCCCCCCCCCCCCATCTGACACTGCTGTTTTCACATAAAGACATGCTATAACAGAGGTGAACTCAGATCATGACGACGGTTCTGCATCGGAGAAAGAATGCACTTTTGCCATCGCTGTACTTTGTATATGTACACGGGAAGCTCTGTAGTCTACTTGTGACTTTATGCTGTAGGAAGTAACTAAATAAATAAAGGTAAATAAGTAAATAACATTCGATCTGGCTCTCACATACAAATTACAGTGACTGCAGCTTCCACCTGCAGCTATAGACTCTCTACTGTAGTGTTTAGATCTGGACGGTGCATGTGCCCAAAACATTAACATTTATATGTTCATCCATCCATCCATCCTCTTCCGCTTATCTGAGGTCTGCTAAGCAGCTTGAGCAGAGATGCCCAGACTTCCCTCTCCCCGGCCACTTCTTCCAGCTCTTCCGGGGGAAT
The DNA here is from genome assembly GCA_026402145.1 of Polypterus bichir lapradei. Classification (NCBI taxonomy): domain Eukaryota; kingdom Metazoa; phylum Chordata; class Cladistia; order Polypteriformes; family Polypteridae; genus Polypterus; species Polypterus bichir. The sequence continues at coordinate 165,322,990 of JANRMT010028174.1, forward strand.
CCCGATGTGTTCCCAGGCCAGCCGGGAGACATAGTCCCTCCAGCGTGTCCTGGTCTTCTCTGGGGCCTCCTCCTGGTTGGACGTGCCTGGAATACCTCGCCAGGGAGTCATCCAGGAGGCATCCTGATCAGATGCCCGAGCCACCTCATCTGACTCCTCTCGATGCAGAGGAGCAGCGGCTCTACTCTGAGCCCCTCCCGGATGACTGAGCTTCTCACCCTATCTTTAAGGGAAAGCCCAGACACCCTGCGGAGGAAACTCATTTCAGCCGCTTGTATTCGCGATCTCGTTCTTTCAGTGACTATCCATAGCTCATGACCATAGGTGAGGGTAGGAATATAGATTGACTGGTAAATTGAGAGCTTTGCCTTACGTCTCAGCTCCTTTTTCACCACAACAGACTGATGAAAAGCCTGCATCACTGTGGACGCTGCACCAATCCGCCTGTTGATCTCACGCTCCATTCTTCCCTCACTCGTGAACAAGACCCCAAGATACTTGAACTCCTCCACTTGGGGCAGGATCTCACTCCCAACCCTGAGAGGGCACTTTACCCTTTTCCGGCTGAGGACCATGATCTCGGATTTGGAGGTGCTGATTCTCATCCCAGCCGCTTCACACTCAGCTGCGAACCGATTCAGAGAGAGCTGAAGATCACGGCCTGATGAAGCAAAGAGGACAACATCATCTTCAAAAAGCAGTGACCCAATCCTGAGTCCACCAAACCGGACCCCCTCAACACCCTGGCTGCGCCTAGAAATTCTGTCCATAAATGTTATGAACAGAATCAGTGACAAAGGTAGTCCTGGTGGAGTCCAACTCTCACTGGAAACAGGTTCGACTTACTGCCGGCAATGCGGACCAAGCTCTGACACCGGTTGTACAGGGACCGAACAGCCCTTATCAGGGGGTCTGGTACCCCATACTCCCGGAGCACCCCCCACAGGATTCCATGAGGGACACGGTCGAACGCCTTTTCCAAGTCCACAAAACACATGTAGACTGGTTGGGCAAACTCCCATGCACCCTCCAGGACCCTGCTAAGGGTGTAGAGCTAGTCCACTGTTCCACGACCAGGACGAAAACCACACTGTTCCTCCTGAATCCAAGGTTCGACTATCCGATGGACCCTCCTCTCCAGAACCCCTGAACAGACTTTTCCAGGGAGGCTGAGGAGTGTGATCCCTCTGTAGTTGGAACACACCCTCCGGTCCCCCTTCTTAAGGAGGGGAAGGCACTGCACTGCCTTCCCCTCCTGAGACGCCGGATGGTGGACCAGAATCTCCTCAAAGCCTTCCGAAAGTCGTTCTCTATGGCCTCCCCAAACTCCTCCCACGCCCGAGTTTTTGCCTCAGCAACCACCGAAGCTGCATTCCACTTGGCCTGCCGGTACCTATTAGCTGCAAAAGGGTCTGGTAGGACTCCTTCTTCAGCTTGACGGCATCCCTCACTGCCGGTGTCCACCAACTGGTTCGGGGATTGCCGTCATGACAGGCACCGACCACCTTACGGCCACAGCTCTGGTCAGCCATATGTTACTTACATAAAAGCCAGATCGAATGTTATTTACCTTTTTTTATTTAGTTACTTCCTACAGCGTAAAGTCACAAGTAGACTGCAGAGCTTCCTGTATTTGATCGACATGTTGAAAAAATATGTGTAATGCCACGAAAAGTGCCTGCTAACACTTTAGTACGCAAGCAATGGTTCGAGAATGCAGTCAGACTTCTTTTTTGGGTACATACACCGTCCAGATCTAAACACTAGTGTGGAGAGTCACTCACGTACTGAAGAGTCTATAGCTGAAGGAGGAAGCTGCCATCACTGTACTTTGTATGTAAGAGCCAGATCAAATGTTATTTACTTATTTAGCTTTATTTATTTAGTTACTTCCTACAGCGTAAAGTCACAAGTACACTGCAAAGCTTCCCGTGTACATATACAAAGTACAGCAACAGCAAAAGTGCATTCTCTCTCCGATGCAGAATCGTCATCATGATCTGAGTTCACCTCTGTTATAGCGCTTCTTTATGTGAAAACAGCAGTGTCAGATGGGGGTTGTTATCGTGAATGTGACTAAGGGAATAAAACTGAATAAAAAAAAATTTACACCGGCTGTTACAGACTGAAATCAGATGTATGTTTTTATTCTATGATAGTAAGAATAAGAGCAGCTCACTTTTTTAGTTTGATGACCATCCTCTCATGTGGCACCTTATCAAATGCTTTCTGAATGTCAAGATAAATAATGTGATATGCTTCACTTTGATCATATACTTTTGTTGCCTCCTCATAGAATTCCTGAGTGTTAGTAAAACACGACCTCCCTCTTCTGACCCCATGCTGACTATTCCTGATAATTCCTGTCCTTGCTAGTTGCTGCTTAATCTTATCCTTAATAATTCCTTCCATTAATTTTCCTGTGATGCTTGTTAAGCTTACTGGCCTATAGCTGCTTGGATCTGCCCTGTCACCCTTTTTATATAATGGGATGATATTTGACATTTTTCAGTCCTTTGGAATCGCTCCAGTACATGAGATTGATTTGGATAGGAAAATAAGTAACAAGCTGGTTAAGTCTGCAGATGATACCAAGATAGGTGGATTGGCAGATAATCTGAAATCTGTTACATTATTCCAGAGGAGACTTGGACAGCATACAGACTTGGGTAGATTTGTGGCAGATGAAATTTTATGTCAGTAAATGTAAAGTATTACACGTAGGACATAAAAACATTAGGCTGAATGCACAATGGGAGGTCTGAAAGTCAAGAGTACTGTACATCTTGTGAGAAGGATTTAGGAGTAATAGTGGACTCAACATTGTCAACTTCCAGACAGTGTTCAGAAGCCATTAAGAAGGCTAACACAACGTTAGTTTATATAGCATGATGTGTAGAGTACAAGTGCAAGGAGGTTATGCTCAAGCTCTATATGCATTGGTCAGGCCTCTTCTGGAGTACTGTGAGCATGTTTGGTCTCCATGCCACAAAAAGGACAAAGCAGCACTAGAAAAGGTCCAGAGAAGAGCATTTAGGCTAATTCCAGGGCTCCAGGGGATGAATTATGAGGAAAGATTAAAAGAGCTGAGCCTTTTCAGTTTAAGCAAAAGAAGATTAAGAGGTGACATGATTGAAGTTTTTAAAATTATGAAAGACTTTATTATAGTGGATCGCGACTGTTATTTTAAAATGTGTTCGTTAAGAACAAGGGGCCATAGTTAGAAACTTGTTAAGGATAAACTTCGCACAAACATGAAGTTTTTGTTTACATAGACAACCCATAGACACTTGGATTAAGGTACCAAGTAGTCTGGTAGAGAGTAAGACTTTAGGGATTTTCAATTTGGGACTTGATGATTTTTTAGAAAAATTAAGTGTATATGAATGGTGAGCTTTGTTGGGCTGAATGGCCTGTTCTCGTCTAGATTGTTTTGATGTTTTAATCTACAGGCAATGTTTCTTAGCATACCTGTGAGTACTGTTGCTCTATATTTGTGCCTCTCAAAGTTTCATGTGAGGAACCCAACCTAACCTGATTGAAAGTCACTGTATCATGCCACTTACGTCGCTGTATTGTGGGCACATAAGAGAACAAAATAGCTAATTCAGCAACTGTTCTGTTCACAGTGTGTTCCCCCTTACCACTGAAGAGACTGAAGGAACGACTGTGACTGTTTTTTTTTTTAATATCCCACTTTTAATTTGTGCATGATTATAAATGAGAAATAGAATGAAGTAGTCGTTGCTGAAGAGAATTTTTCCTTAGTCAAGAAAATTGCTGTTTTCTTTAAATGAGCTGCTTTGCCCACACATCGAAGGAAAGACAACTGAAATGAGACCACCTGTCAGTGTTGTCAAAAAAGTTGCCTGCACACTCCACTATTTAGTAGACAAGAAGAGATTATGCAAGACAGCAAACACCTTTGGGTCTAGGTGGTTTCTAAACTAGTAAGGCATGTTTGGGAGGAACTTATAGCATGGTTTCACCACAGGACTCACATAGAAATAAAGCTGCCAGCCACAAATTCCATGGATTTTATTGAATAGAAAGGGGAGGTTTTCTCTTAACATACAAGCCACCTGTGATTACAAGTTTTCATTTTTTGATGTCATAGTGAAATGGCCAGGTAGTGTTCATGATGCCCATGTTTTTGTAAATTCCATGCTGAACATACAGTTGGGGGGAAAAAAAGGGCGCTGGACATTAATCATGACATTCCCTTTGTTATCTATTTCTGTTTTGTTCTCTTGACAGCAAATTTTTGTTTTTTCATATGGATCGAAATTTTTTAAAAACTTGCATGTGTGGACAGGATTTGTTTTAAAAACGAAGGAGGAAAACTCACGTTTGAAATATACCTGGGTATGTGTGGATGAGGTAGTCTGATGTACCTATTGAATCATTTTGACTAGTCCACAACTCACCCTCACAAAATCAAGCAGGTTTGATTTTGACCTTAGTCATGAGGGTAGACTCTGTGTGCATGGGAGCTGACAAGTAATGAAAACATTCTGTAAGTATAATTTATACAATGCAGTGACAGGAAACAAGGAACGCAGTTGTTTCTGGCCACACAAACACAAGAGGAGCTTGTCTGTCTGATGTCCCATCTGTACCACAACAGAATGGAATAAAAAAGGATACAAATTATTGGCTGTCACAAAAAGGGGTGAGCATCACTGCGCTAGAAGATCATCATGCTGGCACTAAATTTGACATGCCCATTGATTTGCAGTGAGTAAAATAGATAACTGTCGGCAAGACTGACATGCCCAATGACTAGAAGTTGTGCAATGTGACATTGGTTTAAGGATTATGAATAATAAGCAAAATGATGGCAGCAGAGTTGTAGTCACTTAAACACATTCTGAATGATTTTTTACTTGCAGTTACCAAAAGTTATTCTTTATGACATTTGGTTTGGTAATTAGATGCAATCTATTTTGATATCTACAAATGATCTCACTGTTTGGGAAAGATAGCAGCAGGCACATTTTCTAAGTATCACCCCCAAATACTGTAACTGGCATCTCAGATATCTTTTTGTAAAATTGTTGTGCCTGTGTGATTAATACTGACATTCCACCCCTTGAAAACCAGAAAAATTCCATTGGCAGCAATTAAAAGTCATGGATATGGAGGAATATTTCAGACAAAATTAAATAAATAAATGCGTAAATAAATAAAAGTACTGTGAAATGTGAGCATAAATAAATAAATGTGTCATGAAATGAGTGCCTAAATAAATAAATAAATATGTCATGAAATGAGAGCATAAATAAATAAATGTTTCATGAAATATGTTTTTTGTTGCTTATTTATTTATTTCATTTTGTCCGTAACATTCCTGCAAACCGTTATGAAATACGACTTGAAATAAAACTGTCACTTTCACTCGTCAAAGTTGAGAGGGTGGGCTCTAACACGCCCTCTAGTTACTGATTGGTGAATCGATAGCACAAGAATTAACTAGAAAAATGCTTACTACTGCCAATGAAATGGATTCTGCCGAAGATATTATGTATTTCAGAGAGATAATTGAAGATTTATCGGAAGAAATTACAATGTTGGTGGCCCTTTTTATATTAGTTGGAGCTGCTTTGGGCATTCCATTTCAAAGTACCTAAACTAATACAGCCGTTGCAGCTTACCATATATCAAACTGGCTCATTCGCCTTGTGATCATCTTCTCCGATACACCATATAGATCTGCAATCTGTATTTTTAAACCGCATAACAGAAGGTGTTCTATTGACTCAGCTGGAATGTCAAAGGATGGACGTCCAGAGCAGGGAACTGTGTCACCTGAACTGGAGTGTAGTAGAGTCCGTTCCACCTGTTCTTTGATAATTTCAAAAATAGTTTAATCTACATTGGAGTCTAAAAGGGCCGCCAACATTGTAATTTCTTCCGATAAATCTTCAATTCTCTCTCTGAAATAGATAATATCTTCAGCAGAATCCATTTCATCGGCAGTACTAAGCATTTTTCTAATTAATTCTTGTGCTATCGATTCACCAATCAGTAACTAGAGGACGTATTAGAGCCCACCCTCTCAACTTTGATGAGTGAAAGTGACAGTTTTATTTCAAGTCATATTAGGTGACGGTTTGCAGGAATGTTACGGACAAAATGAAATAAATAAATAAGCAACAAAAAACATATTTCGTGACACATTTATTTATTTATGCTCTCATTTCATGACATATTTATTTATTTAGGCTCTCATTTCATGACACATTTATTTATTTATGCCCACATTTCACAGCACTTTTATTTATTTATTTATTTATTTAATTAATTTTGTCCGAAATATTCCTCCATACATGGAAGCCACAGCTGTATTTTATTTATTTATTTATTTGTTGATACAGCTTCTGCAATTTATGTCAGGTCTGTACCTGGTTGGGGTGGTTGTCAGACCAGATAACTTGACAGACTCTGTGATAAAGTAATACATTTACATACAATAAGTCAGCTAAAGCATTTCCTTTTGAGATATCAACAATTTCACTGATCTGAGTTAAGCAATTCACAGCCAAAGATGTTGCTAAAAGGATGACCTGTAAAAATGTTAACTACTAATGGGCCATTGTTTGGTTAGAGTCCTAGGAGATGTGATGAAAGAATCTCCTGGTTTTTCAGAGTCATGCCAGATTCGTGAACAACAAATGCCAAAGGTATACCTGGAACCAGTATATAGGGGGCTGGTAACTTGAGTAACAGCAAGTAATTCTGCAACCATTCATAACTGGAAGAAGACAGACAAACTGATTCAACGCTGGGAGACTGGTATACCAAACAAGTGGCAGCAACTAAATGCAGAAATGCAAGGAGGGAGAGGGCCACAAGATCAAACTTATAAACACTGGTAGTGACATTGGAGTTTGGTAATATCCTCAGCTCAGTGTAGTTGTGAAACAGGTACTCACTTACCCAGAGGTGGTAAAAGACAATGCCAAGTACATTGTATAACTCCAATAAAACATCTCACACTGGAGCAACCACTCCTAAATAACCATAAGAATATTTGCTTGAAAGATAGAATAAACTAAAATGATCCAGACCTCAGGCACTTGGAGAATCAGAAGTATACACTACAGCAGACAACCTCATGTACAGAGGAGGTCCCATCCTAGGAATTTTAATGAAGCTCTGCTGAAAACAGAAAATAACAATGAAGATGTTCAAATATTCCTGATCATAGGCAGTTGTGTCTTCTATCCCTGCTGTAATAGTAGAATAATTTGATGATGGGACCTTAGGGATTTCTGATATTCTCATTGTGAAGAGAGTCACTATAGTGCAATGCAGAATCTAGTAGGCTTCCCTGAAAATCACACAATGACTCAGAGCTTTGAAACAGAGAACAAAAAGATTAACATAGAAAGAAAAACTGGCAAAGCTGGTGACATTTATTTTTCCAGTGTCCCTGATCTCTATAATTAAAGCCAGCATCTTGGCCTATTTCTGGATCTTGCACTGAGAGAAGTAATCCACCCCCTCTCCTATGAACTTTGTCTTGACTCCTGATTTTTTTCTTTTTCTTTTTGATTGTTAAGTGTGTACTGCTGTGACCTTTATCACATTTTCCATCCTGCCCCTTCCATCCAATACAAGAGGTTTTTACTGCCTCCCTAGTTTTGGTGCCTAGATTATATAAATAAAGACACCAACAGTATTCTGCTGTCAACTTCATCTTGGAATAGGGTTCAAATGCAAGGTCATTCAATCCACCCCGTTACTGTCTCCCTCCCTCTTTCTAAACACAGATTCCTTTAATTTTTTCACAACTAATTTTTGTACAAGGCTTCTAAAGATGTATTTTGTTTTCAACAAACAGCAGATCATCTTTTTCCATATCTTCCTGTCCTCTCCATCTTGCTCTGTTACACCCATCACCTTCATGTCCTCTCTCACCACATCCATAAATCTTCTCTTATGCCTTCCTCTTTTCCTCTTGCCTGACAGCTCTATCCTTAGCATCCTTTTCCCAATATAACCAGCATCTCTTCTCTGCACATGTCCAAACCAGTGCAATATATCCTCTCTAACTTTGTCTCCAAACTGTCCAACCTGAGTGTCCCTCTAATATACTCATTTCTAATCCTGTTCATCCTCATCACACCCAATGTAAATCTTACCATCCTAAACTCTGCCACCTCCAGCTCTGTCTCCTGTCTTTTCGTCAGTGCTACTGTCTCTAACCCACATAACAAAGCTGGTCTCACTACCATCCTGTAGACCTTCCCTTTCACTCTTGCTGATACCCGTCTGTCACAAATTACTCCTGACACACTTCTCCAACCATTCCACCCTGCCTGCACTCTCTTTTTCACCTCTCATCCACAATCTCTATTACTCTGTATTGTTGTTCCCAAGTATTTAAACTCCACCTTCGCCAACTCTACTCCCTGCATCCTCACCAACTGACCTCCCTCTCATTTACACACATGTATTCTGTCTTGTTCCTACTGACCTTCATTCCTATCCTCTCTAGAGCATATCTTCACCTGTCCAGGGTCTCCTCAACCTGCTCCTTTCTCTCACTACAGATCACAATGTCATCAGCAAACATCATAGTCCATAGGGACTCCTCTCTAATCTGTCAACCTGTCCATCACCATTGCGAATAAGAAAGGGCTCAGAGCTGATCCCTGATGCAATCCCACCACCACTTTGAATGCATCTCTTACTCCTACCGCAGACCTCAACACTGTCACACTTCCCTCGTATATATCCTATACCACTCAAATAATTTCAAGACAAAGAAGAAAACATTGTTTAAAATGTTTAATTAAACTTTCTCAAAAGTTCAAAATAGATACTTTTGATTAATAATAGGTTTTTAATGGAACTTGGTGTCCTCAGTCTTGTTTGTTTTGTTAGTGAAATTAAATAGTGTTTATAAAATTAAAAGCATGGGGCAGGGGATGACAAGTCATATGACTTGAACAGAGGACCGAAGTGGAACAAATATACTATGCCTTTGGAGCTGTAATACTGTACGTGAAATAATCATATACATGAAAAGTGAAACACTTCTGTAACTGTATGTTTTGGTGCTGCAGACTCTCATGCAGCCACGTGCTCCATTCCAAAAAAAATGGCTGCGTAGCGAGTTGTGTTTCTTGTGTCTTTTTTTTTCTTCTTCTACTTTAGTCTGCTTTTTGTTACTTTTCACATGCAGTTTTTTTGAATGCATTGTAAAGTGTGTTTTTCTTTAACATGAGAAGTGGGATTCACAAAAAAAAAGAACAGGTTACTTATAGTACTGCTTTTGTTTTATGAAATAATTTGAAATGTTGCTATTGTTTAACACAATTTGTACTTAACACAGTGAACAAACAATCTTTTTTTATTAAAAATACTCCAATACAGAAAAGATTTTGGTCACTATTCTTGCCAGAATGTGGTGCAGCTGCTGCCTGGATTAGTCCACACAAAAACTATATAGTAGCATTCTGTTAACAGCACACAATTTTGGGGAAGGAGGGATCAAATAGTTGCTTAAGAAAATATGTCTAGATTACTGTTTTTGAGTTGATTACATTCTTTAATTATGGCAGTGAAAACTAGTACTGTATAGTGTATTTAAATATACCTCTTGTAGGATACATATGTAGGTAGACCTCAGAGGTTTTGCTTTTTTTTGTGTACATTGACATACTGTATATTTAAATCATGTATTTTAAATGTGAAAAATTCTAAATTAATTTATGTCTAACATTACTAATAGAAACAAAAGGTATCATCTTGCAAGGAATGAGCCAGAATTAATGTTATAGGTTGTGTGGTCTGTACGGTAATTGATCGAGTATTCTCAGTTATACTGTGGAGACTGTTGAGATATGTGAAATTCATTTCCATAGTTAAAAAATGACATCTAATTAGGATGAATTAAGTGTTTTTCAAATTAGCCGTAATAGAAATTTTGTCTTATTACAAAGAGAAATAATACATTGCAATATGTTGCAAAACTAATTTGCAATGCTTAAATTGCAACATATTAACCCTTAAACTGCCGGAACTATAATCGGTTCCCACTGCAATTTGCCAGCACAGAGGAGCCAAGTATATTAGGCAACATACATTTGTTGAATGCCACAACCAGCTATAGTTGGTTCCCAGTGCAATTTGCCAGCACGCCAGAGCTGATCAGTCAGTACCGTACATTTGTTGAGCAGCCAGCTCATGACCACTGCAGCATCAATGGCCCTGAGATTCAGCCGCTGCACTAGACTAGCCTCACAGCATCAGCGTTTACCTCTGTGTGCGTGAGTGCAGCCAGTTCAAGAGCAGGTTGCTCGGTGATTTACTGAATTTCATCAATGGCGTCAGTTGCACTTTGTACATATTGTTCCAGTGGTTTTTTTAAATAGTTTTTATAGTTCATTGGAAGTGTCTAAAATGATCAGTGTTGCAGTAATTGTGATGCTCTTTGCATGAAAAAAAGTGTTCTAATAAAATTTCACTTTTTTTTTGATTTTATTAAAATCACACAACATTCCATACAAATAAATACATTTTTACAAACATAAGATTGAAAACAAATCAACCCCCATCCCTGAGAAAGAGAGCTAAGCCAGCAGAGTAAGACTTAAAGCTAGTAAAAATAAATAAGTAGATGAATTAATAAGTGAATAAAGATAAATGGAGAAGAAAAAAAGGAAAAAGGGGGAGAGAATCTGCTTTCTCAGCGCTTTAAAAGCTTATTCTAAAATGTTATTGATTAGATCCTGCCAGGTTTAGAAAAAGTTCTGCACAAATCCTCTAAGTGCAAATTTGATTTTTTCCAGTTTCAAATAGTATATAACATCAGTTACCCACTGACATAGAATAGGAGAGTTAGGATTCTTTTCAGTTGAGCAAGATAAGTCTATGTGCCAATAGTGTAGTAAAGGCAATTACAGTTTGTTTGTCCTTCTCCACTTTAAGCCCATCTGGGAGTACACCAAACACAGCTGTTAATGGGTTAGGAGGGAGTGTAACACCAAGGCTGTCTGACAGACATTTAAAGATTTTGGTCCAGAATAATGTTAATTTGGTGCAGGTCTAGAACATGTGACCCAGTGAGGCTGGGACTTGATTGCAACGTTCGCAGGTTGGATCTTGCCCTGGAAACGTTTTGGACAATTTTAAGTGAGACAGATGTGCTTGATATATAATTTTCAGTTGAATAATTGTATGCTTTATGCATATGGAGCTCTAGTAGATTCTCTGCATTGCTACTTTCCTCTTCTTTTCTGAAATATTGAGTGAGAGATCCTTTTCCCACTGTTCTCTTGGATCTTTAAAAAGGAGGGACTGTAAAATGGTTTTATATATTAACAGAAATGCTGTCTGAGTACTCAAGCTTGAGCAATATTTTTTCTGGCATAGAGGTAGGTGGGAGGTGTAAAATTTCACTTTTTCTTGGTGAATTGTGACGCTTACTTAAAAAATGCAGCAAAAAGGTATTTGGCGTCCGGGGTGCATTAACCCCCAAGTATGTGGCAGTTTAAGGATTAAATTGCAATGTTATCACATTATGACCCAAGTGTCATGATCATGGCATATCCCTGATAATTCCCACATCTACACAGAGTAGTATATTAGTTTATAAATTGTTTTCTTCTAATAAATGCTCTATGACTCATGATTCTTCAATTTTTCCTTTTCTCAGATATGTTTTGTTAGATTTTGGACGTTTTCAAATATATTGCATGATATAAT
>JANRMT010028174.1:165345790-165416379 GCA_026402145.1 Polypterus bichir lapradei
CTATCTATCTATCTATCTATCTATCTATCTATCTATCTATCTATCTAAATCCCTTGTTATTTAAACAGAGTGGATTTGTTTTATTTAAACAGTGCAAATAACTCCACTACCAACCGTAATCCACAAAGATAAGCAGAATTAAGTTACATTTTCATTTAAATGGTGGGATTAAAAAATGCATTACTAAAGAAATGGAGGGCATCAACTTAAGTAAAAGCATGTGGGTGATTAAGTCCACAAATTGCTTGTATGTTAGGATTTATTGTCTACTTTTTTGAAATAGTGCTGACAAATAGGCATCTTTCAAGTTTTCTGGTTCTGTTATTTACATTTACATGTATTTTCTTGGCAGACACTTTTATCCAAAGTGACTTACAACAGAGGTTTGGTTTAAAGTGAAATGAGGCAAAGCTCCAAAACTTAAGTTAGGCTTCAAAATAATATCCATATGTAGTGTCACTCCTTTTTAATGATCTTACCTAAGTTCATAAACTGGGTCTTTTTCCCCTCAATGGCATTTGTGCCATAAACACTGCAACTATAAATAAGAGCAGAAACTGTCCAGTCATAACTCATTTTGATGTGTTTGTAGCTATTTATTTTTTCTTAATTGTTAAGTCTTTTAATAATGAAGTATCTTTTCTGGATAAGTGGTTGAAATATTTCAATAGAGATCTGGATGTGCAATCAACCATAAAATGGTGAGACAATATCAGGTAAATCTGTTATCCTTCTAGCTTGCTATGTTATGTTGTGCATAAAGTAATATATTATATTTACTCCTTAAATATGCTAAAAAGCACCTTTAAAGAGATGGAGCTAAGATTTGTGCAGTTGAAGTGGCATCAATAAAGAAGTTGATCTGTAAAGATGCATGTTTGTCAGTGTCGTCATCTGCTGAAGATAGTGCTTTGATGGACAAGTTGGCATGAGGTGCAGAATAAGTGGAGCATGTTTCAGGATTACTACAGTAACAGATTTTCCTTGTTTAACCCACAGAAAAAAGTAATTATCAGTAAATCAGCAGGTATTTTGTCAACAACTACTATAAATTAAGTAGAAAAGCAACAGTTGATGATGTTTGTGGGAAATTAAGTTTTTAGTTATTGAAGTGCCTAGTAAATAATTTCACAGTTGATGCTTAAAGAGTTCTCCACCCAAAAACAATATTTTTCTTTGTAGTGAAAAAATCTGTAGAGAAAACTTTTAATTTCATGTTTTCATGCAGAACAGTGTTTATGACTTAATAGAACAGTAATGGTTCTAGTTCTGTCTAACAACATACTGTAAAATGTGAAAACGTCCATGTAAAAACTTTTTTAATATTCCCATATAACTTCTGTTGCATATTTATCATGTCCGTTACCAATCTGTATGGTCAAAATGTGTGTATTTTTTGCTAAACAGTTACGTCTTGAAAACTTACTGTTGAATGTCAACAGGAAAGATGCCATTCCCAGAATATTGTGCATTTGAATTCTGCATAAAAAGGTGAGTTTATAAATGTTTATTGTCCGTCGCTATGTAGCACTTGGGGTAAGTAACGTAAACAAAATATTGTTTTTTTGGGTGTGGCATTCTTTCAACATCTGAGTTTTAAACAGACTACAATAACTGGTGTATATTTTTGGATGCCTATGGTAAGAATTTAAAGGATACGAGTATGTTAAATATAAACTTGTTGCCATTTCATTTGGCTGTTTATATATTAGCCATAACTAATATTAGTTAATGTAGTTTCCCCAACTGTAGTAACATAGTCACCCTGGGTCAGAAATTATTTCAAAAGCAACATAATCCATTCTAATGCTCTTCTGGAAAATTTGTATTGATTGTATTTTACATACTGTATTGTACTCTTTAAGCTGAAGAAATCACAATTAAATAAAAAGAAACACATGCAATGTGTTGCATTTATGCAGTTTGTAATATGTGGAGAGTACAAGTTTAAGATAATGTAACCACACTGTAAAATCAGTTGACACAGTTATCTCTGAAGTATTGCTCAATGCAGGATTTCTAAACCAGCAGCACTAGCCAGGTTGCCACCCAGCATTTAATTTCAATGCAGTAACATGGGTATAATAATATATTTATGCAATAACCAAAGGAGAACAAAATATTATCTTTCATTATAAAACATATGTAATGACTGATATTAACATAAAAACTATCAATAAAACAATGTATTATTCTATGCATTTTCTGTCTACAAATTTAGCCTCCCTGCTTATTTCAGTGTATCTCTTATCTGTACTTACTATGCATTATTTGCTTTTGCAATAACTTCTTTTCAAAGCCCTTTAAGGGTGCTTGCTTAAAAATTACTATATATGATGTAAGACAAGGGCACAATAGTAATGCAGTGTTTTAGTGTTGCTGTCTCCCAGCTTCAGATTTCTGGTTTAGAATCCTGGTTTCTATGCTACTTGTATGGAGTTTGCATGTGGGCCTTTTCTCTCACAACCTAAAGGTGTGCTAATAAGTTCAACTGGCATATATACATATAGGCCAAGTATAGGACATGTATGTGTGCCCGTCAATGAATTGACACCCTGTCCAGGGTTGCACTGCAAAAAATGAAACCTAGCAAGTGAAAACTTTTTATGTCAAGCCATTAAATCTAGTTTTCTTTATTGTAATATTTCTTAACTTACCAAGAAATGTGTTTTTAAGATTCTTTAGCTTATTTTAAAGAATCTTGTCATGTTAATTTTGCTTTTCTCCATTGGCAGAATTGTTTTACTAAAGTGTTTTAATTAATAACTACAGTTGTATATTAATTCTTATTATCACTATTACTAAAAGAAAAAAATACTTTTTTATTCATGCTTTCAAATTAAATGTCTACAGTCAATCAAATCAAACTTATACAACAAATAACTTAATAGACAAACTAGAAGGGAAAAAAAAACATCATCAAGAAAAAAAAGACAAATTAGAATTTAACCTGAACCTGAGAGAAAGAGAGAAGAGCGAGAGCAGGGAAAATGTTCTTTTCCCTCTGATATGAATGCTTTTACTAAAAGTGCATCTTACATTGGTTCCATATTCTGAGTAATTGGTGAACAATCACTCAGAATACCAATTGGATTATTGGTGTATTGATGATGATTAGTATTTATTAGGGCACAAAGCTGGGTATATAAAGAGGTATAACAAGATTTTATTTCCATTGCAGACCAGCCTTGTGTAAATTAATTGATTTGTGTCAACTTCCAGGTCTTTATAGCTTGTTTATTTTCTACCCACTAATAAAATTGAAAGTTAACTAGTGCCATGCTTTAGGTCTTTGTAGAGTTGCCATTTGAATGCCTGAATATCTTGAATTCCAAATAGATGAGGTTATAATTAAGTCTAGTTTCTTAAAGAACTATTTGTTAATGTATACAGGGATATTCTGAAGTAGAAAAAGAAGTTTTGAAAGGATGTTCATCTTGATGGTACTGAAATTATGTTGAAAAAGATCTTTATATTTACTTGTGATGTTTACTCCTAAATATTTAAACTATTTTGATAAAATGAAACAGATGTCCAGACTAGTGTGGTGTGCTAGAGTGTTCACTGAAAAAGCTCTCTTTTATTAAAATTGATTTTGAGTTTAGGTATCTTTTGAAATTCTGCTAGTGCATTAAGGACTACTGGTAAAGATGTTTGTGGGTCTGATGTGTACAGTTATCTGCATATAGTGATTTTCTGCTCAAGTCTGTCACTGATAATCCCCTTTATCTGTAATGTTTTTCAAAAATGAATAGTCAATTGCTCATTGGGAGCTGCAAAAAGCAATGTTAAGAGAGGACACCCTTGTCGAGTACCACATTCTGGTTTGAAGTAGTTTGAGATCATGTTATTCCAGATTGAGGGTTCTGGACTGAAAAAGTTGCAACTAATCGCGCAGCCGCGCTATTTAATGACACTTGACTTTATTGAAAAGAAACATCCTGAAAAAGTTGCAACTGATTGCACAGCCGCACTATTTAATGACATTTGCCAAACTCATTTCAGAAACATTCTAAAGGGGAGGACTAAACAAAGCTCCTTGGACAGGTTTCTATTGAAACGCCTTGAGAATGAAAGTGCCGAAAGCGTGGCAAAAAAAAAAAAACTAGTGAAGAAGAAAATTAAATTAAGCAAAAGTGAAGTGAAAGAAAAAATCATTACAATACGCTAATCGGCTTCGCCAACATCTGTTTATTTCTTTAGATTCTCTTTTATATATTAGGTTTTATTTTGTTTGTATACAATATTTGTTCATTATAAATACATTTTTCTTATGTTGAAAACATTTAACAAAAAATTGGGGTGGTTTTTTGGGAGCTGGCATGAATTAATCTCATTTAAATTAATTTCAATGGGGAAAATTGATTTGAGATACAAGCATTTTGACTTACGAGCCCGGTCACGGAACGAATTAAACTCGTATCTCAAGGTATCACTGATATATTAGTGCTGGGCAGTATACCTGTTCATACCAAAAACCGTTTTTTATTTTTGTTATGATACGGATTTTTTTATACCTCAACACCGGTTTAAATAGCCTAAATAACGTTCAGAATGTGGCACAGTGGGAAACTGTTTAAGAGTGGACCTTTTCCACTGCTGCACCACTAAACACGCAACAGAGTGCATGCGTTAGTTAAGGTATTGAGCGGTGAAAATGGACAGAGAACATTCTGAAACTGAAGCTATTTACTCGGCGTGGTTCAGTTTCCTTTCAAAGTCATGTAGGATGTGGGGTTCTGTTATGCTATATTGACCCTGCTAGTGTGTATGTGTTGCTCGTATTCATCCTGTGATGTGCTAGCTCCTCATTCAGGATTTGCTCCTGCGTCGCACACAATGCTTGCTGGGATGGGCACAATCCTGAATGGATGGCATATTTAAACATGTATAGCGAAGATTTTTTTAAAGTTCTGGACACTCCGTAGTCTAGGTTTGTAACTAGTTTTAATTTCACAAAGATGTTTACCGTGTGGTGATTGGTTATGTGGAGAAAGAAAAAGGATACGACATTGTGCACCAGAAGGCGGGAGCTTATTCAGTGCAGCAAGATCAATGCACATGTACCATGCAAGGCATGCACGGGGGCCACTGTGAAAAGAAAACTGTTCATGGCTCATATTGCAAAGGAACTTTGCCGTTGCATCTTAATAGAAAAGGCGATGGAAAAAGAAAAGGAGGAAGCAACATCGACAAGCTTCTGCTCCAAGACAGCCGCTTCCCCAGGAAAGTAAACTCAGTCAGTGTCAAGTGCCCTTTCAATGTAATAGAAACCACAGCATAGAGAAACGTGTGCGCATTGCAACAGGTACACATGTCGTAAATGTAGGAAAGATGGTTCTTGCAGCACGGAGAAAAAAAAAGAAAGAGACAAATGTATGGGACACACCCGATCTGACGCTGTTCATTTTCAAATAATATTGTATTAGTGCGATAATGTTTTCTGATTGGTACTATTCAGGTCATAAAATGATTTCTTCAAAATATCATATTTACCTACGTCTTGTGTTGTTTTTTTTTTTTTTTGACATCATACACCATAAGGTGCATACTAATTCTGCGTGAGCAGGAACACTCAATAAAACTGAATAAAAAAAAAATAAAGTGATGGTGAGATACGAGGAAGGCGGATTCACCAGCATTTGTGTGTCAGCTTTTATCCCTCCAGATCAGAAAATGTCCAGTTCCATTGCCTCAAAACACTACTCACATCTACAGTTATTCCCAGTTTCAAATAAAAACTAGCAGTGTTAGATCCCTAGGGCGGTAGTATGTATAGTGATTGTGAGTGAGAGAATAAAAGTGAAAAAAAAAGGTAACTTTTACAAGTACAGTACTATAAATGTACACAGTCTGTTACAGACGCAAACCAAATGTATGTGTGTACTGTATAATATTAACAATAAGAGCAGCTCACTACTGAAAACGGCAAATATGGGAGGCAGTGGGGATCGAACCGGTGGCCCCTTGATTACAAGTCGGCAAATCTTACCGTTACACCAAGGAAGCTGTTGTATCAACCTTGAACCTTTTGTGAAAGTGTTTATTTGATCTTTGGACTTCAGGCTTCACGTATTCTATAGTTTATGCCTAAATTTTGTAACATTTATTACTAAAATATGAAAAAGTTTCTGTTTTAACAATGTGTTTACACAGATTACTGTAGAAACGGAATACATATGAAATGCATGTGTTCCAAATAACGATCTATTATTTCCACTCTAAAACTCCAGCAGTTCACTCCCAGATAATCAAACAAGGCATGAGCTGGAAGAACTTAGTGAACGTTCTGCAACGGTGGGGGACAGATTAGCAGGCTCCTTGCTGCTTGTCTTAATCGGCACATTTACAGGACAAAAGATGCTGATGGAGAGGTGCGAATGGATTTAAGGTGGGCCAGATTTACGCGTTTTCTCGTAGGCTCTGGTAATTCTAGTGTCAATGTACTACATTAACTTATGATGGGGTTTGAGAAAATATAGTAAATTAAACATTGATTTTAGGGTGAAGTTTAGTTTACAACATTCTACTTTAATGAGAAAATAAACTATGAGAATAAAGTGGAAATGTCGACTTTAATCTCAACATAAGGGTCAAGATTAAAGTGGAAATGTGGAGAATAAAGTTAACATGTTGACTTTATAGTAGACATATAGTTTTTTTTTCTTCACTGTGGCCCTAATACGCTTCCATAAGGCTATACCACAAATAGCATTATAAGTGCAAGTTGCAGTTTTATTATTTATGTATATAGCTTAGCTTGAAGCAAGGTCCATATTAATGCAATTTGCCTTAATGATGGTTCAGTTGGTAAAGATGTCTCACCAAGTTGCACTTGTTTTATTTTATTTTTATTTAGTGAATACTGTGTAATGCACCTGGGCTTGAAGTCTTGAAGTAATAGTATTATTACTGGAATTTGCACTATTATTTATTTTATTGTTATTATTTATTAGTTTAAATATTATGCAGTTTAATGATGGTAAAGTTATTTCACTTTAATGTGTCAGTGGACCGAGATTTGTTAACATTAACAGAAAATGTAGTTGGTTTACAAAAAATATTCACTATTTATTCCTTTTCTAAGACATGTTCAGTGCAATACAACTTTTGATAGCACCTCTGAATATTTTACTAAGTCTAAATGCCTCTTTGGATGGTTGAAAATATGTTGTCAAAATTTTATCTTAAGTTGCTTGCAAAATTTGTTCAATAAAAAGGTTCTATATTTTGACTGTAGCTGTCATGCAATGTGATTCCTTCTCTTTATTAGTGCCACCCCCTTGGAAACTATCACTTTATGGGGCCATGCAAACCTGTATTAATACTTACGTGCACATTAAAATGTTTTTTTGTACAATGTACAATTCTCATGACAGTGGAATGGGTTATTCTTAGCCAGTCTACTGTATTAATTGCAGTGGAAAATGTGGTTAACATCCACTCATGCATGGGAAAAAAATACTGTTGAATACTGTGAAACTGTTATAATTTTGAAAAATACTGTGATATAGAATTTTGGTCATACCGCCCAGCACTAATACTGTATATATATATATATATATATATATATATATAATATACACACACGCACACTTTAAATTTCTGGTTGCTTATGGTTACATGGTTTCATCACATAAGTGATGTATATGTTGTGATGGACGATATGCAGAAGGAGGGTGGTTCCTTAACCAGACAAGAGGCCAGCCCAATGCCATTCCAAGAAACAGGGCAAAGAAATCTCTTCTATTCCCATAATAGAGGCAGAGGATGTCAATGCCAGGAGGAATACATGACGTCTCGGCTGGGTTAGATCCAGGAACAATACCAAGCCAGGAGGCCCGTATAATGGAAGGACTGGGGAAAAAATAGATTCCGAAACATTACCTCCCCCAGAACATTAGATGGCAGCTTCTCCAGATTGCAACGGTGCCCTGGGTTATCACAGGGCACTATGGGGCTTGGAGGTCTTTGTCTCAGCCCTGTTGGGTACCGTGGGTGCCACCAGGAGGTGCTGCGAAAACGGATGTGACATGGGGTTTCTGTCTAACCCGGAAGTGCTTGCAAACCATATGGGCTGCAATATAAAAATATTAATGTAAAAGGACTTTATGCCCTCGTCCAGGCATTGAGGAGTAGAAGAGAGAGATGTGGAGAAGCTGAAGAGAATTGTGGTGGTTATGCTTTTGGACCTGTGTGGAAGGTATTTGTACAAATAAATCAGCTTTATTTGAAGGGGACTGGTTTCTGTGAAGTTGTGTCTGCGGTTTGGGGCTCTCTGGTGCTGGTAGTGGCTCACAACGTGTGTGTTTGTGTGTATGGAAGCAAAAGTCTGCGATACAGTTTGCATATTTATAGGTAAAGATCCACAAAGGGAGAAAATGAGTCCTATACCTTAAAATAGTTTTTTATTCCTAAGCTTTCGACCACCTTCCAGGTGTCATCATCAGAGGAAAATGATTAGACATACAGGAGTTAAAGGAAATATATAGCAGGTGAAGGGTGAGGATGGAGGGGGAGGTTGCAAGGGGTTTGGGGAGGGATTAATGCCATCAGAATGACAGACCCATGGTCACTGATTTACACACATACAAGTTCCATCAGACACATTTTTAACTGAGGCACTGGGACAATAAACTTCAGGGCCAACACTAAGAGTGCAAGAGAGCTAGCTGAGTCATGGCTCTCTAATGAGCAACCAAAATATAGGTGGTTAAGGTATCAGCACAGGCCCTGTTGATACAATAAGCCCTTATCTAAAAATGGTTGAATTTCCTCCAGGTCTTCACATTGGCAACCAGTTAAGTTTAGGGCCAGTTTTTAAATGCTTGCTATGACATATAAAATCATGATTACTTCATTCCCTTTTTAATTTTTTAGAATTGCACATTACCAGATTACCATACCTTTAAGTATTATCATGCATATTGATGTGCATGGTGCTTTGGATATTTTGTTTTGCTGTAGATGTGCACAGTGCCATGAACCCATAAATGAGAAGTGAACTATTATAAAAAGTATATTTTTTATGTTAAATGTGAAATACTCCTTTATTCAAGGTGACTTAGATCAAATTTTTTTTATATATATACAATTGGAGCACATGTGCGTTAAGTGCCTTGTCCAGGAGTACACAGTGGGTCAGAGATGACAACTGAATCCTCAGCCTTATGGTTTAAAATCCAATGTGTTAGCCAATACAGCACATTATCTCTTCCAATAATATTCAACAATGGTATGAATTTTAAAAACCATATCTAGGTAACAGTCACTGCATCATTTATGATCTGGAATTTTAATTTCTACCTTCATGTTGATGTTTCTGTATAAAATGTACTGATTCTAACGTATTGTTAACGTTTCTCTCAGGTCACGTTTACTTCTGCAGATACTTTTGAAGTTTGCAGTTTGTGTGTTTTGTGTTCTTATGCTCAACTTTATAGTTTGACATTTTGACTTTTTCACTTGTAAAGCACCTTATTCTGTGTTGTGTGAAAGGCCTCTCTAAAGATTTGATTGATATGATGTCTTTTGCATTTCTTGATCTTTTGAATTTATTTTGCCATATGCATTAATTATAGGATATCGATTTATTAACCAGCTGTACTTGCTTAAATGCCTAATTGCAGCCTGTTTATTCAAAAGCTCAATATGTATTATTATTTCTGAATCTAGGAAAGCCTGTTCCCTGAACTGTTTATATTTTGCATGAAAGGCTTCTTACCGTGAAATATTCATTTAAACTGAAGTCGACTTTACATTCACAGGAATTTAATGATCGTGATCTATCTTTCCGTAGGTCAAAGCACAAAGAGCAAGTTCCACCCTGTGTGTAATCCACCTGTAATGTAAAAAAGATAACGTCAGATCTGATTGTGTGTAACAGTTGGATTTACTGGGTTCAACTTGTCACAACAAATGAGAATACATTTTAATTATAAACATTTGATACATATAAGGACATTCAGAAGATTCAAAACTTTAGCATAAATTGATTTGTTTTTGAAAGGATGTTCTGTTGCTAAACAGAGAAAGTGTTAGGATAGGAAATCACAAGATAAGAGCCCAGAAGGGAGCAGTTACAAAGAGAAATAACCCTAGAAGCAGAGCTGAACAAAAGAAGATGATGTTATAACTTAATACTATATGATTGGGGGCCCTTTGAAGGTTTATTCCGTAGGAGCACATAGAGCAGAATTATAAATGCCAGTGCTGGTTGAAGGAAATGGTTGCTACAGTAGATAGGCACTAGTATAATATGACAGAGAGTTTATTTTATTATTTTGTAATAAAAACAGTATATGATCTTCCAACAGTAGACTAACAAGTGTGGAGTTTGAAGATAAGTTGTATTAAATGGCTAATCAAAGGATGCAATAAGAAGCAATTTGAGTTTCTGTTCAGCTGGAATTGGGGCGAGGATAGCTGATGGGAGTAGGAAACAAGCACAACAAACCAAGCCTTGTTTGAGTAATTAGAAAAACACCAAAGTAAGAGGTAGACATTATTACAGGTAATATCCCATTCTGTCTTGTGCTAACTGCTGCCACGTTATATTCTGGTTCATCCAACTAGTTCAATAGATTCAAAATTTTCATGAATGGGTAAAGTTATTGCCACAATACACAAATCACCATATTGACTCAGTATCCCTCAATCAGAATCACATTTTTCATAGTTTTAATAGGGGTCTTTCAAGATCGGTTATTTTCAAGTTGATTTGCTCAGCATGTAAAATGCAAACCACAAATCAGGGCTAGAATGTTCCACAAAAGGAGCAGAAGAGTGCACAGTTTCACTGTTTTTCTACTAACAACAGGATCCGAATAATTGTTTATACAACTTGTGACTTTATTTTGTGCAAACAAGTGATTATTTTAAAGCAACATTAATCTAAATAACATAATTAGATCATATTAGGTAAACTTTATTAATCCCATGGGGAAATTCAAATGCACACAGTAGCAGAAACATAAAAAACAAGAATACAGACTCACAGGACAGAAATACAGCCAATCAATCAATTGATAGGTAAATTATTAAAAATAAACATTGGGTGGAAACATTGAATTACCTAAAAACAGCGGGCAGAAAAGACCCCTAGAGACACTTTTTAGCACACCATGGTGGAATGGGCATGCGGCTAAATGTGTTCCAAGAGAGCACCTCATGGAGATTTTTCATGATGGCATCCAATTTTGCCATCATCTTCTTTTCCACATCAGCTTCCAGTTTGTCCAGGGTTTGCCCTGTGTTGGAGCTGGCTTTCCAGAAATGTTTGTTCAAGCATTGTGCTTCTTTTGTTCTCACGTTGCTCCCTCAGGAGATTACAGCATAGAGCATCATACTTGGCTACTATGGAGGTGTAGAACATTTACATCAGCAAACCTCAAAAGACCTGAGTCTCCTTATCAAGAACAGTCTGCTTTGGCCCTCCTTGTACAGTGCCACTGTGCTGTAAGGCCTGTCCAGTTTGATGTTTATGTGAACCCCCAGTTACTTGTAGCTCTGCACCACAGCCATGTCCTCCCCTTGAAAGGTGGAAGTGAATGAACTAACTATGCTCAGAGTAACACTGAA
Organism: Polypterus bichir lapradei; assembly: GCA_026402145.1. Lineage (NCBI taxonomy): Eukaryota > Metazoa > Chordata > Cladistia > Polypteriformes > Polypteridae > Polypterus > Polypterus bichir. The sequence continues at coordinate 165,357,371 of JANRMT010028174.1, forward strand.
GCTAAGGTCTAGACTTCTACATGATGACATTATTTGTAAGTAATCTGTGACCATGACATCAATATTGACATGAAATAATTCATATCAAGGGTGAACTCAGTTTATGAAGATGGATTCAGGAGGAATTCATATGAAAAGGAGAAAATGAAATGGAGCTGGTTCTAGGACCTTAAGAAATAAAGATATTTGCAGCTTATGATGGCTTATTTTGGCTTTATCTTAACAAAAGTATGTGTCAAACAGATGTAGATCCGCATCACTGTTTTTAGCACCTATTCAACAAGGAGTGATAGCTGTGAATGTTGATCTCTTTCATCTGCTGTCTGCCAGTTCAATTCTGCTGTGAATGAAGCAACTCACTGTTCCCAGCACTGATATGAAACTATACTTTTGTGTTAATGGAAATTGTGTAGGTAAGACAGTTACTCTTTTGCTAGTTCCGGACCATTCTATTAAAATTGTGCTTTTATTTGACTTCAGTCATGTTTTGCTTCTACTGCATGTGCAAACTTCAGTATACAGTGCTTTTATAAAGTATTCAGACCCCTTCACTTTTTTCACATTTTGTTATGTTGCAGCCTTATGCTTAAATTGTTTAAATAAATGCTGTCCCTCATGAAGAAACACTCCGTATCACAGAATGACAAATTGAAAATAGGATTTTAGGAATTTTTGCTAATAAAAAAAATGTGTTATAATAAAAAAAACTGAAAAATCACAGTGACACAAATATTCAGACCCTTTGCTACGGCACTTGAATATTTGGCTTAGGTGCATCTGTGACTGTGCAGGTCGGCTCCTTGCTCCCTCTTCCATTTTGGAAGCCTTTTGAACCTGATACCATCAGTGCTGTAACCAAGATGAGCTTGGCAGATGAGGAGAAAGCACACATAAAGAAAGGTGATTGTGAAAAGTGCTTGAGTGCTTTTATTTAAAAAAATCTCAAAATCAAAGTTTTCCATAAATAATCCATAAAAGTAGTGAAAGTGGAAGTTAAGACAATCCCATTAAACATTAAAATCAGAGGTTAAAGCACAGGCAGGAAACTTCTTTAAAAACACTAGCCTCGGTGCCCCTTTAAAACCAACTCCTCCTTGTCTTATCCCTTCCCAAATCTTGCATACCGAGGAAAAAGTCTACCAGCAGACACAGACAAGTTTTGCCCCGACTTGTGTCCCCTTTGCCTCTTCCTTGGCATTCCATGGGGAGCCACTGAGCCCTGGTTTGCTCTTACCGCTGCCAGTCTATCGGCTCCTCCCGGGGAGTGCACATTCCTGAGCACAATGGTAGCTCCTGATGCTGAGTATCCGTTCAGCCCTTCCTGAGCGCTGGCCACACACGCTCCTTCCTGGGCTCCATACCCATCTGTCTGCTTCGTTTCCTCACACCAGCTCTCTCTCACACTCCTGTCTCTTTCATTCTTACTTTAACGTCCTTTTTATCCTTTAGTTGGTTCCCCTCTCTCCCACTCACGCTTCCCTTTTCAAAAGCGGGGACATGGCAAAGCTGTGGCAATTAGCAGCTTCCGGTGTCAATTAGGGGAGCGGGTGATCCTGCACCTATGCACTAAGTGCAGAGTTGTTTGCTCCCACATTGTGCAGGGAAACGCTCTTTCTGCACTACCACCCAACTCCCTACCACTGAAGACATGAATCTGGTGATTATTTATTTAAAACGCAAATCATCCGCGAACCTACTTTTCCACAGCATCCCATTGTACTGATCATCATTAAAATGATTCTACACCTTGTCCACCTGTGGTAAATTTATTTGATTGGGCGTGATTTGGAAAGGCACACAGCTCAGTCTATATAAAGTCCCAAAGTTGATAATATGTATCGGAATAAAAACCAAAACATGAGGTTGAAGGAATTGCCTGAAGAGATAATGGATTGTACAGAGGCACAGATCTAGGGAAAGCTACAAAACATCATACAGCATTGAAGGTCCCCAAGGGCATAGTTGCCTCCATAATTCTTAAATGGAAGGAGTTTGCAACAACCATGACCTTTCTTGGAGTTGGCTCCCTAGCCAAATGGAGCAATCAGAGGAGAACGGCCTTTGTAAGAAAGGTGACCAAAAACTTTGGCAGAGCTGTAGAGAACTGGTGTGGAGACAGAAGAACGTTCATGAAGGAAAACCACCACACAGCTCCTTGGGATGTTGCAATGGATGCATTTGCCCTCTTTAAAGATGTTAGTTTTATATGGAATGTTCTGTTTCAACTGGTTCATTCTTTAAAGTTATAATTTGTTATATGCCAGTGTTACTGTACTAATATAAAGATGTTGCAAATCAGTTATGTTAATCAGTTATAAGAAACTTGATTTAGGGTTATTTTTTAGTAAAGTAAAATAGATTTTACTATAGTTATGCACTGTAGCTCCCTTATAGCCTCAAGCACAATTGCTTATCATTTTAACAATATGTACAATATACTTTAACCAAGAAAACCTTCTTAGCTAGAATATCTTTTATTTAAGAACAGTCAACTTGCAACTGATTAAAACTGGCCTCTTGATTTCAAGTTATTTATTTCCCAACCAAAATAAGCTGTGACCTACCGTAATTTGCTTGATCCCTGCAGCTGTTAGAAACAGCCAGATGCCAATGAGTACGCACGCCAGCCCAGTCAGGAAGAAGAAGGGCAGCACCGTCACTGCAGTGAGAGCAGGATACCAGGCTGGAAGTTTCTGCTGTTTAAATGCTGAGTTGTCTGGACGCCTGGCAAATTGAACTGGTTTTGGGCTAGTTGCCTTGGACGCCATTTCACATGCTTTGGTGTTTGTGACAAAGGATCAGTTTTATAGCTGCTTGCTCTCAAAAGTACTTCTTAGTTTCTCTTCACATTTCCTGTGTTGCAGAACCAATACACTGTTACTTATTAACCGTAACGTCTCCATATTCTTCCTGGAGTGATTCAGATATGAGATTTAAAGGAGAATTCCCTTTTTTGTCGCAATACATTACTGTATATCTTTAGGCAAGCAGCGTAGATATAATAGACTTTAAGTAATGTTTATGTCATTCAGCAGATTAATTCAAAGTGATTAGTCTTTTTCATAGTAGTAAATACATTTCTTTTAAAGAAAAAGAAAAACTGAAATCAAAACAATCAATCAGATCTGAAATAAACTACTCTATTGCATTTTTTTCTTGGTGTTGCCAAGGCTTATATTTTTTATTGAAACTATAATCTTGTAAGCTTGGTAGAATGTACATTGTTGCAGAATTCACTTTCCCTTGCAATGAAGAACATTGTTGCGGCTGATGTTGCTCAAAGTGCCTTACATGCTTTATTGATGTTATTACCTCCCTATGTTAACATGCACAGTGTTTGTGTAATTTGGCTTTAGGAGCAGATAAATGCTTTCAGCTTGCTGATTATATATGAGTGGTCTTCAGTAACATTGAATCTGTGTAAAATTAGTTGCTGGGTTTTACTGTTTCAGATTAAACTGTCAAGGTATCATTACATGTCCATTCATTCACTCTCGCTGACAAGTTCACTATTGTATGATGATGGAAGCGTCAGTCATGGCCTGGGTGTCCGGGGTTGCAGACCAGGCCCATATTTCATTGATATCGATATACTGTATGCTAAGAATTGGTATGAGTACACACAATAGAACACTTAAGTTTATTAAACAGGCATATGGCCCACATACTTTAAACAAGTTAGTATGGAATTACTGATGACTGATGCAACCACTTCTTACTTTATGTGCCTCGCCATAATACTAATAAATAGGAAAGTCATACTTTTAACTTAATGTTTAATAATTCCTTTTGCCAGTCATTGTATAAATGAATTGTCAAGGTTCTCTGTGCCTGTCTAATGGAAATGTGCTATGGGATAATAATGATAATTTGAGTTTGTTTTCAGAGCGTCATGGTGTCACTGTGGTTGGTGTTCGTGACGTAGCCTCAGGCACCTGGGCTGTTGTCCTTCAGAATCAGAATTTTGTTTTCTGCCAATACTTAATGTACAGGAATTTATCTTGGTAGCTTTGAAGCTTCTTATAACAGAACGCAACATCACATATAGACAACATAAGTTTAAACAACATACATTATAAAGGAGATGTGCAAATGTTTGTGTGTATAGTGTTTTTTTCTGATTAACCATTATTTTTTGTTTAAATAATTCAATATCTAAATGTCTCAAGATAATTCCGTGAATCTCTATCCTGCTCAATTACTATATGTAGATTTTTGCTTATCTTCATTTTTGGAGGCCGATCCAGTAGATGGCACTAATGCGCCTTTTAAGGCTTTCTATGGAAAAGGCACCTTACTACTTTTCATAAACTGGTGTGTCCTCTTTAAATGAAATCAGCATCTTTGACACTTATATCTGTGTGGACTTACTGCGGATTCAAATATCGAGTTGGTAAAGAACAACTGGATAAAAGCAAAGCTATATGTAAGCTGTGCAGCTCAGAAGTTAATTATTGTTGTAACACAACAAATTTGAGAAACCATTTATCAGAGCGTCACCCAGAAAGGTTTCAGTCAACATCCAAACAAGTAGACCCTAAACAATCTGCTCCAGAGACAATGTTTAGCTCCAGGCATCTGTTTAATTTACCTTGTGCCCAAACAAATGACAGAATCTATGGCAGTTTTGATCTGTAAACATAGAAGACCCTAAAACACACCTCACCTGGCAAATTCATAACAGCCTGTGATACAAAAGTTTGTGTATGCTCAAAGCAGCTGACTTGATGTAGCACCATAAGTTATCAGTCACGATGGCCAATTCTTGTTCTTTGATGTTCCATTCATTCATTGCCGTGGTCAACAAGCATCATCAGCTCTAAAATGCTTCCTTTTTGTCTGAAGACTGTCAGGACACATTTTCAAGACTGATTAACGTGACTGCTACAAGGGAGCACCTGAAGATAGTGTAACTTGCAGAATTATAGAAAGACACTTCCCAACTGTACCTTTAATTTGGACTAATACAAAATTATTTAAAATGTCCAACAGGGGAATAAATTTGGCTATCGGTTTAGATGAAGGGTGTCTATGTGGAGATTCACAACACACAAATAGGTTTTGAATAACATTTATTATTTAAGAAGCAATATTTGATTATTTTATAATAATATTTGCAAGATGATATAGATGTTTCATAAATTAGATGCCATTGCGTTGTATTAAAACAAGGAGGCGCTCATAATATCTGTGGGCTCTGAAATGGCGATACATGTTAGTTAAATTAGGGTAAATTCAGAGTGCAGTACTGTGAATTTTTTTTTTTTTAAAGAGAAATGATATTTTGTTCCACATCCTGCAAATACTGACGTTAACTGTTCATTACAAATCTACTGTAGTATTTCTTTTTAAATGTCATTCCATGCTTATGTATATATTATGAAGTCACTGTGTATACACCTTTCAAATAAAGTGCTACTGAAATTTGTCACATTGTATTAATGTTCTCTATGCATTCAAATATGATAGATAGATAGATACTTTATTAATCCCCAAGGGGAAATTCACATACTCCAGCAGCAGCATACTGATAAAAACAATATTAATTAAAGAGTGATAAAAACGCAATGCAAGTAAAAAAAATGCAAGGAGAGAGTGTGAGGCAGGTATAACAGTCTATAATCTTGTATATCTTGCATATTCGTTGTGATAGATAGGGGGCGCTGTCGTCCCCTTGAACCCTCAGATCAGTCGCCAGACACCAGGTAAAAGTCCAATAATTGACTTTATTTAAACTACACTGCGCACAAAGCACCCTCCTCTCCACAATACTCAATAAACAATACAATTCTCAATAATACAATTCCTCCTACTCCCTGACGCGTTGCCACCCAGCTCAGCTTGACGTCTGGGATCTGTCACAGTCCTTTATAGTACGTGACCCGGAAGTGCTTCTGGACCCTGAGTCCATGTGACTTCCTAGCAATTCCGGGTCAGATCAAAAGTCTTCTTTTCATCAAGGAAGTACGTCATTCCTCCTGTCCATGTGACTAGGACGTACTTCCGGGTTATAGGGCACATACGAGTCTCTGGGCCTCCCTGCAGTGTCCTCTGTTGGCCCCCAAGGTATCCAGCAGGGCTGTAAAGGAAAACTCCACTGTCCATGATTCCCTGCTGGCATTCAGGGCCCCTCCATGCTGCAGGGAGGGCTCTACCTGGCGGCCTGGGGGTATTGGCCGGGATGACTGGCCGGCCATAGTCCACACTGTACAGGTTAATTCAGTCAAGATAAAATCGATATCAAATTGAATCAGGACATCAGTGCCAAATCCCAGCCCTAGTGTGTATGCATATACCGTAAAGACAAGCAGACGCTGATTCATAAGAGTATATGAGAGAAAGAACACATGAATAAGTGAGGAAGACAAGCTAAATTACTGTTTGAGAGGGCTGTAACTCTGGATACTAATAAATACTGTTTAGGTGTTTGTTAGTATTGATTTTAATTGACCAAAAGCGTTTACCAGAGGAGAGTTAGTGGCACAAGTGATGACCTTGGTGAGATGAGTCCGTAGTGATCCTTTCGACATGGTTTATGACACCAGATGCATCCAGGTCTGCAACAGGTGGAAGAGCACAGCCATTTATTTTCTCAGCAGACCTCAACATGCTGTAATTTGTGTAGATTGTAGGGTGTAGATTTTATATGTTTTCTCCATGTTCTTTATGGAGTTTTCTCTGGGTTGTTGATTATGTTAAGGAATGTATTTTATATTATTTTGAAAATCTGCCTTTTATATGTTTTTGGATTCCACCAGAAATTCTTTACTGATTTGGTACTAACTAACTGTTTGGTTATCTGCTCTGACTAAAATTAGTTTTAGACAATGTGTAGAAATGAAAGAGAGGTCCTTGAAATACTTTATAAACAGTAATCTATTGAAAAAGCAATTAAAACAATTTTGTAGCTTTTATTATTATAACCTAACAATTTCATACCCACATAATTGAGGTTCACGGGGGTCCAGAGCCTGTAGTGATTATTTGACACCTTTATCCCAGGCGACTTGTAACATTTGAGTTGCAGTTGCTTACATTTCTTTATTTTTCCCAATGGGAGAACAAGCAAGTGGAGTGACTTGTTCATGGTCACACAGTGCCAGTAGCAGGATTTGAACCCACAGTCTCAAGGTTTGAAGTCCAAAGCATTAACTATTATTACCTCAGTGCCTGCCTGACAGCATTGCAAATAGGTGCAGGAACTAACCCTGGAAGTGACGCCAATCCATAAATAGCTTTGGGACTGTAAGAGGAGGAGAACCCAGGGAAAACCCACAGGAGAACTGTAAACATACAAACAGCAACTTGAACCCAGGAGGGGAGCAGCATTATCTACCACACATTATTCTTATTTGTCAGAAGCTTTAATCCAAGGGGATTTACTTTACATAAAAATGCAGATGATTAAAGGGCACAAAGTTATCAAGCAAACTAAAACAAAATTTACTGGGATGTTGCATATGTGTATTATGATAGCACTGTTAATATATTTAAGAACAAATTAACTGAAACGCAATAGTTATTAGCATGTTAATTCCTGTAATCTTATTATGATTTCCGAGCTGGGGTTTTACCCTTTATTATGACTCTGTTTTTGGTATGTTGGCAAGACCGTGCATGCAGCATGAAATTTATTCTGCAGTATAAAAGCAATATTAGAGCAGTTGCTGTTAAACAGCCCACACTATGACAGTTTAGAACTGCAGCAGAGAACTCACTTAGAACTTTAAAACTTGTTCCATATGCCATTTTGGCTTGGGGGATTCTGGGGCTACAATCTAGCCCAGGGGTGGGCAAAGTCATTCCTGGAGGGCCGCAGTGGCTGCGGGTTTTTGTTCCAACCCAGTTGCTTAATTAGAAAACAATCCCTGCCAATAATTACATTTCATGGCTTGTTAGTGCTTTAACTCTGCCATGTCAAGTCATTCTCATATCCGAGATTTTTTTTTTCCATTTTAAGGATATCATCCAAATACTTTGAAGTGTAAAACAGATGGGTAATTCTCAATCCTTTACTTTTTTCTCTTCTCTTTCCTTCCAAGTATTTAATTAAACCCAATAGTGCATGATAAATACACACAGGTGTAAAGGGTAACAAGCAAAATGGAGAAATGCTGTTCTCTTTTGTCATTTGCATCTTATTGCTAATAAGGAGCAATTAAAAACCGAGAATGCAGCTGTTTAAGACTAAAATAAGCAATAAGGTTTCAAAATCTTAATGAGCGAGATAACTAAAGTGAAGCAGAAGTGTTACTTGAGCAATAATTGCTTCTTATTAAGCAATTGGGTTGGAACAAAAACCTGCAGCCACTGCAGCCCTCCAGGACTGACTTTGTCTACCCTGATCTAGCTGCTAATGAAACAAGTTCTACTGGAGTTATTAACAAAGCTTTATCTAAATAGATGTTACCATTTTCTCCATCAATTTTCATCAACTGACCCTGAACATTAAAAAATTATCACTTCATACAAAACAAAAACACCTTCTTTGAGCATGCGAAGTCTGCTACTGCAGTTAAGCATGACCCCAGAAGTCTGCTGCCATCCGCTACTATATGCAGATCTTAAAAGTTTCAAGTGTTTCCTTTGGTTAGTGGGATGGTACAGTAAATTCTTTGCCAGGCGTGCTGAGATTGTTGCTCTTGTAAGGCATCAAAAAAAAAAAAGATCAGACCACCATCTACCATGGACCAAATTAAGGTAGCATAACCATCCACCCCCAACATGGCACAAAATCCACCATAATGCACATACTAAGTCCAAGCTGATGCAGGACATGTAGGGCTCTGTGCTGCCCCCCACCCCCCCCCCCCCCCCGGGGGGGGGGGGGCGCTTCATAAAGTGTACTGTTTGTATAAACTGTATTAAACATTCAGAAATGTGGATTATAATTCAGTAGGTTGATGTCTCCAATGAGTGCTACTTAGTTGTATCACATCCAAGAAGATCCACATCTGCACATCATAAACCTCTGAAAGAATGCAGTAAGGCCAGGCTGAAAGTAAGGATGAGTTGTCAAACAGATTGCTGAGAGTGAATATTTTATTTTTAGGATAGCTCTGTCGCTCCAATCCAAGTTTTCCATTAGTTGTCTCTGGCATTGTACTTTGTGTTCCATCAAACTGATATTAGTGCAAAGGCTGAAGTATCTGGCCTATGTTATTTCTTGTGTGTTATAGAATATTGTAGTTATTGAAATTTTATTCACAACTAATCAATGATGAAAATGCAGCAATTTTCAATTATCAACACATTTTGTTATTGATTAGTTACGTTATGTTTTACATTGATCACATTTTGAGATATGGTAGAGATGGAGTATTTAAACACAGCGGAGGCTTTCAGACCAAACAACATATATGTGACCTGTATGTAATGCTGAGCCTACCCCTTTAATAATCTCACCCAGAGTGCTGTGCAGGAAAGAGAGAAGAACTTGCGTGCTTTAGTGTTGCACTTAATTGGTGGTAGTGGTAGGGGAAAAAACAAACGTGTTAAGAAAAAAAAGCCTCAACTTTTTTGGTTTGAGAAAGATGAGTACCTGCTATCATTTCTATGGGGGTATGGGGGGGTGGTTAAGTCTTAATGAATTCATGCTTCTTGTCTGCAAGAAAGTTTACTGTTCTAATAGTTAATTCTATTCATTTTACTCAGGGTGGCACAGTGCTTAGCACTGCTGCCACACAACTCGAGTCAGATTTTCGGCGACAATAATTGGTCCAGCATAGTTGCCATTTACCTAGCAGTCAAAAGTAATTAATAAACCATTGCACCATTATAATCCACTCAAAAATAATTTTCTTTCTCCTTCTCCATTGATTTCCATGCATTTTGCAAAGTTCCTGAACATTTCTGTGATTTCAATGAACTAACGGTGAAGCAAACTCCACGTTTCTCGCTCATCACTACTCTTGATGCATTGCATTTATGGATTTGTGCACATGCTGAGAACCTTCACTCACTGAAGAGTGAAGTACAAAATGAATTGAAATGTTATTTAGCTGTTCTTATTCTAAATTGTGCCTAGTGTGTGCTTGGTGTGTGTGTGTGTGCCCTGCGGTGGGCTGGTGCCCTGCCTGGGGTTTGTTTCCTGCCTTGCGCCCTGTGTTGGCTGGGATTGGCTCCAGCAGACCCCCGTGACCCTGTAGTTAGGATATAGCGGGTTGGATAATGGATGGATGGATGTTTAATGTGTATAATGATTTTGGACATTTTCCTTGTGTATTTATTTAACAGTACTTGAGAAGTAAATGTAGGAAGCACTGGCGGCCAGATTTTTTGTTTGCCTATAGTTGATGCACAAATTCTTGTTTTCAGTTAGTGCCTTTAAATTAGAGTAGTGTTTCTTGTAAGCCATTAGAGGCAAATCATTAACCAGTATTGAGCAATCACATATCACAATTATGGTGCACCGTGGAGTCTCATCCTTTTTGGCTGATAACGTCTTGTTTCAAAGAGAAGTCTTTTTTATTTTCACATTAGGCATCTTTGCATCAAGTGCTGTTTATGGAGTTAATGATATACTGCAAGTGGTCTGTTTTTCAATTACTTTTATCATCATATGCCGTTTGTCTTTGTTTCTTTGAGTGGATATACAAAAAACTACATTGTGTGTTCCCGGCTGCATTTGTATAATATGTGACACATTTTAATTACATAACTCAGAAGAAAAAACACTTTGTCCCAAATGTCTCTGCAACCATCTCCTTCATACAAAGGTTCTCCTTCTTTGTATTGTCTTTGTTCCATCATCTTTATCTTCATCTTTCATCATATAACATTTTGAAATACCTTAACTAAGCACTTAGTTAAATTTTACCCTTTTGTTCTTTTATTCTCTATGAGCTTTGTAGACTTTTTATATCTAATCTTATTCCAAATGCTTTTCCAACCGTAGTAAATGATGATTTTTCTGATCATAGTGATTTTTTTTTTTTATCTGAAACTTTGTGGAGTTTTGAATATTTATTGTTTTATTTATTACCTTTTGATCACTTCTCATTCATTCTGTACAACATATAAATAGACAATTTATGTTGTGTTTCACTTGTTTCATCATTATATTTTACCAGTTTCTGTTGTCTGTAGTGATGGACATGAGTTGTCAAACTAAAAGTTTCCTCTCATCTTTTAAAGATGGGTATAATAATAGAGAACTGCAAATCAGTGTGTTTAATTAGTGTGTGCCTTCTGATGTTGGCTCTTGCCTTGTATAAAAGGCAGCACCTGACTCGCTGTTATTCTTTAATGAGGAACAATAGGCCTGTTCGGGAAAGTGATGTTTAGTTTAAATGTGCTGTGCATCTGAAGTATTATTAATATGACGGTATTTTAAATCTCCTAGAAATCTCTCAGTTGGTCCTTGTGTGTGTTTGTTTGTGATTGATGCTCAATCTGTGATGCACTGGCGACTTGTCCAAGGATTGTTACTGCATTGCTCCTGATGCTGGTTAGGATAGAAATTTAGCTTTGTATATCTTAGAAGGACATCTGCTAGTGCACTCTCCAACTTTGAATAAAATTGCAGGGGAGAGTTAAAGTAGCTTGAAAGAAGAATAATTGAACAATGGGTAAAAAAGTAAGTCAGTATCAAATAAGGAAAACCAGCTGAAAGTGTTTCACTGCTACAATTCCAGAGTGTTTAACTCAACTCGTGGAGGGTACAGTACTTGTATCATTTACTCATTTCCAAAAACCACCAACACAACACTCTCCCTCAGTTCCTGGTCTAAATTATTAATCACCTGTGCCCACCACTACAGTTCATATTCTGATCCTTTACTCATAATTACCCTATAAGACCCCAGAGCAGGTACGAAAGAGTACCCACTGGTGTTCCTGTGATGATCTTGGCATTGAAGCCCTTTTTGCTTTCACATATATGAAGTATTGTAATCATCCAAAAATACAGTGTCGAGATTTTGATGAATCTCAACATTCTAGACCTACCATTTCTGGAGTTATGTCTGTGTGTCTGTCTCTGTCTTTGTGTGTGTGTGTGTGTGTATGTAAACACGATAATTGAGTACGGTTTCACTTAGGTCAACGAAATTTTGCATACAAGTATTATAAAACGTAGATTTCTATTCATTTTGGAGCTAGTTCCGCTAACCTGAAGTGGTACTTTATGGTTTATTCATGCAGCTGCAGAGTCAGGTTTATTCAACTTTACTTTTATAATAACTAGGGGGGCTGTGCCCCCTGCTTGCTTCACACGCCAACTTCCCCCCACTGGCATGCGCTACGTGCCAGCCACTTCGCATCTCTACCGCTCACGTTGTGAAGAGGGGGGCTGAATACACCCCAAGGAAACGCAGTCGCTCCTCCGAAACCCCCTCTTAAACGGTGATACAATGGGAAACAAATACAGTTTTTTTTTTTGTGTAACCTCCTGTTTGCTCGATCAGCTACTGGCTTGCTGCTGCTGTCATGCTGCAGTGCTTCAACCATTTAAAAGCCTGTACAGCAGCTGTCCTTTTGTCTCACTACCTTGTCTGTCTTCTCCCCCAGACATCCTTTGCTCCTGTTGGGGGTCCCGCGCCCCAATGAAGAGGAAGATTTTCTTTTCTTTTAATTGAGAGAATGAACTGTCCCCTCTGACTACACACGGAGCTCGATTCACTCCTGAAAGAGACGTATGTTTGTTTGAAGTGTTTGAATAACGTTTCTGTCTCTGTGACTCAAGCGTGACAGCATATGTGGATTTCACTTTCACCAAACAACAACTCTTTTAATTCTCGCGGATACACCTCTTCATTGGAAAGAAACACTACTTTTCCCTGATGGCAATACGAATTAGACGATCTACAAGTCTCCGACTTAAAGTTTAAATCCGAACAATACTGTATATTCAATCTCATTTCGCTGTTCTGTTATTTCACCGTGTAATAATTTACGTTTGTTTGTGCTAATACGATCTTTACCATCTTTATTTTGAGATTTTCGAATTTTAGTATTTTCATTATCTTTAACCTGCTCTGCATGTGTATCGTGCCAACGTTTTTGAATTCTTTACAAGATTCTACTTTGTCATCTACTCTTTGTCTTTTATTTCTTGCCCTGGGTGTGGTTAAATCTCTTGGCACAAAGTCTCGTCTCGTGGGACATGAAAGTGTCTCTCTGAGAAAGTCACATCTCGTCTCTCTTCCCAAGATTTTTTTATTATAATAGAGAGATTGTTCAATATATTATTAATTTGATTTGATTTGTTGTTGATGGTTCTTTAATGTACATAATATAAAAATATGATCCTTGTCTTGCGGTTTACTCCTCAAACAACTATCCTCATATCTGAGTAAACGAGAAGGTCTAGTGGAGACCACTCCTGATTTATTGTTTATACAGCACATAGCTGCTCATATAGGTAGTGTAGCTATTTAACTAGCTTCAACTTTGCTTATTCTTTGATTCTGATTTTATTGCAGAGACAATTTCACATTCCATTTGGAGGTCCCTGAAACATCCTTCTTTTCAATAGCAAAAAATCTTGCAAAGCTGAACTCAGAAATAAAATTAGCATAACATGCTATCCATTATTTCTTCATAATACTTAATGCCCGGTTGGGTACTCCCACTGTTCTGTACCAACTTCGATGTATGCCTCAATAACATGAATAAATCCGAAAATGTTTTCATTCTTTTTTGATTTGGCTTTCCATTCATACTGAAACCATTTGATTTAATGGAGCTGCTTTTGTGCTTTCAGGTCATGTCTGATAATTGCAGGTTTCTCTTTCCACAGGAGGTTTCGAAATCCAGCCCTGCATAGAGCTCGAGGTAGCTACGTGCAGAAGGTACTGTAATTATCAGAACTGTGGAAGTAATATCAAAATGTTTTTTTTCCTCCACCTCATTTAGGTAATGTTTTTCACAAAACAATTAATGTAAGCTTTACATTAATTACATACTGATTAATTAAGCAATATTCTATTACAATTTGCATGAACTATCCCTTATTAATCCATCCATCCATCTATTATCCAACCCGCTATATCCTAACTACAGGGTCACGGGGGTCTGCCGGAGCCAATCCCAGCCAACACAGGGCGCAAGGCAGGAAACAAACCCCGGGCAGGGTGCCAGCCCACCGCAGGGCACACACACACACACCAAGCACACACTAGGCACATTTATACTGCCTCACTGTGATTGATGTGTTTTTATTAAGTCAAGTCAGATACATAATTTCTCTGTTTAAGAATTTTATGTTGTTTGGGTTCAGGGAGAGAAGTTTGTTCTTGTAAAAACTGAGCTTTTGCAATGCCAAATGTTCCTCTTTGTAAACTATAAAATGATAATAACCATAATATTGTCTGGAAGCATAATGACATAATAGGATTTCCATTGTATTTTCCATTGTCATTTTCTGTCTTTTGTAATTTGAACTGACTGCATTACCAACTCCCCTTAAGAAACCAAAAACACCACTATCATCTCAGTCAATCCTGCATTGTCCTTTATTACTTCACTAGCTGTGTAAGCCCGTGGTGTAAAAAGCCCAGGCTCCTAGAAGCTATTGAAATCGTCAGAAAAAAAATTGAAATGCAGAGTCGGCGATTTCATTTTGCGGACATGCTTGCCCCCCTTGTCTATCGGCGGCTAAGCAAATTTCTCTCTGGTTGGTCTTCCCTCGGTGGTTTTACTTTGGTGACAGAGTCGCTTTCTTTCAGCTTCATGCTGTAGCCTCGTATTTCTTTCTTCTTCCGATTTGTTAACTTGGGGCCGCCTTGCTGGCTCTTTGAGCTTCATGCGGTAGCCTTGCACTTCCAGGCTGCCTCACACTTTTGGGCTGGACAGACAGACACACATACTTCTACGCGTAGAAATTTATATATAAGACAAGTCTAACTTGATCCTGCACAACTGAGTATGTTGGAGTTTAAAGTTATTTCTCCTGTTCAGAGGAATATTGGTAATGTGTACATTTGTCACATATGTCTTGATAACTGTGCCAATCATCCCATGAGAAGAAGTTATAATTATTAAGGTAATTCTATACATATACTGTATATGTGTGTATGTATTTATAATATGCATAAACTGTATTTATATTAAGTTACACATATAATGTTATTAAGCACATTTGACACCTAATGCTTTTTCCAGTGTGCTGCATAGGAGGCACCTTCAACTCCTCTCACCTGCCTTTCTTGCTCTTCATGCTCGGCCCCTTAGTATTTTTCTTGTGGAGTTCAAATGTTACTAACACAAACAACCCAGTAGGCCACATTCTTGTGTAAAGGCTTGTTTTCATGGATCTCCTGCTACAATTCTGAACCAAAAGCTTCTGACACAATCAAGGATGACTTCCATAGCACCATGAAATGTGCATTTTGAGTATTGGGCAGGCAGCTGTGTCAGTGCATCAGGACAGGAGACCTCCAACTAAAGTGAGGAAAACAAAACGCAAAAGTGAGCCAACTGTCTACATAACACAAAACCAGCCTTGAATTGTTGAAGAGATTTCAAGTGACAGCTAAAACTGCGTTGACAGGGTTAACTTTATAAGACTTTTAGGGAGAAAATAAAACAATTGGAGCCAATTTTGAATTGTGGGACATACACCTTAAAATAACCTGAATCATTATTATTATGCATGAAGTAAATGAGATGCGATAGCACATAAAAATTACAACTTAATCTGACTCCTAATTATTGAAAATACGTATTATACTGTAAAATTAATTGTAGGCTTATTGTTTCTCTCCTTCCCCTCCAACATGTTTTCAAAGACAACTATTCAATTTCTTACTTTGTCATGGAGAACATTAGCGCTCTGTGGTGTTCTTCCCCCATATTTACATTTGTAAAGGTTGAGCTTGAAGTTTACAGCCCCAAGTGTTTTAATGGAATTCATTTTTTAAGACTTCATCATCATGCTTGGTGCTATAGTTAGTGTACTGTAGGCCTTTGGTGTTCAGGGCAGTACTTCTTCAGACTTCTTTGTTTTCCACCTCCAAGCCCTTATTCTTCCTAGATCCTCCAGAATGTTTAGCCATCTTTTCCTCGTGCATATTTCCTCCAGTCTGTGCTGAACTCCTCCTTCGCTACCATTTCTTTTAGCATCTCTTTAGATGTGTCCTGCTCAACGTAACCTTCGTTCACCGCTACTCCATTTTCTTCATTGGTTCTAATGTTCCACACTCTGTCTGTATTTACAGCTCCATAGACCTTCCTCAAAATCCTTCTTTCTCATTTGTGGATGAAGTTTTCCTAATGTCACAATGGGTCTTACTGCCATTTTCTAAATGCTAACTTTTATGGCTCAACTTCCAGCCTTAGATTTTAATATATGCAGCAGTGCGAAACAGCATCAGCTTTCTAATGTTATCTAGGCTCTGCTTTCTTCTGAGATCATTGTACCCTAATACTTCAACTTCCCACTTCATCCAAATTCTTCATGTCTGCTTGTTTGTCTCTCAGACATTACCATGTGTTTGGGTTTTTCAGAATTCTTTCCAATTCCATATTCCACGCTATTGCTTTTAAATTTGTCTTTACTAGCCTCAGGCTTTTCTCCAGCACAGGATTACTGACAGCACTTGAAAACAAAAAAAGAGCAAACAAAACCAAGAGCAGCCCTGCACTGCCACTGAAGAATTAAATCCACTAATGGTGAACACTGAATTTCATGCATGGTACGATAAACGTACTAATGTAGAAGTTCGGCTTAAAAATAAATATTTCCAGTTTATAAATGTTGTTTGTAGCTGTCTTTTTGCATGTGTATGAAAGTGAATGTATTTGTAAAGGTCCATCCATCCATTATCCAACCTGCTATATCCTAACTACAAGGTCACGGGGGGTCTGCTGGAGCCAATCCCAGCCAACACAGGGCGCAAGGCAGGAAACAAACCCTGGGCAGGGCGCCAGCCCACTGCAGGGCACACACTAGGGACAATTTAGAATCGCCAAAGCACCTAACCTGCATGTCTTAGGACTGTGGGAGGAAACCCACGCAGACACGGGGAGAACATGCAAACTCCACGCAGGGAGGACCTGGGAAGCAAACCTGGGTCTCCTAACTGCGAGGTGGCAGTGCTACCCACTGCGCCACCGTGCCGCCCACTTGTAAAGGTCATTACCCATTAATAGAAGATAGAATTGCATTAAAATACTTACAGCATTTTTTTCCTTTTTGATGATAAAAGTTTTGATTTGCCTCACATGTCTGTTCCAATCATTTGGATTTAAAACGCTTCCTGGCAAAGCACAAGTTCTAAGTGCTCATTGGCACAGTGACAGTTTTGATTCACTTTCCAAACCTCAAAACATCCAGACATCTGCCATCCATAGCCCAGGATTTCACCACATTTCATCTCCCGCGGTCAGTAAGGTGGCCACCTATACTATCGTTTTGGATGGTGGTCCCATAGCCTGCTGCATCTTCACAACACACACAGTTAGATTATTCTGGTTACTTTTTCTTTTTACTTTCTCATATAATAATAATAATAATAATACATTATATTTATTTGTAGGCGCCTTTCTAAACACTCTAGGACACCGAACAATATACAAAACACAGATTATAAACAAAAGTAAAATACAAAAGTTAAAATCAGACAGAGCAATTGTAATCAAAGCAGTCTTAAACAAATGAGTTTTAAGCTTAGATTTGAAAAGTGAAAATGATTCAATATTTCCAAGCTCAAGTGGTAGTGAGTTCCAAAGCTAGTCGTAAGACGGATGAAGGGGACAGTCAAGTATTGTATTGTAATCCTCCAAAAATTCAGTTTTGTCATTTTGATGAATCTTGACGTTTTAGACCTCCCTGAGTCCGAAAACACAATTTTTGGAATTATGTCTGTGTGTGTAAACATGGTAACTTGAGTACGCTTTCATTTAGGTCAACCAAATTTTGCATACAAGTATTAGGTACAAAATCAAGATTTCTGTCAACTTTTGAGCGATTTCTGCTAACCAGAAGTGGTACTTTACCTTTTATTCATGCAGCTGGAGAGTTTGATTTATTCAACTTTACTTTTATAATAATTGTTCAATATATTATTCATTTGATTTGTTGTTGTTGGTTCTTTTAATGTACATAATATAAAAATATAATCGCTGGCTTGTGGTTTACTTCTCAAATACCCATCCCCATATCTGAGCATGTGAGAATGTCTAGGGGAGACCACTCACGATTGTTATTTTTATAATTTTGTAGGAGGTGGGGTTCTGGTGGGAAATACACTTTGTTTTGTGCATTGCTTAAGGTCTCTAATGGTCTGTTTATTCAAACACTTGTTTTTGTTTTAAATGTCTACGTCTATATTTTGTTTTATATTCTTTGCTTACTTTGATATTTGTTTATAGTTGCTTTTCTTGTTGGCATGTGATGGCGGTGCTGGATCCGGTGCAATTGGCTAAGTCCGACATGCCACATACTGTAGCTCAGATTCCTCTTAGTACTGGGTAGTATGGCAACTCATTCATGGTCTTTTGAGCCAGTTGTTAAACTGACATCTGTTAACTTTCTTATATTGTAGCAATACTAGCATCCACTGAGCACATGTGTGAGATGCAAGGCACTATGCGTGTTCACATTAGTGACAAACTGAGCACGTCAAAGCTGTAAACAGGTATAAACTCATTTAAGAATTATTTTCATTTTGATTTGTACTCTGTGGGAACAAGGAGGGAAAAGTTCAAATTACACCAAAATGACAACATTCTCAGCATGGTGCTCAGCATTATCAGCTCCTTGAATGTTACTATTTAGTACGATTGCAAGTAAAACTTAATTCTTTTGCTTTCCAGGTTTCTGCATGGATTTTGCCTGGGTGCTCCCACAGTCCAAAGACATGCAGGTTAGGTGAACTGGAGATTCTAAAACAGCCCTATTGTGTGTGTGTGTGTGTGTGTGTGTGTGTGTGTGTGTGTGTGTGTGTGTGTGTGTGTGTGTGTTTGTTCAACCAATTATGTTTCTGCATTGTGCCCAGTGCTTGCTGGGATAGGCAACAGCTGCCCCCTGAACCTTCCCCTGCCCGTGAATAAGCAGGTTTGGAAGGTAGCTATTCATTCATCCATTTTTGGGTGCCAACTTGTCATAAACATTTAGGGTAGGAGTAAAATATTATAGACTATAATACAGTAGATAATAATCCAACAACAATAATAATCCTAATACTGTAGCAACAGAGTGACAGTTGCAGCAAAATAAACTTGAACAAACTGCCATTATAAACAAGTTCCTCTGTGCTTTCTGAAATATCGCACCTCAAGTTTTGCAGACAGATGTGACCCTATCTCGTCTCCACAGGTTCCTGTTTATAGATCCAGCAATGATCATGGAACACTTGCCATCATGAGCTGACCAGTTTGCAGATATCCTGCACTGTAAACCATTTGAAGTAGACATGTCGTTGGTATTTTTGATCATCTTATTATCAAGTCGAGTAGCTTTTATTGTCCTTTCAACCATATACAGTTAATACAGTACACAGTGAAACGCATCAATGTTCCTCCAGGACCATGGTGCTACCTAGAACACATGACTAGAAAAAAAAAACCTACAGATAACAACATAAAGTAAATGTGTGCAAACATTACAAGATAGTGCAAAGATAAACAGTGACATAAACAAGACGGTGCACTACCAACTAATACACATTTATGATACGTAAGGGTGCAAAAAAGTAGCAGGTTGTGTGAAATATGACAATAGAAAGAAAAGATGTAAACATGACATTGGAAGTAAAAAGAAGGTAACAGTATAAAAATAAATAATGAATAATATACAAGGACAGTTGAGTGGGGAGGTGTATAAGTGTTGTGGGTCTTGTCCCTTAGTGTTTAGGAGTCTTATGGCTTCAGGGATGAAACTATTACACATTTTAGTAGTGAAGGCCCAAGTGCTTTGGTACCTTTTTCCAGATGTTAGCAGGGTAAATAGTTTATGTGAATGGCACGTCGGATCCTCCAAAATGTTTGTAGTTTTGCAGATGCAGCATGTGGTGACTCTGATCTTCTCAGCTGGTCTCACTATCCACTGCAGAGTCTTGCGATTCATGATGGTGCAATTCCCAAACCAGGCAGTGATGCTGCTAGTTGATACTTTCTGTAATCTCTCTATAGAAGGTGATGAGGATGGGTGATGGGAAATTAACTTTCCTGAGCCTTCACAGGAAGTAAAAACGCTGATGGGCTTTCTTGGCTCTGGAGCTAGTGTTGAGGGACTAAGTAAGGTGCCAGGGTGAACACCCAGGAATATGGTGCTCTTGACGATCTCCACGCTTGAGCCGTCAGTATACAGTGTAGTGATCGATTCTAGTTTTTCTAAAGTCAACAACCATCTCCTTTGTTTTATCTATGTTCAGAGACAGGTTGTTGGCTTTGCGCCAGTCCGTTAACTGCTGCACCTCCTCTCGGTATGCTGACGAGTCGTTTCTGCTGACGCGTCCCACCACTGTCGTGTCATCAGCAAACATGATGATGTGGTTTGAGCTATGCGTTGCTGCACAGTCGTGAATCAGTAAAGTGACCAGCAATGGACTAAGCACACAGCACTATCGAGCACCAGTGCTCAGTGTGGTGGTACTGGAGATGTTGTTTCCAATCCTGACTGAATGGGTCTTCCATGGGTCGACTCCATGTAGGGTTTTCCTCATGTCAGACATAATACTTGGACGTTGGGAGGAGGGGTAGTCTTCCTCACTGCCACATTGTTCTGTGCTTCAAACTGTGCTTAGAAGTTGTTCAGCACATCAAGAAAGGAGGCATCACCGTCACAGGCCCGTGGTGGTGTCCTGTAGTTGGTGATAGCCTGGATGCCTTGCCACTGTCCTTGAAGTGGTTGCAGATTCTCTGGGCAAGTGTGAGCTGTGCTACTCTTATAGCATGGGATAGTTTGGCCCTCACTGTTATCAGGGCTGCCTTGCCACCTGCTCTCAAAGCAGAATCTCGAGTCTTTAGTAAACACACCTCTGCAGTAATCCATGGCTTCTGTTTGGGACAGATGGTGATGAACTTGTAGACAGTGACGTCATCAATGCATTTGCTGAAGTAGCTGGTCACTGCCACTGTGTACTCCTCCAAGTTAGTGCAGTCACTGTTAGTTGCAACTTCTCTGAACTCATCCCGGACAGTGTGCTCAAAACAAGAGAGATGAGAATTGTTTTCCTCCCAATATAAAAGCTTTTATTCTAAAATGTTATTAATTAGACCCTGCTAGATTTTAAAATGTTATAAACAGATCTGCTATGTGAGAATTAGATTTTTTCCAATTTCAAATAATAAATAACATCAGTTACCCACTGACTTAAAATAAGTGGGCTAGGATTCTTCCAGATGAGCAAGACAGGTCTGTGCGCTAGTAGTGTAGTAAAGGCAATCACAGTTTGTTTGTCCTTCTCCGCTTTAAGCCTGTCTGGAAGAACACCAAGCACAGCTGTTAATGGGTTAGGAGGGATTGTGACACCAAGGCTGTCTGAAAGGCACTTAAAGATTTTTGTCTAAATTATGTTTATTTGGTGCAGGTCCAAAACATGTGGCCCAGTGAGACCGGAGCTTGATTGCAACATTCGCAGGTTGGATTTTGCCCTGGAAACATTTTGGACAATTTTAAACAAGATAGATTTGCTCGATAAAAGATTTTAAGTTGTATAATTGTATGCTTTGCACATATGGAGCTCGAGTAAATTCTTGATGAGTGGTCTGTATGTTGAAATTAGCATAACAGAAAGGTGGTCTGAATAGCTGAGAGAGGGGCTCGGCCCAATACGCATCAGTAATGTTTGTGTAAACAACATCCAGCGCGTTCACCCCTCTCGTTGTAAAGTCCACATACCGATGGAATTTAGGAAGCACTGACTTGAGATTTGCATGGTTGAAATCTCCAGTGACAAAAAATAGTCCACCTGGGTGAGCATTCTGCAGTTTGCTTGATAGCACTGTATATGTCACAGAGTGCTTCCTTCGTGTTTGCGCTGGGGGCAATGTAAACTCCGACGGTAAACATAGTAGTAAAGTCTCACGGTAAATAAAAGGTCTGGATCTAAGTGTCACAAACTCCACCAGCAATGAGCAGTAGCTAGACACTAACACTGAGTTTTTGCACCATTCCATGTTGATGCAAACACACATGCTGCTGCCTTGAGCCTTACAGCACTGAGCAGCATTTCTATTGGCACGAAACATAGCTCGTCCTCCAGCTGAACCGTGGCTTCCGGGACACTGTTACAACCCCACGTCTCTGTGATAACAGACACCACAGTCTCTAAACTCGCAATGGATAGTCTACCAAAGTCTGATGTAATTCTGTTTATGGTTTGCTAGTCCAGAGAAAACATTTGAGAGTACAATGGACCGGAGAGCTGTCCAGCTTATGGAATACCATTACCCTTGCACAGACTCTCGGTTGTCTTCACACACGACTTTTGTGTATCCTTCCTCCAGCCATTGGTATCGGGCGACACTGAGGACTGAAGGTGTGGTCCTCACTGCAGTCCGAGGTTGCATAGCTTCTCCAGCAGCTTGTCATTGGGGTTGAATTTTGTATGATTTCTGTAAGGCAAAAGTGTCTGATGATGGTAGACATGAGCACTGAAAGTTCAATTGTCCATTTACCGTAGAAGGTTGGGTGAAGAGACAAAAAGTACAAAATAGCACCATTTTGGGTCCAGAGAGGCTGCCACATTTGATCAGCCATCTGTCTGATTATGTTGTAGCTGCCTGATTTAACTTTTATTCAATTTGCAGATTCGGAATAGGTGTCATGCAGAGTCACACTGGATTCCATTTGCTTGCAAAATTAATTTGAACAAAAAAAAAAAATCTATGAACTAAAAATCAGAATCTTGTTACATTTAACTACAGTGTGAATGCAGTTTTTGTCAACCTAAAGACTCAATCACTGCTACTGGGGACTTTTCAACTCGTTTTTTGCTTTGAGACTTTGCTGTAGAATTGCACCTTTAAAAATATGAAATTTGACAAATGAATCGAGACCATTCAGTCCATCAAGGTTGCTTAATTAGCTAACAGCTAAGCTGTTCCAGTATCGCATCCAGATACTTCTTGTCAAGGTTTCTGCTTCAACTACATGGCTTTGTAGTTTATTCCAGATTCATTTCCATCCTAAATGCACTTCCCCTTAATTCCCATTGGTGTCCTTGAGTGATTCATCCTTAAGCTGAAAAAAATGCTGCTGGATCTACTTTAGCAATGCCTTTGAGGATTTTGAAGATCTGGATTAGGTCCTCATGCAGATTCAATTGCCCAAATCTGTCAGATTAGGATATGTGGATTCAAGTGTGAATATATAAACATGCCAAAAAATCAGGCCAATTTGTACAACCCAAAACAAAATCTGATTTCTAAAACCTGTTGTGTGCCCATTACTATGCCCTTTATAAATCACAATCACCCAGTAAGTATGCGCATGTGAATGCTGCCCTCAAATAACCATGTATGGAGCATGCTAATCAATCTATACTAATAAAAGGCAAAGCCCTCACTCACTCACTCACTCATCACTAATTCTCCAAGTTCCCGTGTAGGTAGAAGGCTGAAATTTGGCAGGCTCATTCCTTACAGCTTACTTACAAAAGTTGGGCAGGTTTCATTACGAAATTCTAACTGTCATAACTGGAAGCTACTTATGTACAAATATATATGGCCATAGCCTGCAGCTCGGTCGCCTTGTGAGGCGGAGTTGCGTCCCTCATCGTCACCCCTCCCACGTAATTGAGTGCCTGCCCATATAAGGCCGTCCGTCGGCAGCACTCCAATAGACATGCTGCCGCTAAATATTCGCGGGTGAAGGACTGTGCTTATGCAAACGAAGATGAGATAGTCAGGGATAGATTGCACGAGATAGCACAAGCACAGCTGAGAACCTTAGATGCATGTACTCCGAGTGTCTCACGTGAACTGACTGTGAATGCAGTACTCAGACAACAAGCAAGAGCTCCAAAGAGCGCTGAACAAAAAACGCATTACACAATTGAGAAGGCAGCAAAAGAATGTGAAGCGAGTGACGCATACAAGCATATTCATAAGTGCAGCTACTGCGGAAACAAAGCACGGTGTAAACCTTAAGTTTAAATTAAGTTCATAGACAGGCTGCTGCTGGCATTTGTCATGCCTACGACAAATACGATATTCACGAGATACAAGTTTAATGAGAAGATGCATTGCCGGGTCTGAGCTAACATTAAATAAAGCCGTGGACATCGCAAGATCGCACGAGATACCACAAGCACAGCTGGAGAACCATGATGCATGTACTCCGAGCGGCTCACGTGAACTGACTTTGCAGGACTGGGAAAGGTAATCCCGTGCATGAAGTGCACGATATCTCAAATAAAGAGGAAGACGAGCTGTTTATTGATGCAGTAGGAAAGGAACAACCCTCTGACGCTGAACAAGCCTTTGTAGACATATCAATAGGAAAGCAAGGTGTAAAACTTAAGTTTAAATTAAGTTCATAGACACGCTGCCACTAAATATTCGCAGGCAAATCCACAACTTAATACCGGGAATGCCTGTTAAACATCTTAGATTCATGAATACCGATTTGGGTAGTGAACACTTCGATGAATGAAACCTGTTATCTTTACAACGGTTCACAAACACGGAATATAACTTGAACAGAACACATCCTCCAAATACGAACCTGATTGAAAGAAATAATGATATTCAAATCCTTGATGACAGCAACACTCATAACAGTCACAAAACAATTACATTGACAATCATGTTATGTTATTTTTAAAATGTTTCCTTTTCTTTTTCATAACTTCTTTAACACACTACTTCTCCGCTGCGAAGCGCAGGTATTTTGCTAGTCTCATATATACATACATATGTAGTCACAAGGCCGCAGAACTTCCTTGCCTGTTAGAACAGCCTTCCTGCTAATACATCCACACACCGTGACCCGCATTTAAGAGTATTTGGCTGTGCTGTGCAACTAAGGCCTTGTCATACCCAGGTATTTTTAAAACGGGAGTTTTCCCTCTTATGAACAAAACGAAAAAACAAAATTTTTATCCATGTGGAAACGCAACAATCCACTGGCAAGAGCATGAAACGGGCATAAATAACAAAGGGAATGTCATGATTAATGTCCATCACCTTTTTTTTTTCCAAAGTTTTCAGCATAGAATTTGCAAAAATACTGGAGTCATGAACACTACCCGGCCATTTCACTATGATGTCAATAAATTGTAATCACAGGCATGTTGTATGTTAAGAGATGTATGTTTCTGTTCAAATAATCCATGGAATTTGTGGCTGGCTGCTTTATTTCTACACAAGTCCTGGTGAAACCCTGCTACAAGTTCCTCTGCTTTAGACCCAGTGACAGGTAATTGCATATACACAGGGCCCAAATGGACTGTAAAGACTTCCATGTTTAAATGTAAACTTAAAAAGTTCCATTCACACCAGCACTACTTTAGCTACGACCACAATTGCACAAAATTGCCACATCTAAACCAAACAGGTAATGGCGCTCACACGGACGTCAATCAAAGAAGATTACGGCGCACACTCTGATGTTGCAAGCCAAAAAACTCCATCCATAGGGAAACTGAGTCCTCTTCACCCTTGAAGGAGTTTTGCAAAAGCTCCTTTTTCAGGGACCTAAAATGCAGTTTGCGTGTGGACGAATGGCCAAAACACACACACATACACAGCTATGTTCTAAAAAAAATACCCGGGTACAGGTGGACAGGGTCTAAGAGTGCTAGATCATTCGTGTCATTATAGTGCCTGTCCTCTGCATGCTGGGCGTAGGGGAAAGATGTAAGGTGCCCAAAGATGAGCAGGTAGCCACCATTACCTGGCACATGTAATGATATGATGACTGCTATTACAATGGATAGTACAGGCTATAGAAAAAACTGAGGGTTCTGCCAGTTAACAAGCCAGCCACCACATACAGGAAGTACCACTCCATCTGCCAAAGCCACTTTACCTCAAAGTAAATAATCACTGACTGACCCAGGCCAGTGAGACACGACATACACATCATGGTATCACAGATGACTTGTGCATTAATGGAATGTCACTGCTTATACAGTACTTTACAAAAGCAGGACTGCAGCAAATTGCCTTTTTATCTTAGCAAAAACATTACATTTTATATACATGCATCCACACCATACAAAAACTGAATGTAGTGCCTTACCAGCACAGCAGGCACAATGGAGTGACGTTTTGCTGAGATACTATTGACCTGTTTTCTGAGAATTAACAGATATAAACTGACAAAAAAAAAAGAAAAAAGAAAAATGTTCTTCAGTGACAATGCACAGCATTAGCTTTCTTAAAAGGGAACAGAAATGCAGGCTGTACATCATAATTAACACTTTTGAGGTGTAATATATTTGCCATGTCAGTTCGGTTATATAAATTGTTATGCATGCAAGTCATTATTTAGCTGGTTTATCTGCATTTCCCTACTTGACCAAGGGTATTGTCATTGCCCAGTTTCTCCAAAATGTTGCATGGGACACAGTGCAGGCTAGGTGCATTGGCGATCCTAAATTGGCTTGGTGTGTCCTGCCTTGTGCCCTATGTTGGCTGGTATTGGCTCCAGCAGAGCCCCGTGACTGTGTGTTAGGATATAGCAGGTTGGAAAATCACTGACTGACTATAAGCACATTCTCCTATCAAGGTTTTTTTTTGTTTTAATAAAAGAGAAGTTGCATTTGCTCATTTCAAGCCTCTTTTTGAGTGCATACAAGCGTTATAAACGAGGCCCCTGGACTGCACCTTGTTGCTCTCCTCTGCATAGCTTCAAGTGCTGCTGTGGTATTTTTCGTAGCGTGGTGACCAGACCAGCAAACAGTACGCCCGACGCGCTCTTAGCAGTACATTACATAGTCTAAGTATAATATTGAAAACATTGTGTCAACATTAACTCCTAAATCCTTTTCACAGGTTGCTCTGTATAGTACAGTGTCTCCCGTCTTATAATTGACGTGCCTGTTGCCCACATGTAGCACTTTTCTACATTAAACTGCATTTTCCATGGCATGCCCAGGTCTCTTTGCTGCCTCTTCAGTCTCTGCCATTCCTCCAGTTTTAGTGTCATCTGCGATTTTCCCATGTTTAATAAGTGTACCAATAAATCAACATTATTAATATCAATCAAAAGCCAACCTTCAGTACAGGAAAATACAGCAATAAAGAGCAGAGCAGCAGCACATAGGTCCAAATGAAGCCCACCCCCACTAATGCTTGGACCTGATGAAATGGCCTCCATTCAGCCTAACATGCTTTTAAATTACTGTTGAATTAAAACATTATTTTACAAGACACTTCACTGTCCCGTCTATTTGTGTTGGATGGGCTAAATTATGAATCTTGTTTCCTTAGGTCAATCTGTTTTAGGTGTGACGTTTTTATCATCACTGCTGGAACCACCTATTACAGTTTCTAATAATCTGATTTATGATGGTCATATTTTACTTTTAAAAGTGTCTAAAATAAAGAAAAATGTTAACTAATTAACTCCAAGGTAAGCAGCATATGTTCAGTCAAACTGAAGATGTCAAAGCCAACCAAGAAGGTGGGAGGAAACTAAAGGGAAAATATTCCAGATTGAATGGTGTGCAGTTCATTTTGCCTTATTAATGAAGACCAACCTTTGATTAAAACTGGCAGGCACTTCAGCACCGATAAGACGATCCCCACGCCTGCACTTAGCAAGTGTAATTAATAAGCCTTGTTTGACTAATGCATCATGGCGCGGTTATCCCTGTGTTCTGCCTCAGTGCCAAGTGTTTCTGGCCTGTACAATGGATGCTCTCCACCTCATTTCTCATTTCATGCTGTGACCTCATAGTCTTGAGCTCTTCCTCCCCGTGGCTCCAGTTGTGTCATTTATTTTGTCTCTCATTTATCATTTCAAATAGCTACAGTAACTTGTCTCTTGCAAACAGATAGTTTAATACTGGACAATCATTTGCTTTCACATAAAACTGGGATATTTGTTTAAAGTGCTTTTCTTCATTACTTTGTTGTTCCAGGCCTGCCTGTGTTATCTTGTTTAAAATTAATAGTAGCAGAAATGACAGGACATTGCTGTATTAGAGATTAATGTAATATATGGAAAACAAAATACAAACCCACTTTATTCCGCCAGCATTTCAAAGTTAAATATATGGTGCCACTGTGTTGGCACAGGGTTCAGGCTCCCATTATCTGTGAAGCCCTCCCAGAACACTACAATCACAAGCTGCTAGCTCTAAATCTGCACTAAAGGACGGCATGGCTGCCGAGCCCGAGACGTGGCTTTTCCTCTCTACAGCACATAGCTGTCTGTTTAAAACCTGCTGCACTGTCAATTTGACTGCGTGTAGGCTGCAGAACTGAGGTTCAAACCCACTCAGTTTGGGCCAGATGTGGACAACTCTGCAAGCACTTGCTGTCCTTCACTATAGAAAAAAGACAAAATACTGAACAGAAAGCATCTTTAATAGTAGAAGAAAACGAATTTAAAACAAGAATAAATTGCAATTATTCATTGATTGATTAATACTTCGTTACAAGAAGCATGATGCTAAGTGATAACCTAGCTTAAAAAATGCAGAAAAAAAAATCTTCACTAAAACAAGGCAACCTTCATAGCACCAGTTTTGCAAGACTCTGTGATTCCCAGTTCAAAAAACTTCAGCATATCCAGCCGTACCTGGAAGAAGGGAAAAAAAAATCTATAACTTCACAATCACATATTAAAGATTGTCACATGGTAATTTCTAATGTATGCCACCGCTTATTTTAAGTTGTTATGATTTATTAAAGTAACTGGAAATGAATTAGAACAATACCCTTCAAATATATTCCATAGTGGAGCTGTTCCCTGCATTTTCACTTCAACAAAAACAGAGGTTCTCAGTAAGGGCCTGACATCTTCATTTTATTCTTAGCAAAATATGCTGTGAAGTCAAGCACTGGTGTTGTGTCTGCAGCAGGCCCGCTGTGAGGGCTGCAACATTTCATTATTGTTAAGAAGTCCATTTTAAAGAAAGCGTTAGCTTCTGGTAATTTCTTAATTTTCTGGACTGTTGTTCAGCATGTGGATGCAGAATTAATCTACAGAATTAACAGGCATTTAACAAAAGGTGCTTTTAACATGTATGTCTTACGGTGAGGGCAACACAGGTTAGCTCTCTTGTCTTGCAGCTCCAGCATACAGGATTTGAACCCCAGCCCAGTCACTAACTACATATATGGAGTCTGTATGTCTCCCTTTGTCTCTAGGGTTGGCAAACTGCTAAGCAGGAAATCACGTTGTTGGGTTGCTGGCAATGCTAACACAGCCCTGTGCACCACTTGTCATGGCCGTGACATTAAAAGTTTAATCTATCAGAAACAAACTGTGATTGCCTTTACTACACTTTTGGCGCGTAGACTTATTTTGCTAAACTGGAAGAATCCTAACTCTCCTATTCTAAGTCAGTGGGTAAGTGATGTTTTATACTATTTGAAATAGGAAAAAATATAATTCTAACTTAGAGGATCTGTGCAGAACTTTTTCAAAACCTGGCAGGATCTAATTAATAATATTTTAGAATAAGCTCTTAAAGCAATGAGGAAGCAGATTCTCTCCCCATTTCTTTTTCTTCTCCATTTATCTTTATTCACTTATTAATTTATCTATTTAGTTATTTTTACTAGCTTTAAGCAGGGCTCTAGACTAACTTTTTGCACTGGTGCGCCTAACTTTTTTTCTTAGGTGCACCAGCACAAAAGTTAGGTGCACCCAAATTTTCAACCGCATCACATTTAACACCACAGTTTTACAAGTTCACTTTATTTATTTATTTATTTTTTTTAATCGCTGTCCATATAGGCAATATTGACTTGGTAAATGATTAACTAACAATCTGGTCAATATAAAGTTCTTTATTTGAAGGCAAGCACAATTGTACAAGAAAGGTAACTTACTGAAAAAGTGCTGGTGCTTAAAGTGCTTTACTGAGCTGAAATTTAAACTTAAAAAAATCTCAAGATAAATTAACTAAAAAGAAAATCTAAAATAAGTGTTTTAAGGGCTTCAAACTGAACATCTCATGGCTCAATGTCTTATGGACTATCCTCCATTGCAGTCACATGCCCCTCGGATGGCCAACTCCTGTAGTTTGGCCTTCTTGATCTTTGGCCTTGACTAAACCAGCTGGCCACACTCTCTCTAGCATCAAAATCTTCCAGACTTGGGCATGAGCATGCTCGACCTCAATGTGTCCAATAAGTATATTCACCGGTCTTCCTCTCCGCAAGATACGACCGTACACAATGACGCATTCCTTTGTGGCGATATCTGTGTCTCCGTCGATCAGGAATGCCATGTACGCACTGTTCGCAATTTGCACAGACGTCTTTTTTTTCAATGTATCTGCGATGACTCCTATAAATTGGGCGTACGCGACATCATTGCTGTACGTCGGGTTTACGTTCAAGCCATTTTTCTTCATAAGAATTATTTCGGACTTGAATTTAGTGAAGGGAAGTTCATCTTTTGCAATATTGTAGGCAACGTTAAACTTAATTATCATCTCGGCCTCGTCTGATGATCTGTTTGCTGCTGCCTGCCGCTGAAAGGCAGTGGGGAGAGGGGACACTTGAGCAGTGCATTTATCGCGGCATGTAATGTGTTTTATAGATGCATTGTGCTTTTTCAGCGTTTCAATTCTAAATGTATTAGAACCAGTCACAAACGCACTACTGCCGGCCATGGTCTTCCCACACTCTTTACAGTAAATACAGTGCATTATATTATCGGCTTTACTGTATCTTAGCCAGGGAAACTGGTCAAGCCACTCTTTTCGAAATGTATACACTTTACCCCTTTTAATTTCAGTGGGCTCGGACTCGATCGTATGTGGCTCATTATCTAATGCCGTCTCCGGACCAGG
This sequence comes from Polypterus bichir lapradei, assembly GCA_026402145.1. NCBI lineage: Eukaryota > Metazoa > Chordata > Cladistia > Polypteriformes > Polypteridae > Polypterus > Polypterus bichir. The sequence continues at coordinate 165,388,240 of JANRMT010028174.1, forward strand.
GCTTGCTATAACTTGGGAGGTTGATGGCTCCGTGTCAGAGCATTGGTTATGATTTTCGGACGGATCAGGCCCTAACTTAACATTCTTAATGAAAAAGCTGTCAATCGTTCTTTTCATCTTCTCTCATAATCCGCGGCTACATCCACTGTTTACCTGATGGGCTACTCACCTCTCTCTGTCTGACTGCATCACATGCATTTTCAAATGTACACACACGTACAGGAATATCTGGATCACGGCCAATCAGAGGGGGGGCGGGATCCGCCCTTCACTATCTCTGATTGGTTTAGACCACGATATGGGCCTAATGTGTGTCTGTTGTTGAACAACAGGGAGACTTTAAGAGTCACGGAGTTTCGTTTTTTTTCCCCCTCGAACGGCTGGTCGCACCGGTGCAACCTTTGATTTTTTTTAGTCGCACCATTGAGAAATTAGGTCGCACGTGCGACCAAATTGGTCGCACTCTAGAGCCCTGTTAAGTTTTATTCTGCTGCCCATGCTCCTTTTCTCAGGGGTAGGGAATGATTTGTTTTCAATCCTATTTTTGTAAAATTGATCTACAGTATCTGTATGGAATGTTGTGTGTGTGATTTCAATAAAATCAATAAAATTATAAAAAATAAATGCAAAAAAAAAAAAAAAAAAAAAAAAAAAGAAAGAAAGAAAACTAATCCTTTAGGTGCATTTCTGATGTCTCACCACTTATTTTCATGTCAGCTAGTTTACACAGTCATCAGCTTCATGTAGCTCAACTTTTAACCCTGTTCATTTTTTTTTGGTCTCCCAAAAAGTGTAATGTGTTCTATGGCTATAGCACATTACTGACAAAAACAAAAAAAAAAAAAAAATCTGTTAATGGATTAGAAAAAAAAAATACGTTAAGAGGCTAGCTTAAATGGTTTAAATCCTCACTGACATCTGTTCAAGGATGTCAAACCATCTGCCAATTTACAAGTCAGCTTATTACATGACCAGTTCCATTACAGATTTGAAAACAATGTAGTTAAAAGGAAAAAAAAAAAAATGTTGATGTATGTTTTAAACGATATGCTAAATGAAATGATGTTAGGAAGAAAATAGCTTTTTTAAAGAAGTACATTTTTTCCTTGACAAAATCAATAAACTTTGAAATGTGAAACATATGAGAGAAGCTGAGGTGAAACAAAGCTTTTTTTGTTTTCATTGTACTCCATGTGTTGCTTTGTAGTCTGCTTTACATATTTCAGTTTTCACTCACAGAACATTCAAGGGCCCTGAAACAGTGATGACCACACTAGTCACGTCTATACCAAATTTATGTATTTATAGCAAACAACAGCATTTTCATTTCTAGATGACAGCTCTATAAGTGGATAGAAAAAATAAAAAAATAAAGTAGGTAACCACACAATAAAAGTACATCTGACTACAAAAATGTCCAAAGTATAGCACCTCAGGAATGTCTACCATCCTTCTCATTTTCTGATCTCTCCAGTTCCAGTCCAATACCACAGCCTTCAGCGCTTGCAGATTAAAGGCATCTGAAAAAAATTGAATGCAAAAAGACAGCAGGCTTTAACCAAAAGATGGCAGCAGATAAGCATCTTTAATACAGTGTATTGGCTGCAAGTTGTAAGGAAATAATTAATGAAGTAGATTAAAATAAAATCCAATATTTAACAGAAATGTACTTGTTTCGAAACAATTATGTTAGACATGAACTTTAAACTAAAGGAAAAAATCAATTACTTATCTGTCATGATTTTTATCTTTTATATTTATTCAGCAAAACTGAAGAAAAAAAAGAATCAACAAGTAACAATAAACCTAAAACCAACAAGAAAAGTTGGAAGCACTACATTTCTTGGGGTGGCATCATACTGTATTTGAATCCTGCACCCGGGCACAGCCTGTGTGGAGTTTGCATGTTTTCTCTCACATCTTTCACTAAGACAAAATATGTCTAAGATAAAGAGTACTAGTTTCAAAGACACTTTTCATTTTTAATAAACTATTTGTTTACTGACAATGTTGGACAAATATGGACATTCAGATTTATTGCATTTATATTCTAAAATATCAGGTGTATTAGTCATTTAAATATAAAAACCTAAATGCTTTTCTTACCAGGCCACTGCAAGTACTGTGTGTATCTAATGAAGGATTTAGCCGTACCCCATCTTACTAACTCCTGTGGAAATGGACTCCTTGCTATCTTGAAAGTATGAAAATTTGCCAGCACCATGATGTGGAATATGTCTATAAACTCACAAGTACTAACAGTATTTCTTAAAATACATATTTAATGCAAAAACAGCTTAACATGTTAACTATTACTACTGCACTTGTGCCAGCATTAAGTTTGGTATGTCAATGATAAGTTTGGTGACAGTCACTGTTTTCACTGTTATCTTCATAGTACAGAAAATACACGGAGTAGACTTGCCATTTATCAAGGGTTTTTACCTCTGACGTCGTCCTACCAAATACCTAAGGGTTATCAAGGTCCCCTGTCATCATGGCCTGTTCAGAACCCTTCAGTCTGGTAGAAGGTGTTCTTAAACCCGGCCCTGGGGATTCACTGTGGCAACTTCTGTTTTAAATTGGACTCCTGGACTAATTAAGTGAATTGTATATATAGAAATAAGAAAACTATGTTTGGTTAAAAAAAGAACAACAATTATTAAAATGTACTAAGCAGTTATATGGGAAAATATATATTTTTTTCTTTTTAACAATATTTTCAGCTTGATTTTAATTCTACTTTTCTAGGTGTCCTGATTTTTTTATTAATCCATTATTTGCTAATTAATGGGGCTGACACTAAAGTAGTTGCAGCCTTTCATGATTCAGTGTTGTTTGTCTGGGTGTCTGCTCTACAATGAAGGGAGCAAACTGCACAGAGAAAGAGCAAATATAATAAATCATCAAAAGAGAGTTAAGCATTTAAATCTATAGCAAAAACAGAAATAGTTTTAAATGACTAATAAATGTAAAAAGCATGCTGTTGTGCTTTTCTGAATGTAGAATAAGAGAAGTGGGAACAAAAATGACCAGCTAATTAAATGCGATCAGTGTTATCAGGAATCTGGCTGGAACAAAAACTTACAACCACAGGGGGTCCCCAGGACCGACTTTCAGAACCCCTATTATAGCATTAGCACACAAACCAGTTGATTCAGACCCGAGACAGACAGTATGTACTATGTACAAAAAACAGTAGATTTTAACTGTATTGTTTTAAGTTTGTGAGCTCCACATGTGGAAGAATTCCATTGTGCAAGTGGCATATACAGCCAGTATGTTATTCACAATGAGACAGTTTGATGTTACCTGTGTGGACTGTGATGGCAAACCAAAGCCATTAAGGCTGTGAACTGACATTGCGGTGTGTGTTTTAGTGTGTTCAGATATGATCTGGCTTCAGGTTCACTGTTAGCTTTTGCCTTGCCTATGCTACACAATGTAACCAATCAACAGACTTTCTAATATTATGCTAATTGCAAATGACAGTGGTTACTTATTAAACATTTACATACAGTATCTTACCTAACATATCCTAGTTTGAAGAGAAAAACAAGAGATTATTTAACTTTTTATAAACATATCTGTTCCCATTCAGTCCTTAACATAACATCCAGTAACCTTGTAACATTTTAGTGCCCCAAATTAAAATGGGTTCAAATTAAAAGTTAAAGACTTCTCAGTACTGGATGACATATAGTGCCCTATATAATTTTTTTGTTTTTTTTTATATAAATCATTTAATATTTCAGCATACTTTCACATTCTGCAATAAGGTCATTTGGACTCCTTGAAACTCTCCTGTATGTAAAGAAGCAAACCTACAGACAGCTGCTGAGGTTCAAAAATTTTGGGTTATTCACTGTAGTATAAATAAATAAAGGCAGCTAAAGTATGTGAACTATGGTTTGTTACATGTACAATGCATGTCCTTTTGATCAAGGAAAAAAAACATTTTATAACAGATTTGCTGTTTTTAAAAGCCAGGACACTGGCACAGTTGTACCTTGTTTCAGAAGGGTTGCCATTCTGCATGGAGTTCCAACTCCTATATGCGATACCCCCTTTTGTAGTTGCTTGATCTGTTCTTCTACCTAAGAGAAATAGCAAATATTTTAATCATGAAATCTTTACAAATTTTCTTTAGTTAATTTTAAAAGAACAAAAATGAAAAAGTTTAACATTTCTAATTTTAAATGCTGTTTCACAGTGACATTTGGTACTGTTCTATTGATTAATGAAATTAATTTTACTCTGAAATCCCTGGGATAATTCGACCAAACTGACATTAGTCTTTTGTGTTCCTTTCGCTTATTGGCCTCTTACTAATTAAATAACTAACTTGTTCACTTCTGTACATATTTGCAATTTGACAATATGTAGCTCCAACCTGCTGTAAATACAGTGGCTCTATATACAGTGAAAAGAATGAGGCCTGAATCTTATAAATATTTCTCGGAACCAGGACTCTGAAGCATGTAGCATTATAACTGAGTAAAATTTCAGTGCTTGCTCAAGTCTCTCCTTGTTTAATAAGACATGTAACTTGGCCAGATATTGGGGAAAAAATAACTGATGTGATTATTGATTGTGTGAGTTTACAGTATTATTGTAGGTTGCTCCTTACTCATGGACTTACTGTTAGAAGCCATACTGATACTGTTATACAGTGCCATATCTTAAGGAAGAGCTGACTCAGCTGAAGTCTCTAATAGTAAGTAACATAAACATAATATATTGTCATCAAACATGCTTCATTCATTTCAGTTTTGTAGGGGAGCTGGGGATTATCTTGGCAGCATCGGTGCAAAGCAGAAACCACAACTGGGCATCAGACAGAGAAAATGTCTTGACTCTTTAAACCTTTTAAAATGTCCAAAGAGCAACATTTTCACATTCTGATTATATTAGTGATTGACTTTGCATTTCATCAAAGCAAAGTTAGATGATAGTTTTGATAAACTGGAGAAATTAGACGAATACATAGATAAATGTAGTAATTCTGGTTTCAGAGCCAACACACCACAGTGCATACTGGTAAAGAAGTCCGCTAGGAAAAATGTTTTTGTGCAAGTTTCTAAAAAGTTCTTAATGTGCCTTTTCTGTACTTTCTGTACCATTTCTTTCCAGGATATTTACTATGGAGATGATGACATCATTTGGGAAAATGACTCCTACTGTCAAGCACAGATCCTGCCTACCTGCCTTTAGTGGGAGAAATGGTAGGATTCAGACCACAGCCTGGTAAACTGTCAGGGTGATTATGTGGATGTGAGCTCTCTCAGCCTTACTTAGTCTGGCATACGGAAATTCTTACGAGGGACTCCTTCACGCTAGTTGTAATAAAGGATGTCCATCTTGGAAATATTATAAAGAGAATTTCTATGAAGTCATACGCTAACAAAGTAAAGATGAATGTTAGAGCACATTATAAGGAAGAAGAAAAAAGTGGAATTAACTGACTATAAAAACCTCTCTCGATGTACGGTGTGCTCTTTTTGGACTTTTTCATCCTAGTGTAATATCAAGAACCTTTGTGTTTTGGTTCCTCTTATAACCACATTAACTGACCCAATAAGAAACATGCCTTCTCATATGATTACATAAATGATGAAGATCTTACTGGACTACTAATAACTACAGAATGACACTAACAAAGGGCATGTTACATGTTATGGTAGAGAAAATGCAATCACTGATGTGCATTATGCTGAAAAACGTTAAAACCCAACGTAAAGTATATTGTTGATTAATTTTTGATGTACACTTTACTATGGCACTGACTCTATTCAGATTCAGAATGTGACTGATTCTGAGAGCAGACATAGTTTTCATCATTGTAACGGAGAAGAACTATTTGTTAAGGCAATGGACAGTAATTTTGCTGAATAATATTATTTTTAAAACCCACTAAATTCAGTTTAGGGCTATTGGGCGCCTGAGTCTATCTTTGCAGCCCTGGACAAAGCACCCGTCCAAGAAAGGGAGTACCTTTACTAATAGAAATTTGAAACAACTTATAGAGCATTATGAATATGTCAAACTAAGACAAGTAGTACCTGAGATATCAAAGTCCTATGCAGTGACTGTGTTTAATCTAATTCTAGGCAACACCACATACTCTGAAAGAGAAAGAAAATTGGCGGTGCAGCACAACAATATTAAACTGCCAGATAAGGCTTCACCTGCCTTTGTCTATAAAGCCAAAAGTTTCTTATGTTTGCTGTAGTGATGTCTAAAGGAGCAGATAGTGTAAGGCCAGAATAAGGCATATGCACTGAGGATTCTTATCTGTCAGAAAATAGGTTGCAATCCTTATGAAAGCAAAAACATCACTCATATTGTAAAATTGTTGATCATCTGCCATCTTAATAACAACCAGTTGCTGCATGAAGTAGAAAGACAGCTCAAGAAAGCACCAAAAATTAAGCCTCTCTTTTTTTCATTTTCTTTCTTTGTCAATAGATAGTGATAATCTGTTGCTACCCTGACTGTAGAGTTGTGCAATATAAATTTCAACAGAATTAATGGAGATTGAGATTAACAATAATCTGTCCTGCCATTTCCCTACACTACATAATGGTCATTAAGCAGGTAAATAGATAGTGGTCATTGATTTATACTCAGTGTGTTGGTACATTCGAATATGAACAAGTTTTACCACTGACTGGCCTTTAGTTATAAAGTTGCTCCCCTTTTACCAGTAGGCCTACTCCACATATACAGTAAGTGCTCCCAGAAGGAAGCACAACATTCTAGCCCTACGTCTTCACAAAGCCATGCTAGCAAACTGGTGAACAGCTAGCATCTCCATGGCACTAAAGCAGAAATGTTAAAAATGTAGTGATACAACCTCGCTGGGAAATACTGTGTACAGCAGAAAAAGAGAAAAGATGTTTTAAGTTATTATTCAGGAATTTCTTGACTAGGTAGCAGTCGTCTGGGACAAACAGAAAACCCCCTTGTTATGATTACCCTTTACTTGGCTGATTCTCTTGTCCTACAATCCTCCTAAACATACTGTGCCTAGAGAATTATGCTAAAGTGACACGAAGAGATGAACACATGTATGGTATGTCTGACAAATTTTAAGGCATGCTGTTCAATACCCTGTAAACAAATTTATTATAGCATACAATGCAATTACATTTTTAAAAGCACTGTACATAGCAGGCTGTGGAGCTTGTAAATTGGCCTACTGTAGGTGAGTTGGCACTGTGATGACTAGTGTACCGTCCTGGGTTGTATTTTTGCTTTGTGCCAAAATGCTGCCAGGATAAGCTGTGACCCCTTATGCATCTGAATTGTAACAAGCAGGTCTGAGAATGTTGTATCAAATGGCCAAAAAATTATGTGAAAAGATATCTTAAGGTATGTCAAACAATCCATTTAACTGTGCAGTGGAATGTTAATTTAAAGCAAAGAAATATCATATAGGACTGAAATCATTCGATACCTTAGTCAGTTTAGGCTTTACTCATTAGACATATCCCATTAGCCATAAAATCTGAAACCCAATTTGTTAAATGAAAATTACCAAAAGAAGCAAAAAAAAAAAAAGGCTGTCAGATATGGTGCATCAGTCACCCAGGATGAACTCTGGTGTTCTCCATAAAAATGGCAATGATATTAATTACTTAATACCTACATTCAAAACCTCAAAATTAGATTAATTTTCTTTTTGTGACACACACATACACATTATTTTCCCCCACAAGTAAGGAGCTGCTTACCTACCTTAATATGCTTTGCAAATAGCTTCAGTACCTTGCAGTCACCCTTAAAAGTAGTAAGAAGTCTAAAAAGAACAAATAAAGTAAACTACATTAAATCAGATTAGCTCTGTGCTCATTAGCTGCAATATTTTATGGTTCCTTGACTAAAGATAAAAGCTTTCATGCCAGAAGAACAAAAGAAAACATTTATAAAATACCCACAAAAATAAATCCTAGGCCTGATCCAACTATATGATTCAACAGCAAAGAAGCTGATACTAAACCTCATTTTATTGATGTCCATAATAACAAAAAATGTAGAAACATTCAAAGGCGCAGTAGACTTCCTACAGGGTCACAGCTAGCTTCAAAGATTGACAAAGAAAATGTCCAAATTTGGGGAACTGGAACTGGGAACTGCTAATAGAAATGAGTTGATTTTGTGAAAACAGTTAAGATGTATCTTTCTGACTGTGTTAATTAAACTGGTCTTCTGTTTCACACTCACAAAATGACATGGATAGAATCATACACACCAGTAACTCTGCCAAGTAAATCAATTTGTGAGTAAGCAGTATAGATTCATCTTTTAACTGAAAAAGATCATAATGAGAACCCACCTAATCTCTGGAGGCACTGTTCCATGTGGCTTACCTGGTTTGTCCTCTTCCTCTATAGCTGGACTTTGACATGGAAAGGTTTATCTCAATCTGCTACTGACTGTGCCTGTTTTGGTCTCCCAGTGTATTAGGGCACACATATCCATTGACATGGCAAACATGGCATATGGTTCAACCAACAAATGTTGGAGGCCATGCCAAAGTGCAGACCGTCAATCCTACCATATATTTTTGCCATATGGCAATAAATTGTGACTTTGTGCTGAATTCCCAATACTTTTTAAGTCCACTTGTGTGCTTTTTGATAGCCGTGTCAAAAAGTACAATTTAATATTATTTAAATTATAAAACAGTTGCAAAAATGTCCACAAAATACAATATAATGAGTTAAAATTTTACTTGACAGACCAAAAAGATTATACAACTATGGTACTTTTTGGTAGTTACTGCTAAGTGGTACAGCTTATTTAACTTTACAAATTTCTGTTGGGAACTTGTAGCTATTATTTTGTAAATAATAACTGATAGGATTAATAATCAGTTTCTACATAGCATAAATAAGAACAAACATTTTGTAGTTCACACCGACATTTGTGACTGGCATTCAGGGTTGCTTATTTCTTACATCTGATGCTCCAGCTGTCACCATAATCACTATCTGCACATCTGAATTCAGCAGGTCCAGGAAATAGATGAACAGATTTGTTATTATTACTACGATTTGTTTTTCTGTAAAACTGAAAGAACACAACATTACTAATGAACTCCAAGTAATCAGTTTCATCAGATATACTGTATGTTGTTTATATAGTGCATCCGGAAAGTATTCACAGAGCATCACTTTTTCCACATTTTGTTCTGTTACAGCTTTATTCCAAAATGGAGTAAATTCATTTTTTTCCTCAGAATTCTACACACAACACCCCATAATGACAACGTGAAAAAAGTTTACTTGAGGTTTTTGAAAATTTATTAAAAATAAAAAAACTGAGAAATCACATGTACATAAGTGTTCATAGCCTCAAACGCCTGGCATTCACACCAAAGACTTCAATCTTTGTCTCATCAGACCAGATAATTTTGTTTCACATGGTCTGAGGGTCCTTTAGGTGCCTTTTGGCAAACTCCAGGCGGGCTGCCATGTGCCTTTTACTAAGGAGTGGCTTCCGTCTGGCCACTCTACCATGCAGGCCTGATTGGTGGATTGCTGCAGAGATGGTTGTCCTTCTGGAAGGTTCTCCTCTCTCCAAAGAGGACCTCTGGAGCTCTGACAGAGTGACCATCGGGTTCTTGGTCACCTCCCTGACTAAGGCCCTTCTCCCCCGATCGCTCAGTTTAGATGGCCGGCCAGCTCTAGGAAGAGTCCTGGTGGTTTCGAACTTCTTCCACTTACGGATGATGGAGGCCACTGTGCTCATTGGGACCTTCAAAGCGGCAGATATTTTTCTGTAACCTTCCCCAGATTTGTGCCACGAGACAATCCTGTCTCGGAGGTCTACAGACAATTCCTTTGACTTCATGCTTGGTTTGTGCTCTGACATGAACTGTCAACTGTGGGACCTTATATAGACAAGTGTGCGCCTTTCCAAATCATGTCCAATCAACTGAATTTACCACAGGTGGACTCCAATTAAGCTGTAGACACATCTCAAGGATGATCAGGGGAAACAGGATGCACCTGAGCTCAATTTTGAGCTTCATGGCAAAGGCTGTAAATACTTATTTACATGTGATTTCTCAGTTTTTTATTTTTAATAAATTTGTAAAAACCTCAAGTAAACTTTTTTCACGTTGTCATTATGGGGTGTTGTGTATAGAATTCTGAGGAAAAAAATTCATTTAATCCATTTTGGAATAAGGCTGTAACATAACAAAATGTGGAAAAAGTGATGCTCTGTGAATACTTTCCGGAAACACTGTATGTCTCTTGTGTTCTCCCATTTTCCAAAGATGTACAAGTAGCAATGAATGTAACATGTACGATAGGTGAGCAACTTCTGGGTTCCTATGTGTCAGTCTTGGAGGAGTTAAGTGTTTCCAGGTTTGGGTTTCTTTTAGTGATTGTACTTGTGCTTAAGTTATCATCATGTCTGCAGAGTTATTTTATCGTTACTAAGTTTATTTTTCTGCTTCTCATTTTGCATTAATTCTAATGAGCGAATCGTGTCTTTATTTGTTTTCTGTTTAACATGTGTCGCCCACTTGCTTTGGCTTGCTAATTGCTTAGTCAGTGGGAGTTGGACTCACTGCTGCTCCCTACATAAGGAGACTTTGTACACTGTTGAGTAAGCATCAGCCTGCAAGTCTACCTGTGTGAGTCCACTGAGCAAGGCCATGGACACTTCCACTTGACTAAGGTATTATTTTCTTTCCTTTCAATATCTTAAGCATTTGTCAACAATTCATTCCTGTCCTTAACACAAGACATTTCTCTTGCTCCTTCAACAGGAGAGGGAGAAACCTAGACAGCCATCGTCCGCTGCATCAAGCCCACCACTACAGTTGCCCTCTTCTCCTTTGCTTTGTGGAACTGCCAATCTGCAGTCAACAAAGCAGACATTATTCCAGCTTTCACCACCCAAAGAGGTCTCCAAATGTTGACTCTGACAAATGAAAGCAAATGGAAGAAGTCCAAAGCTCAGACAGACCTGGCTAAGTATCAGTCTCTTCTTGCATCCTTTTCTTCTGCAACCATCAATGCCTAGGTAAGGTTCTACCAGACTAGAATTAACAGCACCACCGAGTGCTCCAACCGTTAATTTTGATTTAGTTTTAGTCTTCTAACTAAACTGCATTTTAGTTTTAATTACATTTTACTAATTTATTTATTGTTAGTTTTAGTCAACAAAACGTAAATCAGTTTTAGTCAACTAAAAATAAAAATAAATTAGTCAAAATCTGATATCTTATTTCACATATAAATATACACAGAGTATACTGTACCTCTAAACTATTATACTAACATGCAAACTAATGAGCCAACCCACATGTAGTGATTATTGAACATAAAATGAAGAGTAGATATAGAAAAGATTTACTCCAAAGGATCTTGGTCAGATAATGGCACCTCTGGTCTGCCATCATAGTTTTCTGGCCTAGTTATGCTGCTGTAAGATTTTACCAAAACATAAACATGACATAAGTACTTTTACTACATTTTTCACATTTTAGGGGTAATGCAAATAAACATTAGTTTGCCCTCAAAAACCAAACAAGTAACACAAACGTAGTGCTTGAATATTTGTATTCAGCAGTAAAGCAGTGCTATTTGGCTGTATTGTTCATGTTGTATTAATTGGGAGATGCACTTCAAGCACTGAAATTTTAAATACATTTTATGTTAGTATTAACAAATGGAGCAGCTCATTTTATCAATGATTGTGACAAGCCAAACAGCCACTTAGTTTGAAACTTGCCTTGATTTTTAATTGTAACCCTGAACTGTATCCATCGGTTACAAAATGGATGGAAGCTCATAGGAACATGTAGATGTGCTCATTACAATCAAGGAATGAATATGAAGCTTCCGTTCCTGTATCGGGACTGTGTAGAACACTGTAGTAAAAGGGATTAATCCCCCTGTCATTTCATCTGCTGTAACAAATGAAATTACAAGCTAAATAGTTACAACTCACATCTGCTCTCAAAGCTGCATGAATCCATTTCTTAAGTAACTCGTAAAGGGATAAAACTGGCAATAACAAAAGCCTGTGTGTGTCTGTGTGTTGACTTTTTAATTAATAAGCACGTTTTCCCCAATTGCACGCTGAAATTCTTGAACACACAGCATTGCCAGGCATACTGTAACTTCTGCTTTATTTTTCTTTTTGACATGTTGATGAGGTGCTGTATAATCACAACTGTTCAGCCATTTTCATATGTAGTTTTTAGTCACATTTTTCTCATATATTATTGTGTCATCCAGAGTGATTTGTATATTTGTGGTCATGCAAGAGTGCAGTATCGACCTAACTATCAATATGACATCCCTACTAGCAGCACACCTAAAATAAACAGACATACTTGATGCATTAGTATTAGGAGGGTGAACAAGAGCCGGAGGTAATGGTATTGGCGTTGGGCATGTTGCCACCTACATAACAGTTACATATCTTGGCATGAATCTTAGGATGATACGCCTCTAGACCCCTCTTGAGGTTTGTGGTGTTTTTTTTCCTGAGCTTAATTCTACATGGCTTACACTGGGCTTTATTTTCGTCACTGTGGTAATTAAAGTTGGTTCACATGTCTGACTGCTATTTCCACGTTTCATGTTGGCCAACATAGTGGAGTGGTCTGGAGTAGGATTTTATGTATTCATCCTCGTTTTCTTCATTAATGGTGCATTTTTTATAGAGTTTTTGTTCTTTTTTCATCACAGAAAAAATGTTATTGACGAGTATTTTTCATCTTGGCTGCCATCAGCAGTCAGTTCTCAACCTTGCTGAAACCCATTATGACTCCTTCCAAGCAATCCCAAAATTCTCTCCACTGTGTGCCGCTGATGTTTCCTACCTCCTGTCCAATCACCTACTACATATCCAGTCAATTCTATTCCCTCACATCTCCTTCAGGACATTTCCTCCTCACTTATTCCTGCAATTACACACATCATTAACACCTCACTCAGTTCAGGAACATTCCCTAACATCTTCAAACCCTCTGACAACCATAATTCTCAAAAAACAACACTCGATCCATCCCAAGTTAACTACAGGCCTGTCTCTCTCCTCTCTTTCCAAAACACTTGAACATGAAGTTTCTAACCAGAACTCTTCCTTCCTTATATAGAATGAGTTGTTCGATACCAACTAGTCTGACTTCAAGAGGAACCACTTGACTGAGCCAGCTCTACTGACTGTTGTCGACCAGCTATGTGGTGCTACAGCTACCACCTTGTCATCAGTCCTGATTCTGCTAGATCTCTCTTATGCTTTTGGCAAAGTCAACCATGACATCCTTCTTGTCACCATTTTTGACAGTGGCATCATCACTGGGACTGATTTCAAATGATTTAAGTTCTACATCTTTGGCAGATCCTACAGTGTGTTCTGGCAAGGGAAGCTGTCAAAGGCACACCAGGCATTCACTGGTGTAACCCAAAGATCAGTGCTGGGCCCTCTACTTTTCTTTCTGTACACCACCTCCCTGGGCTCCATCATCGAATCCCATGACTTCTCTTAATAGTGCTATGCCGATGATATGCAGCTATGGTAAGCTAGAGTCTCTGAATTTCTTACTGATATCTCAACCTGAATGAAGGACCACCTTCAACAGTTCAACTTGGCAAAAACTGAGCTTCTTGTGATCCTGTCCAGCCAGTCTGCTTATTCTCCCATCTCTGTACAGCTTGGTTCACTGTTGCTAACACCTTCCAAGTAGGCATGCAACCTTCGTAACTGATAAGCAGCTATCTTTTTCTGACCACATTTCTGCTGTTTCTCATTCATGCAGGTTCACGCTGTGCAACATCTGCATGGCCTTATCCAACAGAGTATGCTGGGCAACTTCTGGTCCATGCTTTGAGCTTGTCTCATCTGGACTACTGCAGCTTGCTTCTGGCAGGAGTACCCACATGTGCTGTCAAGCTGCTGCAGATGATCTAGAATACAGTGGTCTGTCTTCTATTTAACCAGCTGAGATGGGCACATGTCACTCCATTGGCTCTCTGTAGTAGCAAGCATTAAGTTCAAATCCCTGATGTTTGCCTATGGAGTAGTCCATTGGTCAGCACCGGAGTATATGGAGACACTGGTGGAGTGCTATACTCCTTCTTGCCCACTCAGGTCTGCCAGGGAAAAGCTTCTGGTGATGCCACCTCTATATTGAATCAAGTCTCAATCCAGACTATTTTCTTATTTAGTTCCTAGTTGGTGGAATGAGCTGCCTACCTCCATCCATACTGCTGACTCCCTCAATGTATTTAAGAAGTGATTGAAGATGCATCTGTTCTGTGAATATCTGTCAAAATGATGAAAACTTTGCTCTACGATATTGTATACTGTTGGTTAATTTGTTTAAGTTTACTTGCTTTAGTAATTGTAATCTTTTCACTTGTGGCGATCAACCTTTGTTTCCCCATCCTATTACACTTGCTGAACAAACAGGCCCTAGTCTAATGTCATTCAATTGTTTACCTCTTTTGTATGTTTCTTTGGATAAAATAAAAAATATATGTAAATTTATATTATTTAATAAGCATATTGGTTAGATCCAGTGAAAATAAAATTAGCAAAAACATTTTAACTGTTAACTATAAAAATTAACTAGGAAAATAACTACCTATTATTAGAAATTCCAAAAAGTACTCACTTGATGAGCTCTAGGGCACGATAAGCAGAGCTGCAGACAATCAGCATCAATGGAGACTTGTTTTCTGTGTGCTTTTTGCAGAACTTTACCCACTTGGGACAGACTAGGATAAAAAACACAATATTATTATTAATACACTAAGTTACACAAGCTGGGAGAAGAAGTGAGCATCTATACAAAGGTGGTCATCCTCCCGAGGGTTAGGACACCACATATAATGAGCAAAATGACTGTGCCAAAATAGGACATAAATGGAGGATCGGGAAATGGAATTAACTGAAATGTACTTTTATCCTGAGAAGTGTTCATTTTATGTATATAAACAAACATTTAAAATGTATAAAATAAGACATTAGTTAACATCAGTACTTTTCAAAAGTTTGCCTCTAAATTAATTGACGTTAGTGTAATTTCATATTGTACTACACGTATTCTGTCAAAAGAAATGAATTCTAATTTGAATTGACACAGATCATTGCTCATGTGTGTAAAAGTATTAAAATGGAACAGATGGTTTCTGACAGAAGTTAAACACAAGCAGACACTGATAATGATTTATCTTTTCCAGTGATGGTGCTTAGTGTCTTGTTGAAAATGCTTGACAAAATGCTGTTGCTACTGCGTAAACAAAAAAGCTAAAATTATTTTTTTTCCTATAATCTTTAGTGCTATACCTTTTTTTCCTGCATAGCATAGGTAAAATGTACAATAAAGGAATGTAACTAATTCAATAATCAATCCTTGCGCTAAATTATTCAGACCAGCATGTGTTTTCCATATGCCAGTGTTTGTAATGCAGCTAGCAACACCAGATGTTTTCAGGTGCACGGCATTACACTAGAGAGCTGCTCCATTAATGAAGTGATCTTTGGCTCTGCCTAACACTAAAGACTCTCCTAATTTCCAAATGAACTACATATCTGTGTCGCTATTTGTTTCTGTAGTGAATTTCAGGCAAATACTCAACCATGACAACTTAGTAGCATGTAGCATTAAAGGCAACCATAAATCACTGGAAAACAAGGTCACAAAAACACTCCTGCCTCTAAGTCTAATCTAATAGATCATCATAAAATGAAAGATGATCTGGTGGTACAACACCTAAACAGTTCCTTGCATAACTTTAAGGACTAAAGAGGCCATCTATTGCGAAGGGCCATGTCAGAGTGAACTTTGAAAGTTCACTGAACAATTTTCTGTATCTAGTTTAGAGAGTCAGAGGTTGGAGCCTATCCCAGCATCACTGAACACAAGGCAGGAGAACAGGGCACACTGACATGCCCTCAGTCAAATCCACCCAGACCAAGCTGGCAGTTTTTCACTGAATGTTTGGTAGACCAGAATATCAGAGAAACCACACACAGATATATGCAAAACTCCACCTAGACAAAATCTGACTCCAGCATTGTAAAGCTATGAGGCAGCAGTGCCAATCAGTTTGCCCATGTCCTGTGTGAGTAAAGAGCCGTAACTGACAGAATGGTTTTACTTGGAACATACAAATGCATTGTGTGGTTGTGAGAGACAAACATGCTACAGGCACTGGCCCATAGCCAGTATAAATGACTCGCCCAGAATACACAAAGT
This sequence comes from Polypterus bichir lapradei, assembly GCA_026402145.1. Classification (NCBI taxonomy): domain Eukaryota; kingdom Metazoa; phylum Chordata; class Cladistia; order Polypteriformes; family Polypteridae; genus Polypterus; species Polypterus bichir. The sequence goes on from JANRMT010028174.1 coordinate 165,404,477, forward strand.
CTGAAACGAATATATGTGATTAAATTTGGAAGTTTTATTGTAGTGAACAAACAAGTTGCCTGTCAAAGGTTTAAACTTTTCAAATTGTGTGACATCAAATTAACCCTTCATGACACAGTTTGTGTATATGCACAAGTTTTACCTAGCAGTGGACTGGCACCCTGTGAACCTTGTGCCAAGGACAAAATTGAGCTTTTACAGAAATATTTTAGCAAACAGACTACATGCAACTGTAGCAGGTCAGTTCCTGCTTTTTCTACTGACTAACCTTGACTTTTGTTGATGGCCACTGCAAAACACAGTTTTACAAGAAACTGTATATTTTGAGTTGAAACAAGTAATTAGTCGGAACAATGGAAATTTTGTGGGCATACAGGTAAATATAATTTCACCTGTAGCACATCCTGTAAAAATGGTAGCTGTAACCAGTTTTTAATGTAACACTCTGATGTGTAAACTTGTACTGTTAGAAAGGTTTGGAGGGATTCAGTATATACTAAATCATAGTTTACTTTAACTTACTACATACAAAATTGATATTTGAAGGCTGCACATTTACGTGGCCTATGAACATTATAAACAATGTAAAGAAAAGAACAAGTGAAATGAAATAATATTGTGAACTATCTACAATGTCCACCTTTTCTATGTTCTTTCCAGGGTGAACCACCTTACTGAGCTAAACAATCATTTAAACTGACCAAGGCATGTCGTCGCTCCTGGCTTATGTTATATATAGTGTTTGAACACTTTCCTATTTCTGCTTTGCGAACCAAACAGTAGTGGCATATTGTGCTCTGATGTTGAAGGGGACATGAAAGTTCTCTGCAATCTACCTACCCTGATCCCCCCAATCACCTGTTATTCAAAGTATATCATTATGGTGGACAATTCAAGGAGGACAAAGCATCCCAGGCTTGAATTTGTATATCTATATATATAAATCAACCAAGTCGCCCAACCATGGGAAGCACGACCATGGGGTACGCACAACGGAGCCCCGTCCTCCAACTCTAACCCTCCTCCAGCGCCCACCCTCGCTCTCGAGGCATGCGCACTGCCTGCTCATGTGCCCGCCCCCAACACCTCACCAAACACATGTTTACACGCTACATACAGCGATTCCCATCCGCAACAAACATGCCTCTTCTGAGATGGTCCTGCAGGAACAGGGAAAACCTTTGTCTACAAAACCCTGATTCATACCATCAGAGCTAGGGGAGACATTCCTACAACCGTAGCATCTACAGGAACAGCTGCAACATTGTTACCGGGTGGATGTACTGCACATTCCATTTTTAAAATACCGTTGAAGCTGACTACTACTTCCACATGCAACATCAAACCTACCTCGCCACACGCTCAACATCTTCTGCAATCCAAATTGATAATATGGGACGAGGCGCCAATGGCACATGCATACGCATTCCAGGCAGTTGACAGGTTATTACGTGACCTCACGGGTGACATGCAGCCATTTGGAGGGAAAACAATACTATTGGGTAGAGATTTCTGAAAAATACTCCCCGTCATTATGCATGGCTCCTGAGCACTTACTGTCGCCAGTTGCATTAACAAGCAACCTTTGTGGCGTCACATGCATGTACTTACACTGACGACAAATATGAGAGCTCTTCCTCACGAACAACATTTTGCAAAATGGCTCCTTGATGTTGGAGACAGGAAAAACGGAACAGCTGTAACATTACCTTCACATTGTTTTCCATTTAATTCTGATCCCGTTCAACAACTATATGGCGACATCCACTTCTCAACTGTCACTCCGGAACAACTCAGTACACGAGCTATATTAAGCATCACCAACGAAGACTCGCTACACCTTAATGAACAAGTACTGAAACTTATCCCTACCTACGAAGTAACTTTCACCAGCGTTGACTCCATCGTCACAGACGATCCCACAGATCAACTTTCATTCCCTGAAGAATTTCTTAACTGTCTTACTCCCACTTGCATGCCTCCGCATAAACTCAAAATTAAAATTGGTTCAGTTGTCGTGCTTCTCAGAAACCTCATGCCAGCAAGAGGTCTCTGTAATGGCACTAGACTGACTGTTACCAGCATTCACCGCAGTGTACTGGAGTGTAAAACTATCGCAGCTCCTACTTCACAAACTGTCCTTATTCCCTGGATTTCCCTGACCCCATCAGATTCAAATTTGCCTTTTACTTTTACACGCAGACAATTTCCTGTTAGATTAGCCTTTGTAATGACAATTAATAAGGCACAGGGCCAAACTTTGAAAAAGATATGCCTGTATCTGCCAAAACCAGTTTTCAGTCACGGACAATTGTATGTTGCTCTCTCCAGAGTTCCATCTTTTCATTCACTCACAGTTGTATCCTTAAACCCACCCCATTTGGACAACTGTGTCTTTCAGGAAGTGTTCACCCATCAATGAATAATTATGCGGTGTATGCTACACTGAGGGTCGGCTAGTACTGTATATTATGCTGCATCACGAGAAGTAAGCAGAGAGAAAGAGAGAGTAATTTGTGTTTTCGTCTGTCCACTTCTCCTGACTGCCTTAAATTGCAAAAGCGGGCAAGCCACATTCCTTCTCAGTGCTCAGTGGAAAAAAGAACTTGGAGCCTCACCATAGCATACTCATTCAGTATTATTTTTGAGAAATTTGAAGAAATTAAAAAAAAAAACAGGGCAGCTAATTTTCTTTTTTCTATAACCTCAATGAAATTCATCAGAAAACATGATCACATCTGGTTTTCCTGTCCACACTATTGGTTAGTGCTACTGTTTGTGTGGCCTGTGCCTCGCTGTTGCTTCATCTTTTGTTTATATAAAGCCCCATCTCAGTACAGCATAGAGCATGTACATATGTTAGTATAAAATTAACAAATACCAAGTCAAGTTGGGGAGCATGCACTGGTACAGCGCGTTGCCGCACCCACTATATGACGAAACAACTCGGGATCCCAGTTGGCAACCCCCCAGGCAGACACGTGGTCCAGTCCCACCCTCCGGAAATGACCCTCTATCTGCCGCAGCCAGGTATTACGTGGGCGACCCCTTGGCCTGGTCCAGCCACTCGGGTCCCCCAACAATGAGGATCTTACGAGCTGGATCACCCTCGGGGAAACGCGCCACAAGGCCATAGTGCCGTAACTGATGCTCCCTCACAATGCAGGTAATGTGCCTCATTCGGGACTTAATGAGTAACCGCTCATTCGACACAAAGTCAAACCAACGGTACCAAAGAATTTTCTGGAGAGATAAAGTACCAGAGGAGTCCAGTCTTCATCTCAGGTCTCTGGATAGCGTCCATGTCTCGCAACCATATAGCAAGACAGGAAGCACCAGGACTCTAAAGACTTGGACCTTCGTCCTTTTGCATAGATATCGGGAGTGCCAAACACCCCTTTCCAGCGACTTCATGACCCCCCATGCTCTCCCAATCCGTCTACTGACTTCATAGGAAGCGTCACCAGAGACATAAATGCCGCTGCCAAGGTAAGCAAACCTCTCAATAAGGTCGACACTCTCTCCAAAGACTGACACATCATTGATAGCTGCTCCCAATAGGTCATTATAGGCCAAGGTAAGCAAACCTCTCAATAAGGTCGACACTCTCTCCAAAGATTGGCACATCATTGATAGCTGCTCCCAATAGGTCATTATAGGCCTGGATCTTGGTTTTTATCCAGGACACGTGCAAGCCCAGTTACTCAGTCTACTTGCTCAGTCTCTCAACTGACACTGACTCAATTAACATCACAGCATATTGGCAAAGTCAAGATTAGTGAATCTCTCTTCACCAACAAATATTCCACAGTCGCTAGACCCGACAACCCTGTCCAACATCCAGTCCATGCAAGCATTGAACAGAATAGGAACACACCCCTTGACAAACCCCAGAATCAAATGGGAAAAACACAGAGGATCTGCCTCCACTCTGCACAGCATTCACAGTACAAGTGTACAGACCAGCCATGATATCCAGCAAATTTGAGGGGATCTCATGATGTCTCAGGATGTCCCAAAGGGCAGCTCGATCAACTGAGTTGAACACTTCATGAAAATCAACAAAGGCTGCAAAGAAATTCTGCTGATATTGGCGTTTGCGCTCTATGAGAACCGTCAGTGCCAGGATGCAGTCAATGGGACACTTCTTAGGTGTAAAACCAGACTGTTCTAGTCACTGGTAGGATGACCCTAGCAAGGACCTTACCTGGCAACAAGAGCTGTATTATTCCCCTGCAGTTGCCCCAATCCAGGCAATCACCCTTCCCTTTCCAGACATGGACGACAAGTCACATTTTCCAGTCAGTCGGGATGATGCCTGTCTCCCAAATGAAAGCAAAGACCGCTTGCAATGCCAGGAAAACAGCCTTACCAGCACCCTCAGCTGGTTCACCACCTCTGCAATCTCATTGAGATTGGGTGGTTCATAGCTAATTGGAGGATCAGCCTTAAGAACCATGGACCCGGAGATATCCACTGTCATAGCTGGAGGATCAGCTTTAAACAGCTGCTCAAAGCAGCCAGCCCAGCGGGTCGCAACTGCAGTGTCATCCGGAAGGACCGTTCCATCAGCTGCCCTGACTGCGACTCTCTGAGGAACAGATTCGAATGTGCATAATGCTTCGATTCCTCTGTAAGCAGGATGTGGTTCACTAGACCATAGATTCCTCCTCTAGCAAACTCCTCATCTGCCCTCAGAGCCCTTGCAGCCATCCTTCTCAGTTTCCAGTAAAGACCAGAGTTGCCATCAAGCCATTCAATGCGACTCCTCTCGATGATATCTAGGATGCCCTGCGAGATAAAACACCTCCATCTGGGAAGACTGGCAATACCAATACAACCCTCAGAAACTTTTAGGGTCTTGTCACAGAAGGTCTCCCACATCACATTAGGATCAGCAGTCACACCCAAGTCTGAAAGTTCCTCACACAAACTGCACGTATACTTGTTAGAAACAGCCTGATCTTGGAGTCTGGCCAGATCCAGCCTTATTCTCTGAGTAGGTGGTAGCCTACTGGACCTAAGCTGGATGTACAGAGTAGCAACAAGTCTGTGGTTAGAATTCAAAAACTGGTCACTTCTGTAGACCCTGCAGTTTTGTAAGAGCCTTCAGCACCTGCCCACGAAGATGTGATTGATCTCCTTCACAGCACCACCAGTATTGGAACACCAAGTCCAACGATGTGGCTCTGGGCATTGGAACCAGGATCCAGCAATCCACAGCACCTGGCCTTTTGCAAAGGCACTTTCACCATGGACGCCAGACCTGTAGAGATCGACACAATCCTCATAGCCAGCCCTGTCAGTGGTCACAATGAAATCACCCATGACCATAGGAGTCACCTTGCGTGCACCCATCAACCAATGAGCGAAGCTGAGAAAAATGTCTCTCTCACAAAGACATCACTCACAGTGGTCGAAGAATAAACTGAGACAACAGTCAAGGCACCCAGAGAGTCCCTTAATCTATGCCTCATAATATGCTTGTTGAAAGGACTGACATTGGACGCCATCAGAAGGAGCCGATCCACCACAGCAACAGCTACTCCGAGTATGACAGACATCAGAGCGACCAGACCAATAAAAGGTGTACCCAACTACAGAAATCTGGCCAGTCCCAGGTCTGCGCACCTTAGAGAGTGCCACCAGTGAAATGCAGAGTTTAAGACGCTCCTCTGACAGCAGAGGAAGGTGATCATCATGCCAGAAAGACAAGACGTTCCACATGCCTAACTGGATAGGCCACCTGAAATTGGGACCCGAGTGCTTTCATGCAACAGGTAACGCCACAGCACCACACCAGTGGTGATCCTCAACAGGCCTGACCCAATTGGCTTTCTGACAGTTTTGACTCTTTCGGGAATGAGGCTCCTGCCGCTTTCCCCCATCCCCTTCATAATGTGGACGGCTGCTGTAGAGTTACCCCCACGGAGAGCAGAAGGGAGTCCTGTCTGTCATCTCAGAGCTGTGTGAAGTTTTTTTTTTTTTTTTTAAATGGTGGCTGGAATGCAAATCCTGCCACCAACCCCTATGATTTCCCTGCAAGTTGGAGGATTGCTTGCAGGACCAGATGCAGTTTAACATCACAGCCAGGACTAATTGATAGTTCACTATGAAATATTAAGGCTAAAATAACAGAATATACCAACACAGTCCACCTGGAGAGGCGGTGCTACTTCTCTATTAAAAATAATAATGCTGGTAATCCAAGAGTTTTATTCACTACTATTGATCACTTGCTAAACCCAGGACACTCAATGGAATGTGTCCAAAAAACTACCAGTGAAACTTGTGAGGCTTTTGCTATATTTTTTAAACCAAAAAATAATATTACAGTAGAAATAATATAGTACATCCCCCAAAGGTGATCCTATTAAATCCTGGTATTCCATTTTAAGCAAATTAAATTCTTTCACCAGAATAGATTTACTGAATCAATGTAGAAGAATTTCTCAACTGAAAACCTCCACCTGCATCCTTGACCCAATACCAACAAGCTTTTTCAAAGAAGTATCCAATGTGCTAATCGAAAGTGTACTTGACATAGTAAGGTCATCATTAGATAAATGGGTCTTCCCAGACTGTCTTAAGATTGCTGTTATTAATGGTAACATTAATATAAATTCTAGAAATGGCAGTCATTACACAGCTAAATGATCACTTGAATAAACATGCTATTCCCAACAAGTTTCAGTCGGGTTTTAGAACAAATCACAGTACAGAATCTGCCCTGGTTAAAGTAGTAAATGGCTTGTGGGTAAATGCAAACAGAGGTCGTGTATCTGTTCTCATCCTCTTAGATCTGAGTGCAGCATTTGATACCATTGATCACAATATTCTTATAAATTACCTTAGTCAGTGGGTGTGCCTCTCTGGTAATATTTTAAATTGGTTTGAGTCTTACTATACAATTAGAAAATTCTTTGTTAGTTGTGGTAATTATACTGTACTTCAAAAGACACATGATATTCTATATGGTATTCCACAAGGATCTATCCTGGGTCCACTGCTCTTTTTGATCTAAATGCTCTAAAGGCATAACGAAAGCTACCACAGCTATGCTAACGACACACAACTGCATTTATCAATAGCGCCTGATGACCCTGACTCTCTTGGTTCACTGACCCAATGTCTTACTTGTGTTTCTGAACGGACGTGTAGTAATTTTCTCAAACTAAATAAAGAGAAAACAGAAATCTTAGTTATTAGAAAAAATGGATATAGTGAGGGAATTAGAAATACATTTGATCCATTAGGCCTAAAAGTCAAGATGGAGGTAAAGAATTTAGGGGTAATTATTGACTCTGACCTAAATTTTAAATCACATATTAATTAGATTACCAGGACAACATTTTTCACTTAAGGAATATAGCAAAAGTCATTCTTATAACTCTTCAAGATGCCGAAAAGTTAGTTCAGGCTTTTGGTTTTAGTCAGCTAGATTACTGTAATGCACTTCTTTCAGGACTACCCAAGAAAGACTAGTGCAGAAAGCAGCTGCCAGAATCTTAACTAGGAAAAGAAAATCCAAGCACATCTCTACAGTTTTGATGTAGTTACATTGGTTACCCGTGTCATTCAGAGATGACCTTAAAATACTGATTATGATTTACAAAGACTTAATTAATCTCGCTCCATCCTAACCTTAGATCTTCGAATAAGTGTCTGTTTATAATTCTGTTCTGTGCCACCACCACCACCTGATCAAGGCACCATGAACTCCCTATACTGAAGGACTGAAGGTAGTACCCCAGATGTCCACATGACCATCCTCATCAAATTCTTGCAAGTGAAGCCTGAAAGCCATAAGGACTAATTTAGATCATTTATGTTACGTATCATGCCTAGTGGGGGGCTGGGCAGTTTCTTGGCCTTTTTGTTTGGTTTTTTCTTTCCTTCTGGCCATCTAACCTTACTTTATTCTTTGTTATTTAATATTGCTAATCTTTTTGTTTCATACAATCTTTTCTTTCTTCATCTTGTAAAGCACTTTGAGCTACACCATTTGTATGAAAATGTGCTATATAAATAAATGTTGTTTGTTGTTGCTCCACCCTGTGCCTTTGGCAGTGTCATATACTAGAGCTGCACTGCCGTTTTGGCAAAACCCAGAGCAGTGGTTTGAGCTTTTCAGTGAACTATAACAGCATCCTATCTCTCTTCTTTGTTGCTCAAGCCTTTCTCACAAAGTTTCTGATTTTTCTTTGTTAGTACCCAATATCGTCTACTTTAAAAATTAATTCTGACCACTGTGATGGACGGCAGGTGCTTCAGTCTGGCCGGGACGTCCCTCAACAGAGAAAAGCGCACTACATCCCCCAGGACGCTAGATGGCAGCACCCCTGGACGGAAATGGTTCCCCGGATTCCCTCAGGGCAACATGGGACATGGAGTCTGTTTCTTCAGCCCTGTCGAATGCTGTGGATTCCACCAGGGGGAGCTCACCAAGAACCTGAGGACTATTCCTGTTGCACTAACCCGGAAGTACTTCGGAGTCACGAGGACGGAAGTAATGAAGAAGGATGTGGCGTTTGACCCAGAGAAGAAATACTTCCAGGTCATGGACTATAAAAGGACTCTGGGAATACCAGCAAGCCAAGCCAGAGTTGGGAGGGAGTGTGACGGAGCTGCTGGGAGTGGAGGATTGTGTTATTGGTTATTGTATTATTGATTTATTAAGGAGAATTGTGGAGTGTGCGGTGCTTTGTGCACTTATGTTGAAGAATATTATTAAAGAATCTTCTTGGTGCTTTTATATGTGTGTCCTGGACGTCTGTCTGGTGGGTTCAACGGGGCAACAGTGCCTCTAGCGTCCACACCACTAAAATTCCATCCATGTTCTGCCTTGGATATAACGGCTCTCTTGAAATGCACAGAATTCTCCTTTAAACGGCCAACTTCCAGATATACCCTACAATCTATGATGACTGTCACCTACTTCCTCCAAAGGCTATAGCAAAAAACTGGCATCACTGTGCATATTCAGACTTTTGCTCATATTTAAATAGGTCTCTGTGATGCTAACTACAGGCTGTTGCAGATTATGGCAGAGTGAATGTGAACGGTCATGCCAATTTGAGGATCCTGTTCTCTGTGTGTTGATAAGCCCTGGCAGCCTTCTTTTCAGCAATAAAATGAACACCTTTAATAATTCTACCAAGCCAGGTTCCCCATCTTGTTAAATTTTACCCTGTCTCCCTCTTTCAATAATTATATTAACAATTTCCCCATACAGTGGAACCACTAGATACGAGTTTAATTTGTTCCAGCACTGAGCTTGTATAGCGAATTTCTCGTATCTAGAACAAACTTCCCCATTGAAAATAATGGAAAACCAGTTAATTCGTTCCGCACCCCCAAAAATATCAACATAAAATCAATTTTCCTAACAAATAACACTGATAAATAATATACACAAGTGGAACCTTGGTTTGCAAGTAACTTGGTTTACGAGTGTTTTGCAAGACAAGCTAAATTTTTTAATTAATTTTGACTTGATAAAACGTACGATATCTTGCAATACGAGTAGTATGGATACACTTTGTCTGCTGAGCGTCATGTGATCATAACTGAGCTGATGGTTCTTTTTTTTCGTGCGCGTCTCTCTCTCCTTATCTCTCTCGCTCGCGCACGCATCTCTCTCTCTCTCTCCCCTCTGGAGGGCAATGGTCTCCTATTCTCCATCTTCATGTCCGCGATATTTTTGGATACGCTTATACGGCGAACTGCTACAGCGAAACAATGAAATCACAAGCGCACAAACGCGTAGATCCTCACGCTACGGGAGAACAAGGAACACTGAGTGAGCTGACGGGCTGGCAGCGTCAGCTTGGGTGAATCCCCGAATCGAGGCGGATCGGGAAACGCGTCACGCATACCCACAGCCTGGCTCGTGGCTCGTTAAGCGAGCCAATGCTCGTATTTAGATCCGAATTTTTCGCTCATACTTTCCTCATATCTTGAATTTCTTGTATACAGAGGTGTTCGTATCTAGAGGTTCCACTGTATCTCATTTTCAGAAATCCATGAGGTGATTTCTAAGATGAGAACCATGTACGTTATTCTTCTTCACCATATTTATTGAATTTTACTTTCCGGTCACTACAATAAATCCATTCCAAATGTTTCTACTATTTAAACCTAAGCTTCTGTCAGTCCAAGTTTAAGACAATCCATTTCAGACCTTTTCTTTCCTTGTGCATGTGGTTGTGTCTTATTCAAATAATTATTTAAGTTCCAATAACCATTTGTGTAATTGCAGTTCTGCTTCAGGGCTCAATGACATGGTGAAGCTGCAGTGTTCAGAGTACCTAAGAATTTATTCATGTTAGCAGACTCTGGGCTATGTAGGACAGACTAAGATTTCCCATTTTACCAAAGTGGAAAACAAGTCCAGTCTTAACAAACCACTGCTAGACACACTTAACATCAGCGGCCCTCTCTTTGGTATGTAGCCTTTGTGCATTATAAGTCAAGATGATCGATACAAGACCATGTAACATTGCAGAAATGTCTCTCTGAGGCATAAGGTGGATGTCCAGTTTTGCAAAAAAAGACTATAATTCAAGGATGAGTACCACTGATGGACAGAACTTTACTCCAATGGTCAACCAAAGGGATGGGATTACTGTATGTGAACCCAAGAAACCAATTAGCAAGACCTCTATTCCTTCTTTTAAAAACCTTTTTGAAGACCCAGATCATCAATTTCCTCCGTCAGAGAGTCCAGTGCTTACAGGGTGTGGCTGTAACACAGTTTTAATAATCCCTTCTACTTCAAAGGGTAACCAGGGCTGAACTGGAAAGACTGAAGACCATCCATAACAGGAGGTGAACAAGGGGTGCCAATAGTCCAAACCTTGCTAAAGATAACAAGTGCTTAAGCAGAGCAAGACCAAATATGTAAAAGTCATGCATTCATCTAAACTGAAAACATTGGTTGACTGATCACCAGCCGACCCACCTGGCATAATTTACCTAGTAACCAAAGATAATATGTGTAAAAAATCTTGAAGGGTGACTGCAGTACCACCTGCAAATAACAGGTGCAACCAAGGCAAAGAAGGGGACAAGCTCATAAACAAAGACAGTATACTAAAGATTTTTCCACATGTTTGGAGGGAGCTGACCAGGGAAGGAACAAAGAACTGCTAACTTCAAACCATAAGTACATATTCTGATTTTAAGAACTATCCACCTTAATAAAAAGATAAATGTCTGTGTGTCTGTCATTCCAAAGGCAGCACATCACAAACATTTTAGTAATAAAATGCACTGTATTAGTCACTTCAAAAGATGGCAAATCACAGACATTAACACTGGTTTTATGAAGCCTATACCAAATGACAATTAGCAGGGACCTATGCATTGTAGGTGTACTGCAAATGTTAACGTTGAGGTCTATGTTGATTACTTAGATTTCAGTCTGTCTTAGATGGGTCACAGCTAGTTAACTGCAATTTAATAGATAAGACAAAGCACTCATTGTATTGGTGTCACTGAAGTAAAAAGGCAGTAATCTGAACGTTAACTTCTGGCTGTTATGAGCTTCTCATCTTCAATCCAGTAAAACAATGTGTAGAGCAGCAGTTCTCTCACTCAAACACACAGCCCTACACAGACAACGAAACTCTGCGTGAAGGAGTGGAGTGAGCAAACACAGACAGTAGCTGTAAGCAAAGGAACATCATGGTGCTGTTACGAGAAACTTTATAACTAGCTAAAGAACTTATCCATCTTGAACACATGAATTAAAAGATCATAATAAGTTATGTGGCTTTTTCAATAGAAAAGAAAAAGTTCAATTAAGCTTACTTAATTTTATGTTTTTGTGCTGTTTGTTATTGTCTTTTGTCTGTATTTCTGTATACATACAGTATCTCTCTCATATATATATATATATA
>JANRMT010028174.1:165417889-165439519 GCA_026402145.1 Polypterus bichir lapradei
TGAATAAAAACTGAATGCAATGATGTGGAGGTGCCAACTTCTAATATTTTATTCAGAATAGAACATAAATCACGGAACAAAAGTTTAAACTGAGAAAATGTATCATTTTAAGGGAAAAATATGTTGATTCAGAATTTCATGGTGTCAACAAATCCCAAAAAAGTTGGGACAAGGCCATTTTCACCACTGTGTGGCATCTCCCCTTCTTCTTACAACACTCAACAGACGTCTGGGGACCGAGGAGACCAGTTTCTCAAGTTTAGAAATAGGAATGCTCTCCCATTCTTGTCTAATACAGGCCTCTAACTGTTCAATCGTCTTGGGCCTTCTTTGTCGCACCTTCCTCTTTATGATGCGCCAAATGTTCTCTATAGGTGAAAGATCTGGACTGCAGACTGGCCATTTCAGTACCCGGATCCTTCTCCTACGCAGCCATGATGTTGTGATTGACGCAGAATGTGGTCTGGCATTATCTTGTTGAAAAATGCAGGGTCTTCCTGAAAGAGATGACGTCTGGATGGGAGCATATGTTGTTCTAGAACCTGAATATATTTTTCTGCATTGATGGTGCCTTTCCAGACATGCAAGCTGCCCATGCCACACGCACTCATGCAACCCCATACCATCAGAGATGCAGGCTTCTGAACTGAGCGTTGATAACAACTTGGGTTGTCCTTGTCCTCTTTGGTCCGGATGACATGGCGTCCCAGATTTCCAAAAAGAACTTCGAATCGTGACTCGTCTGACCACAGAACAGTCTTCCATTTTGCCACACTCCATTTTAAATGATCCCTGGCCCAGTGACAACGCCTGAGCTTGTGGATCTTGCTTAGAAATGGCTTCTTCTTTGCACTGTAGAGTTTCAGCTGGCAACGGCGGATGGCACGGTGGATTGTGTTCACTGACAATGGTTTCTGGAAGTATTCCTGAGCCCATTCTGTGATTTCCATTACAGTAGCATTCCTGTTTGTGGTGCAGTGTCGTTTAAGGGCCCGGAGATCACGGGCATCCAGTATGGTTTTACGGCCTTGACCCTTACGCACAGAGATTGTTCCAGATTCTCTGAATCTTCGGATGATGTTATGCACAGTTGATGATGATAGATGCAAAGTCTTTGCAATTTTTCGCTGGGTAACACCTTTCTGATATTGCTCCACTATCTTTCTGCGCAACATTGTGGGAATTGGTGATCCTCTACCCATCTTGGCTTCTGAGAGACACTGCCACTCTAAGAAGCTCTTTTTATACCCAATCATGTTGCCAATTGACCTAATTAGTGTTTATTGGTCTTCCAGCTCTTCGTTATGCTCAAATTTACTTTTTCCAGCCTCTTATTGCTACTTGTCCCAACTTTTTTGGGATTTGTTGACACCGTGAAATTTTGAATCAACATATTTTTCCTTTAAAATGATACATTTACTCGGATTAAACGTTTGATCTGTCATCTACGTTCTATTACAAATAAAATATTGACATTTGCCATCTCCACATCATTGCATTCAGTTTTTATTCACAATTTGTTTAGTGTTCCAACTTTTTTGGAATCCGGTTTGTACATTCATTTACTAGATTTGTCAAGTATGACTGTCACTTTGTCCAGTTTGGGGGCAGGAAGTTATCATATGCACTCCAATAACATATGTTAAGGGTGAGAGTTAGACCCAGAGTGAGAGCTGAGCATTCACATAAACCTGTACCAGGCAACTGCCACCAGATGTGATTAACATATATACTAATATTTAAGTTTTCCCGCGGATAACTCAAGGCTTGATTTTACCATATAATTTCTGGTATTTTAAAATGTTGGTCATATAAGTTGAAAACTCACGCTATTGGTCCAAGAGATTATGATATGCTAACACCCACCTGAGAGAGTAACCACGGAACACACTGCCTTTTTGTTTTCTCTATGTATTGTGCCTACGTGACCACACAGTAATACCCGAACTATTTCCGAAGCGACGTTTGAACCGTTTTGTGTTTTTTGTATCTCATACCCTCAAACACCTTTGTCATAACAGCATCCCTCATCTACAATGGAGCGTTCAATCAGAAGAAAATATGAAGCTGGTTTTAAATTAAACGTTGTTGAAGTGGTGAAACAAATTGGTAACTGCGCTGCTGCAACAAAATTCGATGCATCTGAGAAAATGACGAGAGATTGGAGGAAGCAAGAAGATAAAAAAAAAAAAAAATTAAGGGTCGCATTTTTTGAACGGGATTATAAGTCTGGGTCTGATTTTATGATCGATTTTTCTGGTCTCAAGACCCGATACGTGAGTATATACTGCAAATAACCTACTGCTGTATTCTGCTATCTAAAAGTATACAGTAATCCCTCCTCGATCGCGGGGGTTGCGTTCCAGACCCTCCCCCGCGATAGGTGAAAATCCGCGAAGTAGAAACCATATGTTTGTATGGTTATTTTTATATATTTTAAGCCCTTATAAACTTTCCCACACTGTTTATAAATATTCCCTACAGAGTTATACAGCATAATCCCTTTGTATTCTCTTAGATATTAGGTAAGATTCATTGAAATTATGTATATAAACACACTGTTTATATACAGTAAAACCTAAATATTATTTTAAAGATATTGAGTGTCTCGATATCACATATGTTACAGCCATTACGATAGACAGGCCACCAGCAATAAATACGTACAATGCAAGAAAAATAGTATACAGTAAATGTGTGTACACTGACACTAAACGTACGTACATGTACTAAGCACTGTAAGAAGAAAATTAATTATGGTTACTCACCAACAATGACACGATGACTTGTCCGATAACAATGAGTTTAATTTTACTGCACAACAAAGGAGAGCGTTACAGCCCTTGTAAAGGAGCCACTTCAGGCGATTGTGTAGCACTGCCGTTGTTCTTCTTCTGGCAGTCTTCAATCCAAATCCCTAAAGCAGATTCCACCCAGACTACTGCCTTATTACATCCACTTACAACTCGTTTTGCACCCTGGTTAAAAGGACACTGCTGCCGTAGATCTTATATTTCTTTCCTACTTTTTAAATAAAAAGAATCGTAGCCTTCAACAAATCCAAAACGTTTACCTTTTCAGCAATCATTAACATCTTCTTCTTGCGCTTGGGCACGGCCCCTGAAGCAGTTGCAGATTGTTTTGGAGCCATAATGAAGGGCTTGACTATGCACAAAGATAAACACAAAAGAGCACAACTCTTTACACAGCAGAATGAGCGAGACGAGACTTCCTGGTGTGACAGAATTAGGGTTTTCTCGGACCCTTGTATCCTCAGACGACACGTCAGACACCAGATAAAAGTCCAAATAATTATTTATTATAATAATAAAGTGCACAAAGCACACTCTCCACCCCCAAATACTCCAATAATAAATCACCAAAATACAATAAACAATCCTCCAGCTCCCAGACGCGTTGCCACCCTTCCACCCAGCTCAGCTCGCCATCTGGGAGCTCCCACAGTCCTTTTATATCCCCCGACCCGGAAGTGTTCCCAATCCAACAGTCCACAAATCCATATTCCTTCCGGGTCAGGGTAAACACTGCTTTTTCTCACCCCGGAAGCCCGTCGCTCTTCCTATGACGAACTTCCGGGTCATAGGGCACGAAGAACTCTTCGGTCCTCCCTGCAGCTCCCTCTCGTGGCCCCCATGGCATCCAGCAGGGCGGTGCATAAAAACTCCATTGTCCATGATGCCCTGCTGGTCTTCTGGGAACCTCCATGCTGCAAGGAGGGCTCCACCTGGCGGCTTGGGGGTATTGGCCGGGGTACATAGCCGGCCATATCTTACACTGGTTAACACTGCATTCAGCACGCAGGAACTCAACTGCGTGCTCTGATTGGTTAGCTTCTCAGCCATCCGCCAATAGCATCCCTTGTATGAAATCAACTGGGCAAACCAACTGAGGAAGCATGTACAGGTAGTAAAAAGACACATTGTCCGCAGAACCCGCGAAGCAGCGAAAAATCCGCGTTATATATTTAGTTATGCTTTCATATAAAATCCGCGATAGAGTGAAGCCGAGAATGTCGAAGCGCGATATAGCGAGGGATTACTGTATCATGTATTCTGATTTTTTACAAATCCTCAGTCCCCCAACTTTTTTTCAACCTGATGGTATGTGTCTGCCTCTTTGACTTCTAATTTGAGTTTCTAAATATACCACTTGACCACTGCCTATGGGGCTGGGTCCTATCATAAAAATTCTTTGCATCCTTATTATATTTTGCTTCTTCTTGGTAATACTCCTACTGATCTCTCTTATATCCTTAGGTTTTTTATTTCATTTGAGACTGAGAGGGGCAAAGTTAGTTCTCTTTCCATTACACTCCTTATGCTGTCAGTTGGTTTTTCACCCCATATGTTCTATTGGTTACCTTGATGAAATATCTGGGCATCAATATTCCTGTTTGTCTACAAGACATTGTTTCTGAAGTTATCACCTTAAGAGTGTTCAGTAATCCCTTCCCATGGTCTTTTCTTCCATTGTCATTCTGTTCCTGATTGGCTATTATCTAAATAAGCATAGTTCTGCATTTTTAATTTTGTTAGTGTGATGCTCCCTTTTGACAAGTATGGAACTGGTTAAATTCTCCAACTAATCTACCATCAAAGCTTAACAAATGATGTCTTAGGTGGTGCACTATAAAGGTGGCATTATAATGGAGTTAATTTGCCAGGTCACTGACAGAAAAGTCATGACAGAACACTTTGTTAAAGGATGGGTAGATGTGCTAAGTGTGCTGTCAAGACAGACAAGACAAAAATTGGATATGTCCCTATTATAAATAAATAATTAAAATATGACCATATGAAGTGCACTGACTAAAATAGAGCATTTGGGAAGTCAATGTGGTCATGAAGAGGCCTATAGCACCGAATTACTGTCTTCTACAGTTGAGGTAGGAGAATCTTTGGATCTAACAAATTACTGGAAATTATGTAAGTTATGTAACGAAAAAGAATGCAGGAACAAAGAAAAGTCTCACATCAAATTCCAACCATAGTTTAACAAAAGGCATAGAATAAAAACAAAAGAATAGCCTATGGGTCTGATTTTAAGGAAATTGGCACTTCTAACCTCAAGACTAAGTGCTATCTTTGGCATAAGCTTAACATCAAATATGACTGTAAGAATGCTATCCCTGATTAAGGGGAATCAGTTCCAGTAAAATTTATGAATTAGGAAAGCAAATTACAAACAACTAAATAAATAAATGAAACAAAAATAAATCAAAGGCACATATAAATGGCTTAAAAACAAAATCAAAGGCTAGACTGGAACCAGTTGAGGATATGCTGCAGGAATTTAAAATTACTGTTCTTCAATATTCCTTGTTCCAAGAAGAGTGGTAGGGAAATGTCTTAAAACATTTCTGGGTATAATTTTTGCCAAACATGTCCTTACCAAATATTAGCCTAAGGGAGGACAGTATTTACATAATTTGGCATTTCCTGTATCTAATTAATTTAGATAGTTGTGTACGTTTCTGTTTTCACATGTCGTCATCTCGCTGTTTTATGAATTCTACTAATCTACTGATTATATATATGAAGTTTATATTTTGGAACACCACAATGTAAACGGGGGGCCATTTTCACAGACCTTGCCAAAATCATGCATGTATGAAACATTTAAAATCCAGAAATACTGAAATGCTAACTGCTGTTTTTATTATTTGAAACAGAATAAAATGTGAGTGTACACTTACTTTCTTTCAGAAATGATGAAAGACTGTGACTAAGATCATTGCTTGGAAAGAAGCAGGAATCTGTAAAGGATATAAAAATGGTTAAACTTTAGTAGATAACCTAAGCAAATAAAATATTAATTGTGCCTACCATTATTTCAGATAATTTAACTAAAATTGATTCAAAATGATTAATATCACTTTATCACTTATCAGTTAGGTAAAACTTATCAGTTTATAATGAGTACAATCCATTTTATCTGCCATTTCGCCGACACCAACCCACCCCACATTTTCTCCTGCACTAATAGTAGTTTTTTTCCAAAAATGTATTTTCATTTCATTGGCTTTTAGGGAATTTAGAACATTAGAACACTCTAGACGAGAACAGGCCATTCAGCCCAACAAAGCTCGCCAGTCCTATCCACTTATTTTTTCCAAAAAACATCAAGTTGAGTTTTGAAAGTCCCTAACGTCTTACTGTCTACCACACTACTTGGTAGCTTATTCCAAGTGTCTATCGTTCTTTGTGTAAAGAAAAACTTCCTAATGTTTGTGCGAAACTGTGTCCCTGTGTTCTTGATGAACTCATTTTAAAATAACAGTCTCGATCCACTGTACTAATTCCCTTCATAATTTTAAACACTTCAATCATGTCACCTCTTAATCTTCTTTTGCTTAAACTGTATAGGCTCAGCTCTTTTAATCTTTCCTCATAATTCAACCCCTATTGCCCTGGAATCAGCCTAGTTGCTCTTCTTTGGACCTTTTCTAGCGCTGCTATGTCCTTTTTGTAGCCTGGATACCAAAACTGTACACAGTACTCCAGATGAAGCCTCACCAGTGCATTATAAAGGTTGAGCATAACCTCCTTGGACTTGTACTCTACACATCATGTTATATAACCTAACATTCTGTTTGCCATCTTAATGGCTTCTGAACACTGTTGGGAAGTCGATATCTTAGACTCTACTATGACTCCTAAATTTTTCTCATAAGGTGTACTCTCGATTTTCTGACCGCCCATTGTGTATTCAAACCTAACATTTTTACTTCCTATGTATAATACTTTACATTTACTGACATTAAATTTCATCTGCCACAAATCTGCCCAAGCCTGTATGCTATCCAAGTCCTTCTGTAATGATATAATGGATTCCAACTTATCTGCTAATGCACCTATCTTGGTATCATCTGCAAACTTAACCAGCTTGTTACTTATATTCCTATCTAAATCATTTAATGCTAATTTGATATTTTCCCTAAATAAAGATGTAGTTTTAAGTTCTGCTGAGGAAAACTGTGTGTTCTCCTTTCTTTATAAAAAAATCCTTGAATTTATTTAGTTCCTTAGTATTGCAATAGTCTCTTTACACTCAGATTCTTAGTCTTATTTTTCAATTACAATGTGGTACACAATTTGAGCCAATGCTGGTAACATTGGGCACAAAGCTGGAACCATCTCTGGGTGCATTCACATACACACATGTATAAACTCTCTCACATTGTGCCATTTCTAAAGCATCAATTTGCCCAACAAGCATGTAGATTGTGTTTGGTAATTGAGGTACCTGAATAAAAACCCAAATGGGCAATGACAAGGTCAGGACCAAAGTCCAAGTCCTGGGAGCAGGTATGTGGCAGTACTAGGAAAAGTACACTGCCCAATACTGATTGAATGGACAGTATTACTTTTTCCACTGCTATCATTATTATTATTATTACTATTACTGCATATTCACAGAAGCAGTTAACCTGCCTTACAAGATCAGTAATACCTTACAGATGTTTTTACACTTGCAACATAGACAGGACAAGGTACTCGCTCAGGATTGCACAGTGAGCCCATGGTGGAAGCTGAACATGCAGAGCTGTGGTTTGAAGCCTAATGTCCAAGCCACTAGGCCAAATTGCCTGTTTTGTTGTCTTTGTAAGTGTGTCAGTGCAATCACACACCAAGGTGTAAAGGAGCATAAGCTGGCTTCCATAGTTTTTTTAAAAAACAGGAGGAAAACTGACCTGAGGATTGTGCTGGGAAGCAGATGCAGAGGCAAGGGGACAAGGGGAAAAAAGTGTACATCATAAGGAGGCAGAATTTGGTGATTTACACATACAGCTCCCTGAACACAACATCTGTTTTTTAGGCTTAACTGGCAGAGAGTTAACAATTAGGAACTTAGTATGTACCCACTAAAATAATTTAAGTACCCATCTAAATTACTGAGTTTAGGTGTTTCAGCAACTCCTTTTTTTAACAAGTGCATAAAATCAAGAACAGAGCCATGTAATCTCTATTGACAGACACTGGCAGTAGAATGGGTCATACTGAACAGCTCAATGACTTTAAATGGGGCATTGTCATAGGAAGCCACTTTTGCCAAAAAAGAGTAGCACTGATTTCTCAGACCTGGAAGACTGAGCTCCTCCATTTCAATCACAGATCGTTTGCCTGTGTAGTGCGCTTCTATGACTTTCTGCAAATCAGCAGGACAGCCTGGTTGAGGAGATGAAGCTGCCAGAACATCTGTGATCTTCTTCTTCTTCTGAAAAAATATGAATAAAGAAAAACAATAACAGTGAGAAAAATACAATAAGGACATTAAATCAGTTAACATAACACCAAGAATTATTGTCTGTAAACCAAATGCATTTCAGAGCACAGTCAATGCCACCAGACAGAAGTTTTTCCTGTAATTGTAAAGAAAATCAGAAGGTGCAAGACGGGAGGAAGCAGGCAGACAGGAATGGAGCCCCAGGAAGGAGCATGTGGCTGATTCCTGTTGAGCAGCTATGGAGTTGGAGCAACTGTTATGCTCAGAGTGTGCTTTTGCTGGAGGGGACAGGTATCAGCAGCAGTGGGAGCGGAGCAGGGCTTGGCAGTGGAATGCCATGGGATTGGAGATGGGAACATAGAGTGGAATAAAAGGTTGTCTCTGCCTACTGGTGGATTTCTCCTTGTCTGCAAGGTCTGAGAAGGGCATATTGAGGAGACATAAGTTTTAAAAGGAAGGCATCAGGGACCTGAATCGTAAAGGACAGTTTCCTGCCTGTGTTTTTAACCTCACTTTTAATGCATTTATTTATTGGGATTTTTAACTTCCATTGACACTCATTTTTATAGGATTATTTATTTATTCATTGAACTTTTTTGTATTGCACTTTTGAATAATGTTCTTTTTAATGTATTATTTTAATGAAGGCACCTTATCACTTTTGCACCAATCCCTTGATATGTTTGTGTGTTGTGTCCTCATCTACTGGCTCATCCCTTAGTTATGTCATTGATGGTTGCAGGTTCTAGTGGCTCACCAGAAGAACACAGTACCATGGGGCTGACCTGCACCATCACAAAAGGAACTACTATAGGGGCTGGTAAGACTGCTGTTATTTTAGTTACATAATGGAATCCCAGTGCTGTGCCACCCACACAGGCACTACAACAACTGTAAAATTAAACAAATGATCTGGATCCATCAGTTCTTCTACACACTGTCAATATGAAGAAGTCATTTAAATTGGAGAAACACTGAATTCAACTAGCAGATGAAGCGTTTTAAAGTAAAACAGGCAACCACTTTGGATAACTTTAAAAGGAATACAGCTATATCAGTTTTTCAAAAAAATATTGTTTACATTGTAACTAGACATTAAGCCCGTTACAATAACAGGCGCTAGAGCAGTAGTGCATAAACATTAGTAGGAACAGTCTATATTAAATGGCAAGGGACCTTGTATGTGGCTGTAATATGCGTCACTGTATTGTGTGCCTTTAATTTTCTCTCACAGTAATACTGGTTTGTTTTTCCGTAAAATGCCTGTAATTTTCTCTGACAGTAATACAGTAAACCCTCGTTTATCGTGGTTAATCCGTTCCAGACTCTACCGCGATAAATTAATTTCCACGAAGTAGGATTCTTTATTTATAAACCTAATATTTTTGCAGTTAGAGCATAGAAAACCTGTTTACCTTCTAAATACGTTTTTTAACATTATTAGAGCCCTCTAGACATGAAAGAATACCCTTTAGTCAAAAGTTTAAACTGTGCTCCATGACAAGACAGAGATGACAGTTCTTTCTCACAATTAAAAGATTGCAAACATATCTTCCTCTTCAAAGGAGTGCGCGTCAGGAGCAGAGAATGTCAGAGAGAGAGAGAGAGAGAGAGAGAGAGAGAGAGTGAGAAAAGCAAACAATCAAAAATCAATACGAGCTGTTTGGTTTTAAGTATGCGAAGCACCGCAATAAAGCGGCTGCAAGAAAAAGGGAGCAATGTGAAGGTAGTTTTTTGGCATTTTTGAAAGGAGCGTCCGTATTCTCTAGGCAAACATCCTCTGTGCAAACAGCCCCTCTGCTTACACCCCCTCCGCCAGGAGCAGAGAATGTCAGAGAGAGTGAGAGAGACAGAGAAAAGCAAACAATCAAAAATCAATACGTGCTGCTAGAGCTTTTAAGTGTGCGAAGCGCCACACGGGAAGCATATCAATACGTGCTCTGATTGGGTAGCTTCTCAGCCATCCGCCAATAGCATCCCTTGTATGAAATCAACTGGGAAAACAAACTGAGGAAGCAGGTAGCATAAATTAAAAGACCCATTGTCCGCAGAAATCTGCAAACCAGCGAAAAATCCGTGATATATATTTAGATATGCTTACATTTAAAATCCGCGATGGAGTGAAGCCGCGAAAGTCGAATATATATAGCTAGGGATCACTGTACAGTTGAAATTCGGTTCATGACCATAATTCGTTCCAAAACTCTGCTCGTAACCCGATTTGGTCGTGAATCGAAGTAATTTCCCGTAATTTCCCCCATAGGATTGTATGTAAATACAATTAATCCGTTCCAGACCGTACGAACTGTATGTAAATATATATTTTTTTAAGTTTTTAAGCACAAATATAGTTAATTATACCAATGAATGCACAGCATAATAGTAAACTAAATGTAAAAACATTGACTAACACTAAGAAAACCTTGAACAACAGAGAAAACTAACACTGCAAGAGTTCACGCTATAGCGTTATGAACCGCTCGCTAAAAACACTTTTTTTAATGAGTTTTAAGCACAGGGAAAAAGATGAACATTTGAAAAATTTGTAATTTAATAAACAACCAAGAAAAGTAACATCTCGCGCGCCTCTGTGTGTGTGTGTGTGTGTGTGTGTGTGTCTCTCGTGTGTGTGTGTGTGTGTCTCTCTCTCGCGCGCGCGCCTCTCTGTGCGTCTCTCTCTCGCGTGCGTATGTGTCTGTCTGTCTGTTTCTTGGGCGCACGCACTTGTGTGTGTCTCTCTCTCTGCACAGGGAATGCACAGAAAGAGACTGAACATGTACCGTGTGGCCCCGTGCATGTGCACTTCATCAGAAGAAACACACACACGGACACCTGGACGCACACAGGGGTTTTATTAAAGAGGATGTACAAAATTTTTCAGGTATAATGTATACTGTTTATGGCATTTGACTTTGATTAATTGAAGGGTATTTTTGAATAAGAACTTGGAAATACTGTAAAGTACATTTGATATGTGCTATAATTAATTTGGCAGTATTTAATTAACTGGTCTGCATCATAAATCATACAAGCATTACAAAAATCAGCACCTTCCTCTTCCTTTTTGGTTTTTCCAGAACCTTTTGACTATCATGATCTCCAATTATTTCATCAAGAGATTCTGTAATCTAAAACAGAAAAAAGAAATCCATCAGGACAAGAAAAAACATTCTGTAGATATTGTAGAAAAATAAACCTATATTTTACATAACAATAACAGAATTATACTCTAACCACTCTGGTTCAGGAACCTATAATAACTCTTGAAAATATGAGAGGTTACATCAGGATATAAGCTGCCAAAAGGAATTATGGTTTCATGCTTCACTCTTGTACAGAAACAAAAAGAAACAAATAATAGTCTAATGTGAACACTTCACACTCATTATGTTTAAATATAACACAAAACAATTTGATGATGCAGCTAAGCAGTAAAGTGTCTGGGCTGGAAACTATAATCTTGTGAGTTCAATACTGACACACACACACACACTATAGTTCAGAGCAACCTACTCAAGCTATTCCCTGTAACTCTGATTATTTAAAACTGACACCAATACGCCAGGTCTTAAAAGGCATTCTTTAATACTTTGCAAAGTATAAATCTCTTCTTTTTAGAAGGCCAAACACAAACTCATTTCCAAATTAATATTGAAATAAAATCCTTCTGCACTTGTGCAAAACAATCCTACTTCTCAAATCTTTTGGGAGCCTTACAAAGAAAGAGAAGGAGAAATCCACTTATAGTTATGAACAGTAAGGACATAAAGAGACTAAGCATCCCAAAAGACTGCAGTCAGGACCTCATTATATTTCAGTGCTTCTAGTCCCAAAGGTGCATAGAAATAAGGAAAAAATTTCTACTTAAAAGACCAGATGCAATAGAAATCACAACCTTGGTGACATGAAAGAGCCTGTCTGAAGCCATATAAGACATGCAGAGATGGTCGTTGGGGGAAGCTGGGTTATCTTATTCTATTTACACTTTTGCTTTTAAATTTTGCCTAAAGCTACTGTATATTGTATTGAAGCATGTCTTATATACATCAAGTTAACTGTGCTTGTTTTTCTTAACAGAACCTTTTTTGCTGAATAAAAAAGAAAAACATTATTGCAATTCTCTCAGATTTTTTTTCACAATTAAATTAAATTTACAATAAAACTGGATTTTTCTGAGCCTCACGGCCAAGAAATTGATCCTTTAGTGAAAACCGTTTTCCCTTAGGTTTTCCATAAACAGCTATATATTGCTTGTCACTTAGTCAATCTGTCAACCAAGATGTATAGTGGATATGGCCATAATGGGCCATAACCCTGCACTAGTTGAGTTGCCCTGGGCCCTACAGCTTTTCAAGGACAGGTCTGCTTCTTGATATTGTCAAAGCAGGATGTATTTGCATCACTTTGTTTAAACTGAAATCAAATATTATGAAAGCAACTCAAGTACCTGCTTTTTCTTCTTCTTTGTCTTAACTGACTTTAATGCAGGCGCTTTTCTCTTCCTGATATCTTTTTCTTCTGTGTTTGTTTTCTGATCTTTATTACACTCTGAAGATTCTAAGTAAGGAAACAAAAGAACAAATGACTATTTTAGCAGCCAGAACTAAAAGTGGAGTAAGAAGGAGGTGTGACTGTCTACAGCATTTTATCTAAAAGAAAAGTGCCACTTGTAGCCAGAGCAGCATTTTTCATTCTCTTTTATAGATTAGCATAGCATTCAAACATAACATTCTCAAACCAGCATCAGGCATGAAACAGGAGACAACCTTGTGTAAGTTATCTGAAACAAATTAAACATAATGAGCAAATTTCATTGTACTTATTATATTAACCAATATGCCCTCAATAGGTGTACATATTTACAGATTTGCACTAGTGTACAGGAAGGTGCTAGATACACATGGATAAATATAAAAATACAAATCCAATGCATGATTTCAGTAAAAAAACAGCCTATCCCTGCAGCACTAGGTACAAGGCAGGAAACAGCTTCACACAGGACACCTGTCCTTTACAGGGCTCACACCTGCAATCATGCTGGGACCAGGATAGATGCTCCAGTTAATGTAACCTGTGGGTTTTTGGCAATGTGGGAGGGTAACTCACATAGACATGGGCAGAAATTGTAAATTCCACAACACTTACGTACTGAATACTGGTGTTATTATGGAGACATTTACTGTATACCTACAGTAAGACCACAAAGAGTGGACAAAAAAGGCAAGTGATAAACCTAGTTAAACTACTCATGAATGTGGCAATCTCCCTTGTTTATTGTGTAATCAAATCGTGCTGATAACCATACAATATACAGATTGGTACTACATATTCTCCTCTTTAGATATGATAAAATTAAAAACAGTTCACACTCACATAGGGATTGTCTCAATTCACTCAAATACACACACTAGAATATCCTGAGCAAAAGCTGAGTCAGCCCGTTAGGAGCAGTCACATTGCTGAAATGCTGTGGGTGACGTACTGTACATAGACAAGCAAAGCTAGAAAACTGTTATCTATCTTTAAACCTGAAGACACATACCATCCCCAGAAAGCCTCATGGAGAATATATCCTTAATGACAGATAAAAAAAAAAAATACATCACATCTGGCATTTAAAATCATAGCTGTTGTAATGATGATGAAAATTATGAACATGACTGGACTAGAATGGTGGAGGAATAAAACATTAGTTACTATTTTTATTATTTTTTTTAAAAACAGTTGTTGCTGGATAACTAGTTAAGTGGTTTAAGGAGTGGTGTAGTACACAAGTTTGTAGGTGCAAATCTCCCCCATTGGCCTTTATGTGAATCAGACTGAGTCAATATATTTTTTGTAAAGTTCCCATAAAGGACACATTTTTGCCTTCATAAATGCTGCTGTATAAGAAAGACCAAATCGTTTATCTTTCTCACAAAAATATACTTTTTACACTTACAAGGAAAACCTAATGAAGGAAAACTGAGAAACTTTGTGTTTAATGCAAGAAAAAGATCATTACACACTGTATAATGTCAAAGATGTCCTAATCTGTTTCGTCTTGGTTTAAAATTGGGGGGAAATTTCAACTATGCAGTTTCCTACTTTTGATTGTGATATTTTACAGACTAGTATACCTACCATTTCATGGAGGATTTTAATGAACTATCTTAAGAGTTTCTAGTGTTGGCTTTCCAAATGGCTTCAGGCAAGATGACTACCTCGACAGCTTGCATATTGTACTCTTTTTAGTTAGCCAATAAAAAGGTGTCATTTTGCTTGACTTCTCATTACATCCATAATGGCTAACACGGCACACCACAGTACTGTGAAACAATGAGAATGATGTACCATAAATCTAGAAAAGTATGTAGGAGAAGTGGCTGAGAAGATGAGATGATAAAATGAAGTTTATGAATTGTGGCCAGTAAAGGTTTGTATGTTTTATTGCTCTTCTAATATTATAAAAATAAACAATAAATGATTTCCAAATGTTCTCATTTATATTATTTTTTTCCTAGTAGTCTAAACTGTAATAAAAAGTTCTCATTGCTCTTTCTTATTCCTTATGCTGTAACTTTGGTATGCAGCCTCTGCCGTTTTTCCAATAAACAAGTAATAGATCCTTATACTGTCATACAAGACATATTTTTTTGTTTGAGCTAGCCCTCTCATTTTTATGTGTAAAGCAAACCAGAGAAGAGATCTGTCCTAGCTACTCTGTACATGCGGTGAACTCCTCGATGTCTTCAGGCCTCTCCAGTTTCATACTATACCCCATCTGTTGGAGGCTTGTTCTAATTTGAGATGTTTTGCCTGCCTTCGAATTACTAATCCAGGTGCATGTGCTGCAGTTCCATGAAGCAGCACTCAGCCAGGAATAGACAGAAGCACTGTAACCTTGATGAGTGATGGGCAGGAGGAAATGTCCAAGCCTGCATATTTAAATAACACACGCTGCGAGGTCTCATCCAAGGTTAACTCCATGATGCCAGAGATTAGTTTTAAGTTACCATGTAACTACAATTCAGTATGTTTGGAATTAGTCGCAAGCTAAAATCTATCACTCCAAAGACTTCTTAATTTAATTAAATGTGAGAACAAAACTGTGACAATACATACTGCTGAAGCTATGCTGTTGGTCTTGTCTGCAGCTCTGGGAGGTCTGTTCTTTAAACATTACGCTCTTTAACACATTTGAACAAACACAAACCATAATACCAGGACTGCCCTTTAAAGCTTTATCTTCTTTTATGGCTTAAATAAAATATGGAAAAATAAAAAAAAATCATGTAACCTATCACTTCTACCACCTCATTAACTGTCACCGGCTTAATTATATTTCTTGTGGTCTTGTTCACTTGCAGATGCAGCAACTCAAAAAACCAAAAAATTTGAAAGGCACTGTCCTGTTGTTGAACTGCATAAAGTTTTACTTGATCAACTACAATGAAAGCACAGGTTTATTGTACAAAACATTTTTAAACTTTACACACAGCTTATTCATTGAGTTAGTAGATTACAGGCAAAAGACGAGTGGCAGTCATATCGAGAGTGCCAATGTTGCTGGCACTGTGTAACAGACAGTCACACCCTTACAAAAATAAGTTATTATCTTAAAAACAAAACAGCATGAACTTTTAAAGGCACACACAAAATGAACTTATATTTCTGTTAGGGGCAGGAAGGCTAACTTCACACATTTATATTTTAAACTAAAACTGGGCTTACTTACTTCATTTAAAATCAGCACATTTATGATAGTTAAACAAAAATCTTTGATTTTTGTGTTATCAGAATTAAGCCCTCGGAGAACTACTTGCAGAGGTGCAATCAAATCTATACAGCTACATTTTTTTTTTACCAAGGAATCAAATTCATGTTACCATCAACATTTACAGTGACTGTATAAATTTTGTTTGTTTTCGTATGACCTTTCTCTAACTTACTAAATACCATACATATCCTATTGCTAGATTCAGTTATTGCACTGACAAAAAAAATTTTTTGGCCATTTGTATTTAATATTCAAGTATTCAGCTTCAATTGTCATATACTTCTTTGAGGAACTCCACTAGCATGTCTTTCTTTTAATAAAAATACAAACACACAAACATTAGTACATCAGCAGATCCTCTGTGTCAATTGTCATACACAAGGCCTCTTGTATGCTTATGATCATTAAGCAGCAAATACTAAACAGTATACTGTGGAATCAATTTCATACACCACTTAATGCAATTATTAAAATATCACATTTGTTATAATATTTAGGCACCAATAGCACCCATTGATTAATTAATTAATCCTGTTCAGGTTTACAGTATGTGGGCCACAGCCTCTTCCAAAAATCACTGTGCTAAAGGTAGGAGAAATCCCTAAATGATGTTCTAGAACAGGGTGCCTGCACTCATATGTAGGGGTACTCTTCAGTGGGCTTCATACCCACAATAAAACAAAGACTGCTCAAATATATACCAGGAAAGATAGATATTAATTAGTGTAAGTACACAAGAGAAATGAAACAGAGTTAAAAGAAAAGGTATGACAAAATAAAGACTAAGCCACTTTGAGCACTGCTACACTCATCTGGTCTAGAAGAAAATACAGGTTTGCTTACCCATACACACAAGTAAACACCAATTAGACAGTTCCTTCCTACGTCCCCAGCTGTGAGTCTTTGTGAATTCTCTGGCCTTCTTGTCCTCCTCGCCAGATCAGCCCTGACTCCAGGCATGCCTGACTGAGCTGGTGGAGGTTCTTAAAGCCTTCTGGTGCCACTTCAGGCTGCTAGGATGCACATTTGGGTCACCACTATTTCTACAGGAACTCTTGCAAATACTAAAGTTTCTTGGAGTCTATGCAAGGGCCTTAATTACTGCAGCATGATAATGCTGTTGCCAGCTAACAGAGTGGGGGAATTTTTTCTTTTGTTGAGCTCATGTCCAGCTGAAGACCTCTTGGCATTGCTTACCCGCTATCTGAAATGTGTGCTACCCAACAGTTCTCACTGCTTTCTGGTAAAAGGATCAGTTTAAATTTCACAGTTAACCTAACAGCGCATGTCTGAATGATTTACTGCATAAATTTAGTTATCATCCGAAACATGTGTTCCATGCACCAATCAAGTCCCAGTTTACTAGATTTTATAGGATATATTCAAGGTGGGAAGATATCAGTAATGCCATCTGGACTTAAGCATTGTTTATCCTCCATAAAGTCCAAAGAGCACCATAACATTGCATCAGACAACAATAAGTTGGGGTTAAATTTACTAGATAATCAACAATGCACAAAGCAATCGGATACTTGCTCTAAATTTAATCAATCATTGCGTTGTAGTAATAAAATTTAGATGTCAGTCTTTGATGTTAAGGACCCTATTGATAATATGCATTCGAAGGAGAAAAACCTGGAATTGTCAATGTAGTAACACCTAATCCTAATATTAATTTCATGCTCAATTCTGTTTGCAATCCAATCCCTAATCATAATTTACATAACTCTAACCTGAATGTTAATTGCACTTTTATAATGGTGACAAACCTTAACCTGCATTCTAGTCTGATCAGGGATTTAGATTAGATAAACTTTTTTAATCCCCAGCAGAAATTCAGATGCATACAGTAGCAGGAACATAAAACAGGATACAGTTTCACAGGATAAATAATACAGCCAAACAATCAATCAATCAGTTAATAAAAATAAATGAGTAAATGTATATTGTGTAAATATTTGTAAATTAACTTACTGAGTATGTCAAGAGGAATCAATGAATTGCCTAATAGCAGTGGGCAGAAAAGACCCCCAGAGACACTTCTTAGTACATTATGGTGGAATAAAAGCACTCCAAGAGAGATGCTCCTGGAGGGGATGGGGGGATATTTTTATGATGACACCCAATTTTACCACCATTCTCTTTTTTTTACTACAGATTCCAGTGTACCCAGGTTTAGTCCTGTGATGGAGCAGTCTTTCCTGGCAAGTTTGTTCAGACATTGTGCTTCTAATGAACTTGAGGTGCTTCTCCAGGAGACTGCAACATAGAACAGTCAGACCAGTCTAGTTAGTTTTTTATGTGAACCCCCAGGTACCTGTAGATTGGCACCATTTCCACATCCTCACCCTAAACAGTGTCTGGTCTCAGAGGATTCTTGGCACACTGAAAGTCCACAACCAGCTCTTTTGTCATGATGATGCCGAGTTGTACTCCATATAGGAGCCAATTTCCATTTACCTTAATTATTAGTTTATACCTTTTATTCCAGCATATTCCAAACCTGCCAAACATTTTTAGTCTACAGCAAGAAGATACTTTTAAACATTACAACAACTTGTCTCACAGCTGATAATAAAAATAAATAATCTTAGCTATCTTGGTCCAAGCTTCTTTAAATAATTCTACTTCTTCAAGACAAGTCTCTTCCCTTCCTTTTAGATCTTTCTGAGACATCATAAATAATTATTCCAGTTTAGATGCCCCTAATTTGCAACAAATTCAGTTGGAATTGACAGGAAAAAAGATATATATGTATATTAATTACATTCTTAGTTCTGAATCGGAATCTGAATATTTAGGTAGTTACCTGTCAGGTGTGTTTGTGGTTGGTCAGCCAGTCAGCAAACACCTGCCACATTCTCTCAGCTGTGAGAAACAGCTCATAGATATGTGATACAATATTTGACAAATAATAAAAAGAGTACATGACACATGTTTCGCCCTTACTGGGGCTCATCAGGTGTACGCACTTTAGCATCCCCTTACGGGGACTGAACTTGGGCATCAGCACCCGAGGCGAAGCCTCTGATGTTGCGCCACAGTGGCTGGTTCATGTATTTGACAGGGTGAAGATCAGAGTACAGTATTACATTCTTAGTTCTGTTTATTTAGGTGGTTACCTGACAGGTAACACTTGTGGTTGGTCGGCCAGTTGGCAAACATCTGCAACCTCCTCTCAGTTGCAAGAAGCTTGATGAGCCTGACAACCCCCAATAAGTGCGAAACAAGTCTTGTGTACTCTTTGTATTATTTGGCAGATACTATATCACATATTATATATAGAAATAATAACAATTTCATTATTTCATTCAAACCCAACAGTTTAGTTATAACAGGTTTGGAATCATAACAAAACAAGTTCTAGATGTCACAGAATATTTACAGAACACAAATGGAAATGAAAACTTAATACTTTGACTCCCTTGGGTTTAAATTCTTTACGTTCAATCTGTTATGTTTTTTAACTTTCATTTTTTTTTAATAGACCATTTCTGTAACACCTCCTATATTTGTCTTCCGTTTCTTCGTTTTCCATTTCATCTTTTTTACCTTCCATTTTTTTGTATCACTCCTTTTTTATCTGCTAATTTAGATTTTATAGTTCTTTAAAAAGATATTTTATAGTAGGCCTGGCTCTTTCGTCAAATTACATATTTGGGGTGGTGACTTTGAGGCTAGGGATCTGTGTCAGCAATCGGAAGGTTAACAGTTCGAATCCTGCAAACGCCAAAAGTGACTCTACTTTGTTGGGCCCAATTGCTTCATCCTGGGTATGATGTTAATCTGCATCCAGCCTTGCAAGCGGGCTCTCCAATTTACAGGGAAAACTTGGGGGTTGGTGGCAGGATTTGCACTCCATCCACCATTTAAAAAAAAAAAAAAAAAAAAGTACTGAGGTGTCACCCGCTGCACTAGAGTCCCAATCCAGATTGTTCGGCGTGTGGTGGATGCATGCTCTCTTTCTCTTAAAACTAGATTAACATTTAAATATGGATTTAGATTAATTGTCTAATGAAAAAGTATAAGTATGTGTCAGTGCATACAAGATTTTACTTCCCTGTGGTAACAAATAACTTCCCCTTTCCCTAACATGCATGTTTTCAGGTTTTGGGAGAAAACCTAATGCAGACATGGAGGAAAATGTGTAAACTGACCTGACAGTGACTTAGCTAAGATTCAAACCCAGTCTCCTGCGCTAAGGCAGCAAATCTATTCAAGGCAGCCCCTTGCACAATCAAACTTGATCATGAACTGCATTAAGTGAGAGGTAAAACGGAATTAAATACAAGTACAAATCAAAAAGAATTATCACTACTTATCTTGTAAGGTTTCTTCACCAATTGCTCAACACAACACCATAATGTTCCAATCAATCTTTGCTCCCAAATTTTCCCTCAGCAATCCATGCCAGTATTAACATTCCTTCAATATAGAGTCTAGATACCCTGAATTTATGGTGGGTATGTTTTCCTCAGGAACCAAAAGGCAAGAAGAAACCCATCTGCTGAAAAGGCTGTGTCTTACAAGTTTCAGCTGTTACTGTATCATAGTCAGTGATTATTTTAAAGGACCAGACATGCAGAAACCTCTACTGCATGTGCAGCCTTCTCTTTGCCTTCGTTATTTCCACTATTTCCCACCATAGGATGGGTATTAGCTCAAGAAGAAAGTCCAAGGCTCCAGTGAATCCATGTATGGTAACTCTAATGTACACAACTGGATTGCAAACTACAAATGACCCCCAGTCCCCAGACAAATGCAGCATCCTTTGTGTAGTAATGGCTGCACAAGGGTATAATAATAATACAAATATCAAATAGAGAAGGAAAATGAAAAAGAATCATACTTTTTCACTCCATATTTTTTTTTTAAACTGTACACTATAAAAAATAATTAGATTGTTTTTCTAGTGAAACTATGCAATCCACTCAAAAGCTTACCAACTGCATCACAACATAGCAACATCACCTGCCAACACCAATACTTAAATTGCAAGTAACCTCACAGCAAGGCAGAACAACTGCTTTGAATATTAAACTGGCTCTACAACAGAGGAATGTGAAAGTTCTAAAAACCCAAAGATCTTTAAATTAAGATTTCAGCACAAAATTAAAATTATACTGTAGTTTTAGACTCATAAAAACACTTAAAAGAAAGCACATAACCTGTGGCATTGCTTCAGAAGAAAGCTTCTCTTACTGAGAAGCTGAAGAGAGCAGCAGGTGCTGATGACAAGACATGCATAATCTCCACAACAACCAGAGTTCTGGTGTAAATAAACAAACAGCTCCTAAAAAACAGACGTAGCTGCTCTTGGCAATCCAGAAAGATCTAAGACTATAAAAGGAATTTAAACACGACTTCTGTGCTTTTCTGAGGCTTTTAAAAAAAATATAGTGCCAGCAATCATTAGACAACTGTTTAATTAGCATGGCTCACATTAGATTTGTGTATAGCCTAAGGATGTAGCAAATTGTTTCATAACTTACATCTGTAACAGGAAAAAGAAACACCCAAGGAATATAGACAGAAACTTCCAGTAGCAGACTTGGATGCCAAAAATTGAATATTAATCAGGATATTATATATATATATATATATATATATATATATATATATAT
>JANRMT010028174.1:165439919-165465211 GCA_026402145.1 Polypterus bichir lapradei
ATCCGCAAAATATAATTTGCTTTCTCATGACATTAATTGTAGGTGAAATAAAAGTACACCCATAAGAGATGCTTCTCATATCCCAATCGACTGGTCATCCTAGTGAATCTGCATCTCTTATGCCAGCTCTCTATGTGATTCTTTGATGGTGGCAAATTCTGCACATTGGCCTGTACACTAAATTACTTGGCAACTTCAAAATCTTGCTGCACATCATAGAAAGACATGCAGAAAATCCAACTTTGTTAAATACAGTGGCTTGCAAAAGTATTCGGCCCTCTTGAACTTTTCCACATTTTGTCACATTACAGCCACAAACATGAATCAATTTTATTGGAATTCCACGTGAAAGACCAATACAAAGTGGTGTACACGTGAGAAGTGGAACGAAAATCATACATGATTCCAAACATTTTTTACAAATAAATAACTGCAAAGTGGGGTGTGCGTAATTACTCAGCCCACTGAGTCAATACTTTGTAGAACCACCTTTTGCTGCAATTACAGCTGCCAGTCTTTTAGGGTATGTCTCTACCAGCTTTGCACATCTAGGGACTGAAATCCTTGCCCATTCTTCTTTGCAAAGCAGTTCCAGCTCAGTCAGATTAGATGGACAGCGTTTGTGAACAGCATTTTTCAGATCTTGCCACAGATTCTCGATTGGATTTAGATCTGGACTTTGACTGGGCCATTCTAACACATGGATATGTTTTGTTTTAAACCATTCCATTGTTGCCCTGGCTTTATGTTTAGGGTCGTTGTCCTGCTGGAAGGTGAACCTCCGCCCCAGTCTCAAGTCTTTTGCAGACTCCAAGAGGTTTTCTTCCAAGATTGCCCTGTATTTGGCTCCATCCATCTTCCCATCAACTCTGACCGGCTTCCCTGTCCCTGCTGAAGAGAAGCACCCCTAGAGCATGATGCTGCCACCACCATATTTGACAGTGGGGATGGTGTGTTCAGAGTGATGTGCAGTGTTAGTTTTCTGCCACACATAGCGTTTTGCATTTTGGCCAAAAAGTTCCATTTTGGTCTCATCTGACCAAAGCACCTTCTTCCACATGTTTGCTGTGTCCCCCACATGGCTTGTGGCAAACTGCAAACAGGACTTCTTATGGTTTTCTGTTAACAATGGCTTTCTTCTTGCCACTCTTCCATAAAGGCCAACTTTGTGCAGTGCACGACTAATAGTTGTCCTATGGACAGATTCCCCCACCTGAGCTGTAGATCTCTGCACCTCATCCAGAGTCACCATGGGCCTCTTGGCTGCATTTCTGATCAGCGCTCTCCTTGTCCGGCCTGTGAGTTTAGGTGGACGGCCTTGTCTTGGTAGGTTTACAGTTGTGCCATACTCCTTCCATTTCTGAATGATCGCTTGAACAGTGCTCCGTGGGATGTTCAAGGCTTTGGAAATCTTTTTGTAGCCTAAGCCTGCTTTAAATTTCTTAATAACTTTATCCCTGACCTGTCTGGTGTGTTCTTTGGACTTCATGGTGTTGTTGCTCCCAATATTCTTTTAGACAACCTCTGAGGCCGTCACAGAGCAGCTGTACTGACATTAGATTACGCACAGGTGCACTCTATTTAGTCATTAGCACTCATCAGGCAATGTCTATGGGCAACTGACTGCACTCAGACCAAAGGGGGCTGAATAATTACGCACACCCCACTTTGCAGTTATTTATTTGTAAAAAATGTTTGGAATCATGTATGATTTTCGTTCCACTTCTCAGGTGTACACCACTTTGTATTGGTCTTTCACGTGGAATTCCAATAAAATTGATTCATGTTTGTGGCTGTAATGTGACAAAATGTGGAAAAGTTCAAGGGGGCCGAATACTTTTGCAAGCCACTGTATATATATATATTACACCTTTTTTTTTTTTTTAAGTGAGGTACATTTTTTCTACCATCTTAGGCTGTTGAGTAGAGAAGAGAAAGTTGTCTGTAAGAAAAGTATCTAGGTTAACACCTGATAATTTACAGTATCTCTCACTGCAGTCACTTGAAACAAGAATCTTGTGGTTGATACTTCAGAATGGTCTAAAGTCATTCTGGGAATCAGGAAGGATTTATTTTGCAAGTTGGAGCAGATGATTAAGGAGAGCACTAATGAGGATTTTCCTGGTGGCTGGAAGAACGTCACCCGAATCCCTTCAGGTTTGATTCCTGCCTTTTGCACGATGCTGCCTAGAGACACTGGTCACATAATACAAAAATTACATTCAATGGATTAAACTAATGGGCAGATGGAGATGCTTCATGCAGTACTAATGAACACTTCTGTGCTCAATGTAGGACTACTCGATACTTGAGGTAATAATTAAAATTACTCGGGCCCAATAAAAAACTTCTTTAACTTTGGCTAGCCATAAACTTAATGACATGAAAGAACAAAGTTTTTTTAACTTTAAATTTCATAACTGAAAGTTAGTTCTGTATTATGACTGTAATATAAAACATTACAATTATAATATATATTTAGATTTAATTATTTAGTATAAGTAGAAATGCTACTTATACAATGCTGAGAGCCTTGGCTAACTTCAGCCAATGGCTTGGCCAGCTGTGCCTAGTGCTTGCCACAATCTCAAAGGGCTGAAACATCATATTTCTTAAAAGTGTTTTACTTGCAACCCAAACTTGCACATCATAGTTTCCTCAAGATCCAATCCATGATGTATGTCAGTGGGGATTGGCACTAAATCCACCTTGGGGAATCGTCAATGACAGTACCAGCAGAGCAACAAGCAGTCCCACCGACGCAGCTCAACTCGGGCAAAAAGTTTTCCCAACTCAAGTCCGTTTATCTGGGTGTGAGGGGCCTGATTTCATGTGTGTTCCGTGTCTACAACAATCTATGCAAATATAGGATGACAGGAAATGCGAGGCAAGAAATGTTGAACACATACCTAAAACAGACTTTTTTCATGTTACAGTACTAACGACAAAAGTTTGACATGAAGCGTATAATAAGTCAAGACTGAAGTCCAAATATCAAATAAACACTTTCACAAAATATACATATATAACAAAATAAGTGCACTTATATTCAAGAATATAACCAAAGAAAATCGGGTTAGGGTACAACACTGACATGACCGCTTGGGTGGTGCAGCAATAAGACTCATTATCAAGAGGCTGCCGGTTCAATTCCGGGTGCTTCCCAGAGTTACCGTTTTGAGTAGTGAACTGCTCTTATTGTTACTATTATAGAATAAAAACATACATTTGATATGAGTCTATAACAGCTAGTGTAAATTTATGGTACTTGTAATGGTTAATGTTTTTTTTTTTTTTATTCAGGTTTTTTCTCACAGTCACGTTCATGCTCCCCCCAGTCTGACAGTGCTGTTTTCAAATACAGACATGCTATAAACTGTGGTGAACTCAGATGATGAGAAAGAAAGAGAACAGAAGTCCTCCCCACAAAAAAAAAATGTCCAGTCACACATAAGAACAACACAGCTGCACCAGGTGTAAAGGCGAAAGATGGCACTATTTGGATGCAGCAACAGGTTGGGGGTCATCCTGCCAGTCAACCTGCCACACAAGTCTTTCAACGAAACAGCACAGCTTACAGAGGTCGTCAAGTTATTGTGCATGTGCAAAGTTCTGTTTGTAATTATGTTTTGTGATAGTATTATATAAGTAACATAAATGTTTTTTTTATATAAAAAGCCAGATTAAATGTTGTTTACCTATATTTATTTACTTAGCTTCCTACAGCGTAAAGTCAAAGTGTGTGTTCCATGTCTACAATGATCCATGTAAATGTAGGATGACAGGAAATGTGAGGCAAGAAAAATTGAACACATAACTAAAACAGAACATTTTTCATGTTATAGTATTAATTGACAAAATGCTGAAGTGTATAATGTGTGAAGATTGAAGTCCAAATATCAAATGAACACTTTCACAAAAGGTATGACAAAACAACTACTGTTTTAAAGAATGTGATACAGATGGTGGGTAAATCCCTTTTGCACTTTTTAGTATCTAATCTTTATTCAATATCATGCTCAAAGAACTCTCATGGGTAAAATGTGGGCTCTCCAGTTGTGTCAAAACTCTGAAAAAACACTACAACAAAGAACCCAAGCACCAGCAATTCTGAGATATAGCAAGCACATATAAACCCCAAGGTAACCTGGTACCTCAATACAAAGAAGAAGCTATATATACTACAACTGGTGTACCTGCCTGTTAAAACATACCTGACTGGAGGACTTCCTCTTAAATTTTCCACACTGACCAATGTGGAGGAATAACTTTAAAGAAATTTCATGAAGGGTTAATACATGTCAGAAACCTGTTCATGCATATCAGGAAAACAGATAAAGGTCAAGTGAACAGCAGAGACAATAATGTAACACACAAAATGTACTGAAAGATGACTAAGAGATGAGATGACCTGTATTCAACAAGATTGACAATTTTGTTATACACAGAAATTTCAAGGGTGGTGGCTCAACCCAAAGAATATAAGAATAATATGCATATAGTTAAATAGATTTTTATTTTATAGATAGATAGATACTTTATTAATCCCAAGGGGAAATTCACATACTTCAGCAGCACCATACTGATAAAGAACAATATTAAATTAAAGAGTGATAACAATGAAGGTATAACAGACAGACAATAATTTTGTATAATATTAACGTTTACCCCCCTGGGTGGAATTGAAGAATCGCATAGTGTGGGGGAGGAACGATCTCCTCAGTCTGTCAGTGGAGCATGACAGTGACAGCAGTCTGTCGCTGAAGCTGCTCCTCTGTCTGGAGATGATCCTGTTCAGTGGATGCAGTGGATTTTCCATTATTGACAGGAGCCTGCTCAGTGCCCGTCGCTCTGCCACGGATGTCAAACTGTCCAGCTCCGTGCCTACAATAAAGCCTGCCTTGCTCACCAGTTTGTCCAGGCGTGAGGCATCCCTCTTCTTTATGCTGCCTCCCCAGCACACCACCACGTAGAAGAGAGCGCTTACCACAACTGTCTGATAGAACACCTGCAGCATCTTATTTCAGATGTTGAAGGACGTCAGCCTTCTAAGGAAGTATAGTCGGCTCTGTCCTTTCTTTCACAGAGCATCAGTATTGGCAGACCAGTCCAATTTATCATCCAGCTGCATTCCCAGGTATTTATAGGTCTGCACCCTCTGCACACAGTCACCTCTGATGATCACGGGGTCCATGAGGGCCCTGGGCCTCCTAAAATCCACCACCAGCTCCTTGGTTTTGCTGGTGTTCAGTTGTAGGTGGTTTGAGTCGCACCATTTAACAAAGTCCTTGATTAGTTTCCTATACTCCTCCTCCTGCCCACTCTTGATGCAGCCCATGATAGCAGTATTGTCTGCAAACTTTTGCAAGTGGCAGGACTCAGAGTTGTATTGGAAGTCCGATGTATATAGGCTGAACAGGACCGGAGAAAGTACAGTCCCCTGCAGCACTCCTATGTTGCTGACCACAATGTCAGACCTGCAGTTCCTGAGACGCACATACTGAGGTCTGTCTTTAAGATAGTCCACGATCCATGCTACCACGTATGAATCTACTCCCATCTCTGTCAGCTTGTCCCTAAGGAGCAGAGGTTGGATGGTAGTGGAAGGCGCTAGAGAAGTCCAGAAACATAATTCTTACAGCACCACTGCCTCTGTCCAAGTGGGAGAGGGATCGGTGTAGCATATAGATGATGGCATCCTCCACTCCCACCTTCTCCTGGTATGCGAACTGCAGAGGGTCGAGGGCATGGCAGACCTGTGGCCTCAGGTGGTGAAGCAGCAGCTGCTTCATGGTCTTCATCACATGTAACGTCAGAGTGACAGGCCGGAAGTCGTTCAGCTTACTAGGACGTGATATCTTTGGGAATGGGGTGATGCAAGATGTTTTCCAAAGCCTCGGGACTCTCCCCTGTTCCAGGCTCAGGTTGAAGATGCACTGTAGAGGACTCCCCAGCTCCAACACACAGGCTTTCAGCAGTCGTGGCGATACTCCATCTGGAACTGCTGTTTTGCTGGCACAAAGTCTCCTCAGTTCTCTGCTCACCTGGGCTGCTGTAATTGTGGGTTGGGAGAAACTCTCTCCTATGCTGGTATCAGCAGAAGGATGGGTGGAGGGTGCAGTACTCAGAGGTGAGAGTGGGTTAGGGTGGTCAAACCTGTTGAAGAAGTTGTTCATCTTTTTTGCTCTCTCCACGTCTCTCTCAATGGTGGCACCCTGCTTCGAGCTGCAGCCACTGATGATCTTCATCCCCATCCTACACTTCCTTCATGCTGTTATTCTGCAACTTCTGCTCCAGCTTTCTCCTGTACTGCTCCTTCATTGCCCTGAGCTGGAATCGGAGTTCCTTCTGCACACGCTTGAGCTGATGCTGATCACCGCTTTTAAAAGCCCTTTTCTTCTGCTTCAATGGGCCCTTGAGGTCACTTGTAATCCATGGCTTGTTGTTACCATAGCAGCGTACTGTTCTTACTGGAACTACAATGTCCATACAGAAGTTGATGCAGTCAGTAGTGCAGTCAACAACCTCCTCAATGTTCTCACTATGTGACCCCTGCAGAATATCCCAGTCCGTAGTTCCAAAAGAAGAAGAAAAGGGCTTTTAAAGGTGGTGATCAGCATGAGCTCAAGCGCGTGCAGAAGGAACTCCGAGTCCAACTCAGGGCGGCGAAAGAGCAGTACAGGAGAAAGCTGGAGCAGAAGTTGCAGAACAACAGCATGAAGGAAGTGTGGGATGGGATGAAGATTATCACTGGCTGCAGCTCGAAGCGGGGTGCCGCCATCGAGACAGACGTGGAGAGAGCAAACCAAATGAACAACTTCTTTAATAGGTTTGATCACCCTAACCCACTATCACCTCGAAGTACTGCATCCTCCAACCATCCTTCTGCTGGTACCAGCATAGGTGAGACATCCCCACCCACAATTACAGCAGCCCATGTGAGCAGAGAGTTGAAAAGACTTCGTGCCAGCAAAGCAGCGGGTCCAGATGGTGTATCGCCACGACTGCTGAAGGCCTGTGCGTTGGAACTGGGGAGTCCTCTACAGCGCATCTTCAACCTGAGCCTGGATCAGGGGAGAGTCCCAAGGCTTTGGAAAACATCTTGTATCACCCCTGTCCCAAAGGTATCACGACCTAGTGAGATGAATGACTTCCGGCCTGTTGCTCTGACATCACATCTGATGAAGACCATGGAGCGGCTGCTGCTTCACCACCTGAGGCCACAGGTCCGCCACGCCCTCGACCCTCTGCAGTTCGCATACCAGGAGAAGGTGGGAGCGGAGGATGCCATCATCTATATGCTACACCGATCCCTCTCCCACCTGGACAGAGGCAGTGGTGCTGTAAGAATTATGTTTTTGGACTTCTCTAGCGCCTTTAACACCATCCAACCTCTGCTCCTTAGAGACAAGCTGACTGAGATGGGAGTAGACTCACACCTGGTGGCATGGATTGTGGACTATCTTACAGACAGACCTCAATATGTGCGTCTTGGGAACTGCAGGTCTGACATTGTGTTCAGCAATACAGGGGCACCGCAGGGGACTGTACTTTCTCCGGTCCTGTTCAATCTATATACATCAGACTTCCAATATGACTCAGAGTCCTGTCACGTGCAAAAGTTCGCTGATGACACTGCTATTGTGGGCTGCATCAGGAGTGGGCAGGAGGAGGAGTACAGGAAGCTAATCAAAGACTTTGTTAAATGGTGCGACTCAAACCACTTACATCTTAACACCAACAAAACCAAGGAACTGGTGGTGGATTTTAGGAGGCCCAGGCCCCTCATGGACCCTGTGATCATCAGAGGTGACTGTGTGCAGAGGGTGCAGACCTATAAATACCTGGGAGTGCAGCTGGATGACAAATTGGACTGGACTGCCAATACTGATGCTCTATGTAAGAAAGGTCAGAGCAGACTATACTTTCTGAGAAGGTTGGCATCGTTCAACATCTGCAGTAAGATGCTGCAGATGTTCTACCAGACGGTTGTGGCGAGTGTCCTCTTCTACGCGGTGGTGTGCTGGGGTGGCAGCATAAAGATGAAAGATGCCTCACGCCTGGACAAACTTGTTAAGAAGGCAGGCTCTATTGTAGGAGTAAAGTTGGACAGTTTAACATCTGTGGCAGAGCAACGGGCACTAAGCAAACTCCTGTCAATCATGAATAATACACTGCATCCACTGAACAGTGTCATCTCCAGGCAGAGGAGTAGCTTCAGTGACAGACTTTTGTCACTGTCCTGCTCCACTGACAGACTGAGTAGATCGTTCCTCCCCCACACTATGCGGCTCTTCAATTCCACCCGGGGGAGTAAATGCTAACTTTTTTTCATTTTTATTACTATTTAATTTAATATTGTTTCTTTGTATCAGTATACTGCTGCTGGATTATGTGAATTTCCCCTTGGGATTAATAAAGTATCTATCTATCTATCTATCTATCAAAGCAGTCTCTCAGAGTCTCTCTCTGCCTCAGGGGACCACTTCCTGAATGAGCGTGTGGTTGTAGGTAGCTCCCTCACTCTTGGTTTGTAGTGAGGCTGAAGCAGAACCAGGTTATGTTCTTCTTTCCCAAGCGCAGGCAGCGGGGTGGCGCTGTATGCGTCTTTAACTTTGCATACAGTAGGTCGATAGTCCTATTTCCCCAGGTGTTACAATCCACTTACTGGGAGAAGGCAGGTAATGTTTTGTCCAGCGTCACATGGTTAAAGTGTCCAGTGATTAGCGCAAGCGCCTCGGGGTGCTGTGTTTGTAACTTAGCAACTGCGGAATGGATGATGTCACCCGCTATCGCCACGTCCGCCCGAGGAGGGATGTAAACAGTAACAACAATGACGTGTCCAAACTCTGGGCAAGTAATAGGGATGCAAACTTAAAAACTTATATAGCTCATTTAGGTGCAAACCAATGAACCAACCAGAGTAAATGTATGCACTGATCGACACTGTATGTTAGTTTATAAAATTAACCTGTACCCTTTGTTTCTCTGACCATTCTGATCATGCTGTAGAAGGATGCTCCCTCTTCAGCATGGTGCTGTAAGAGAATAAATGACACAATTAACGACCAACTTAATTAATTTATAATTAATAAATTAATGACCAACTTGTCCTATAAGAGGATAAGTTTCTTACTTTAAGATGTTAATTTCAACCACACCTATGCTTAATTCTGTGTCACTGGAGATGTCACTTTTAGGGACTGGCTATTAATATAAGACCCAGGACATGCTGGGGAGATCATATCTTTCAATTGGTCTGGGAATGCATTGGTCCTGGAAGAGTTGGAGGCAGTGGTAGGGAAAAGGGATATCTGTACATCTTGCTTAAAGTGCTGCCCCTGTAACCTGACCTGGACTGGATAAGTGGTAGAAAATGGATGGGTGGATGGATGGATGGTTGGTTCAAGGGACACTTTATTTTTATTAATGCCTTTCATTTTTTCCACTCAAAATAATGCAGTTTCTGTGCTTGAATCGGATGTCTCACAATGGGTTCTTTCATTCTCTTTCTGTATTTAGTAGCTTTACCTCCAATTAGCTACCAACTGAATCACTGCCTTCCTACTCTCAGTCCTTTAATGAAGAACGCTCCCACGTGTTAAATATGTGAAAGCCCAGCAGACAACCAGCACACATAAAACAAATACTTGTTCAGATTTATGTGGCAGTGTTACACTGCTACTACTATTAATAGATTTGGATTAAATTAATGCATTTAGGTGTTACATTAAAAAAATGTAATCATAGAAATTTTAGCTTGTTAATGACGATCAATCAGTAGCCCCACTCATTAGCATACCTTTTTCAGTAGGGTATTCATAAACTGTCAGCTTCATGGAAGTTATCTTTTCTGACTACAGTGGCTTTTTCTAAAGAACCATTTCAAATTCAGTCATGTAACAATATAGTGCCTTGAATGGTATTTAGACGATAGATTAAATCGCATAATTTGCACCTACCAATGAATCAATAACTGCATACTTTCTACATAAAAAACTCAATGTTTATGTCATTTTGAAGGACAATTGTGAAAATGAAGACTACAAAGCATTTCAAATAAGCTAGAGATAAATAACAAAATACATAAAGTAGGGATCAATACAAAGCAATACTCAAGCATTCCCAGTCCCAGTGGGCAGTGTTGGTTCAATTATCTGTAAGTGGAAGCTATGCCAAATCACCCAGATGCAGAGGTATGTAGTAACGAGTTACATTTACTCCGTGACATTTAGTTGAGTAACTTTTTAAAAAAAATTGTACTTCTAAGAGTAGTTTTACTGCACCATAGTTTTTACTTTTACTTGAGTACATTTTTTGAAGAAGAAACGCTACTCTTACTCCGCTACATTGAGCAACACTAGAGCCGTTATTTTTTTTTTCCATTAGATACACTATACAGTATTTTTGCCAAACAGAAGCTGCCAGTGGATCTACTGCATGACTGTTTCACCAATCAGACGTAGCAATAATCACAAGACTCCATTTCACCAATCAGACGTAGTAGCAACAATAATTATAAGACTTCGTTTCACCAATCAGACTTGGCAACAATAATCACATGGCTCCATTTCACAAATCAGAAGTAGCCATGCAGTCACATGACCACACACAAACTGTGGCAGCATAGCGGCACAAACGCCTCACAGACAGCGGACAGGGAAAGAAAGAATACAAGTGGAACCTTGGTTTGCGAGCATAATTCGTTCCAGAAACGTGCTTGCAATCCAAAGCACTCATATATCAAAGCGAATTTCCCCATAAGAAATAATGGAAATTCAGATGATTTGTTCCACAACCCAAAACTATTTATATAAAAATGATTAATACAAAATATAAAGTAAAAATACATAAAACAAATTAACCTGCACTTTACCTTTGAAAAGAATCATGGCTGGTGTGAGTTTCTAAACTCTTGTGGGATTTCACTCAACGGGACGACATACTGAAGAGCATCCCGAAGCAACCGCCGACACCCAGCACTGTAGCAGTTCACTGTAAAAGCTAATCAGAAAAGATCGCGGTCATGCTATAAGCACCTGCCGTTGATGGGCGATACAAGGAACATTATAAATGCGCAGGGCACAGTATTACTTGGCCACTAACCTGGGCATGACCCTGCCTGACTGCTGTATCTGTGTATAGGAGAGTGGCATATCCTGCTACAATAAATAACCGCGCTGTTCCTGTTTCAAGCTGAATAAAGATGGTGTTGCTAAAATATTGAGACTCGGCTTCATGTTTTGGGGTGCAAGACGGGGACTCGCACATCACAGCACAGCACACACATGTGGTCACAATGCTGTAGTAAACAGTATACACTTATAGGGATGTTGACTCTATCAGTGAAGTACGCCGACTGACGATTGTCCACAATCCC
Organism: Polypterus bichir lapradei; assembly: GCA_026402145.1. Classification (NCBI taxonomy): domain Eukaryota; kingdom Metazoa; phylum Chordata; class Cladistia; order Polypteriformes; family Polypteridae; genus Polypterus; species Polypterus bichir. Next base: position 165,451,300 of record JANRMT010028174.1, read on the forward strand.
GCAGCGAGAGAGGGAAGAACCATCAGCTCAGTTGTGATCGCATGACACTCAGCAGACAAAACGTATATGGACTACTCGTATTGCAAGACCTCACTCGTTTATCAAGTCAAAATGTATTAAAAATTTTAGCTTGTCTTGCAAAACACTCGCTGAAGCGTAACCGTCACTTTAATGAGTGAAGAACAAGCACGTTTTAACCAAACATGCACAGACACAGACAGTCAAGGTAAAGTGAGACTTCTTGTATGTGCACAAGCTGCCTTGTTCTAATGTTATTTTCTATCAGCTGTGCTATTTGGAGGGAAAGTGAATATTCAGTATTTTACTGTCACTGTAAGTAGTTTGCACTGTTCAGATATACATGTTACCTACTGTAAGTATTGGCTTCAAAAGCTTTGTTGTGAAAAACTGAGATTTGGAACTTCGTGTTATTTGCGCATCTTTATTTTGTAAAGATGTTATTTATTTTTACTCATTTTTTATTTTATTATTTGGAAATAGCAGAATTTACACATTATATATTTTTTGTCTGTCTTATTACATTTCTAAAAAAGAAATCATTTATTATGATCAAACAGTTACTCAGTACTTGAGTAGTCTTTTCACCAAATACTTTTTTACTCGAGTAATTTTTTGGATGACTGCTTTTTACATCTACTTGAGTAATATTATTTTGAAATAACGCTATTCTTAGTTGAGTACAATTTTTGGCTACTCTACCCACCTATGCCCAGATGCTGTCCTTCAAATCTCACTGTACAAACAAGGAAGATACATCAGAGAGAAGCTAGATACCTGTACTCACTTTGAAGGAGCTCCACAGTTAAGGAGTTGAGAAAGGAGTAAAAGTACACCAGTCAAACCTATCAAAAGGTCTGCATGACACTGGTCCAGGTGAGAGGGTGGCACAAAAGATGCCATTAGTTAAAAGGATTTGCTGGAGTTTGCCAAAAAAGCATAAAAAAAGACCTAGCTGTGCTGTGGAAAAAGACTTTGTAGCCAGATGAGACCAAGACAGAATATTTTTAGCCAAAAGTCAAAGAGATGTGTCTGGCACAGCTGTAACATTGCTGCACTTCACTGCACCATACCTACCTAAAATATATAGGTGGAAGCATTATGCTGTGAGGACTGGGCATCTGTCTGAAACAGAAGGAAGACAAAAGAAGCAAACACTACAACAGAACCTGTTCTAGTCTGCTAAAGAGCTAAAGCTTAGAGAGGAGGTCATCTTTCAACTGGACAAAGGCTCCAAACTCAAAGGCAAAGTAACCTTGGAGAGTCTCAGGGAGAAATAATGAATGTTGTGCAATGGCTCAGTCAAAGGCAAATAGAGTATATGTGGCACTATGTAAAAATGTGGACTAACTTGAACAACCTGGAGCAGATCTACCTGTAAGAATGAGACAAATACACTTCCAAAGAATGTATAAATTAAATGATGCTTTTAAAGAATATTAAAGTAGTGGAACCGATTATGCCCTGCGGTGGGCTGGCTCCCTGCCCAGGGTTTGTTTCCTGCCTTGCACCCTGTGTTGGCTGGGATTGGCTCCAGCAGACCCCCCCGTGACCCTGTAGTTAGGATATAGAGGGTTGGATAATGGATGGATGGATGGATGGAACCGAGTACTAATGAAAAAGGAAATTTCTTTTTTCTTCTTGTTAATATTCTTTAACATAAAACAATGTCACATTAAAAATGTTGTGCTTTTGGTGGTTTGAAATAAAAATATCACAGAGGTCAAAATTTCAGTGGAAGATAGGTTATTCAGAAAATTACAGAAAATATCAGGGGACTGAATACTTTTGCACAGCACATAAGGAAATCCTTGTCTAGAGAAAAGGAATTCACTGTCAAATATTTAAGAATGACAGACACATATAGAAATTGGCAGGAACAAGTGATCTAATTGAGGATCCACCTGTAAAATATAACCTTCTAACTTGGCACTTTTCTTGGCAAAAGACTTTCTAAGAAGAACAATGGGAACAAATAATTTGGAAAAATCATGCAAGCCCTTGTAAAATCGTGAAAGCCCAAGACTTCAGAGGTGTCACCTTTCTTAGCCAGGACTCTCCATAAACATCTTGCACTGTTAAAGCACATTTGCAGGGAAGGGCAAGTGGCTGGGGTCTTATCTCTAAGTTCAACTTTCAGCATCCAGTCATGAAATACAATAGCTGGCAAAATATTTCCTTGCCTCTTTGCAATGCATACTATTTTAAATAACTCTCAACAGTTATTTTAACAAATCCCTTTCTTAACCTTAAACAGTTGTATCATAAATCTTTAACTGCTGTACTTTCAATGGAGGGCAAAGTTTGAAACCTCATTATTTTAATTTAAATACATAAAACTTAACCTCTAATGCTTTTATGTGTTAAGTTGTTACTTATCAGCATTGTGTTTTTAATGTGCACTAAAATTTGTGGACATTTTTTCAAATTCTACATCTGAGAGGCTAACAAAATTTAGTGGTTTGCAAATTCACCACAAAAAAAAAAATTAAAATAACTCAAGGACATCCAATTTTCTCCAGGTTTTACCAGGAGGTTGCACTAGACAATAACAACAGGCAAATGTTTGGACTAACTAGGTTCAAATAAACTGTGATAATTGGCATGTATTATAAGTATAGACCATACAGGTGAGCAAGTCTCAATACCATAGCCACACGGCGCGCAGATGGTGAGGTGTCCTCTTTCCAAATAGTAAAGCTGTGTTGCATCTGTATTTCCCCAGTCTATCCCCACTGATCCTGAGAGGTCATTTTCTTGACTAGGCCATCTGGCTCCTGATACACGTAAAGTACAGTGCCTAGCAGAAGTGGGTGGGATAAATTTAGAGGACTGCTATCTGCATGCCAGAATCTCATCTTGAGTGCTGTCACACAAGGTCCCCAGACTGTATACTGTAAGCCCGCCTGCTTTCCCAGAAGCTCAGAAACTGGCATTGCAGAGAAGGCAAAAACCCCCAGCCTGAATCCTGCTGGTGGGTGCAGGATACAAATAAAGGCTTTTGAGAATAACAAAAAGACTCAGGCATCATAACTGGATAACATTTAGAGAAGACGCACAGTAAAATAGCTGGCTGCAGTGGCCCTGAACAGTCAAACCTCATTTCCCGCACAGCAATAATCACGGTAGGTGTGAGTTTTTCTGTGTTAGTTTCATTTGCTGCTGTTGCTTTAATGTTTTCAGTCAAAGTGTTTTATAAAAATGTAGACATTTGTACTAAATGATTTGTATTAAACAAATCCTTACATTTATTTAAGTTTCACTAGTGCAGCATGTGAGGATGTCTTTGTGGCTACTTTTTAAAATATTCTAACATTTACAATGTTCAGTTATTGATTAGAAGTAAAACCCAACATGTTCTTCTCTCCAACAGCAAAAACGAATTACACTGAAACAATGCATGACAAATGTAAGAGGAAAAGTAAACTAATGTGGGGTATGAGAGTTTTTTGGCTGGATAACATTTCATACTCATTATCTATTTCTTTGAGTTCTTTTGTTTTATTCACTGTTAGTATTTAACAGATTATACAACAATACATACTCCTTTTAAAGGTCTCATAGATTTTCAGGATGCTTTGTTGTTAAGTATAGTTGCCAAGAACAGCTGTAACGAATGGCAGGTCTTGCTTTATTGATTCAGTGGCTTCTAAATGTGAAGCCTTTCATTCGCAAGCTGAAACCCATCTTTGGCATGACATACTGACTTTCCAACTTGCCTACAGTCTGTAAAAAGCCTGTAAGTGGGCAGCCATTCTTATGAATTTTCGACTGAATGCACCTAACAGAAGACCTGCAAAGGAAGGAAATGGCATTAAAGAGATCACTGTACTGTATAGGAGTTCAATTCTTCTTTGTCTTGATTCCCTACAATTCCAAATCCTCAGATGTTATAAATAAACTACATTTGCACGACCTTCAAAATAAAGGATACTATGCTTTAAAGACACCCCTGCTAAAGGGGGAGGTTAAATTAATCATTTTAAAATACTAGATTTGAAAAAGAAAATAGAATAAACATTCAGCTGAAGAAATAAGATTCATTATTACTGATTTATTTATTTGGACCTCCAGGATACACAGTGTCACACTATTTAGCAACTGCTGCTGGTTCAAATCTTGTCCAAGTCACTGGCTATGTGGAGTCTGCACATTCTTCCTGTGTCTGTAGCACACCCCCAAAATTGTTTATATTAGGTTAACTTTTGATTCTAAATATATATGGAGTGTAGCAATTGTTGTTTTGTTATAAATGTCCAGAGCCCTTCCACTTGAAACTCTGCTATATAAGAAAAACAGAATTTAAATTAAATTCACTTGAAAAACAGGGAAGACATCGACTCAAGTATAAGACATAAATAATTATGGTAGAAAAATTAATATGATTCTGAGAATCTAATTTTCATGATGATGCTAAGCCTTGATGTTCCTGTGAGATTTTCAAATTTCAGTATTGACACCCTTAGAGAAGATATTAATGACCACTGATTGAGGCATGAGACTAGACAGGATAAAGTATTTTTTTTTTAACAGAATTGTTGTATAATGGTGCACATGGACTTAATGCACACTTAAAAGACTGTACAATTTCAAACTAGGAAAAAGACAGAAAGAACTGAATCATTGGTCATAAATACATTTTAATAAATGGCACAATTGGAAGTTTTCAGCCACCTAACTCAGGATCTGCAAAACTAAAATAAGATGACCTGTACTCACATTGGGCTTTCTTATCACCATTTCACAAACATTTATTTCAAATAATAGTATTCATACATGATTATTTTCCATGCAAAGATTGTTTAGGGCCTTATGCTACAGAACTTGAGCAATTGAGTATTTCTTTAATTCTGCCCTTGGCACAACAATGAGGTTGACTGCATTAAATAATTGCTTCCATTAAAATTCTCCACAACTTAGCGTAGCACATGTCTATGCAGTTCTGATTTCACAGACCTTGGAACTACGGTTTAATTTAGCATTAATAATACAAGACAACTTACAGCATGAAGATGCAGTAGAATGGTTTACAAACATTTTAACATGTGGAACACATGCTCAGGGTTTTAGAGTGAGGCAGAGTTGGGGACTGAACCAGCAGCCCTTCAGGTTTAAAGTCCAAGGGCCTCAGTCATTACAGCACAATCCTATTCACTGTCTGTGTGAAATTCATAAAATCTTGCAGTGTTTAGGTGGCTTCACTCTCTTTTCATATTACAAAGATGTGTTATACGCCACATGAAGAATGACATTCCCTTGAAACTGTAATGACAAAAGTAGATCCAGAAAATGGATAGACATCCATCCATCCATCATCCAACCTGCTATATCCTAACTACAGGGTCACGGGGGACTGCTGGAGCCAATCCATATATTACAATAATCAAGGCAATACATTTAATTAATAAAACCAACAGACAAAGAAAGAAAGCTCTGTCAGTAACCAGGTATACCAGTGAGATAAATATGTTATTAACTAGGTAGGAAATTTCCTGATTTTCTAAATGAACTATAAACTGTAGGAAAAAAACAACACAACACATGCTGAAGTTCTCCTTGTATGAATCTATCTACACACATACACAAAAACTGAATTCATGTTACCACACTTTATGAACAAAAAAATAGGCACAAAATCAGCTCACACTGCTTGTCTAGAACAGATGCATGAACAATTAACTCAATAGGTGCTTGTTAGACTGTCAAATGGGCCAGAACAGTTTGCTACAAGTCTGGTATTTTTGGATAATTATAGCAATTTACATCTGATTGAATATGCATGACTGCGTAAATTACTACTGACAAAATCCCATTATAAAATACTGGTCCTTCATTTGAAACGGAAATTAAAATTCTAGTTATACATGCTGGAAAAAGTCCAAGCATAAAGCAATGGGTTAAAAATATGAAGATATACCAAACCTTAATACAGCAAAGGCAATTATTTGTAGACACTATTCATTCATGCATCCATTTTCTAAACCTGATAATGCAATCATAAGCAGCTGCAGCTGAGCCCTGAAAAAATAATGTAAGGTTTAATAATATCCATTATCTACTACTATAATTAAAGAGAAGCCTAGCAATGTAGAGAACAGAAAGGCCTGCTGCTGCTGTCAGCATGATAAGGGATCTCAGCTGGTTGACAATTTTGTTAGGTGACAAAGGTCATTTTAAAGGGTTAACAAGCTACTATTATTGAATTATCAGGGAATGCTTAAAAAGTCCTTAGTTATCTATTTACAGTAGTATACCTATTGAGCACTCCCATGTGTAATAATTCCTTAAAACTTTGCCCAACAACTTCCTTTTGTTGTAAGGAAATTTTTTGGATGTATTTACACATTGTGGTTGGTCTAATCCCAATTACCAAGAAGAAAATGTATGTAAAGTTAGTGTGGTTTCAGCCTGTTACTCCAACTAAACCTGATATAGTGTATAAGGGTCCAAAAACATACCTGCTCCAAAAGTTTGATGCCTCAATATGACCCTTACTGCAGTAAATGCTAATCACTACTAAATGATTCTGAATGAGATACTTCACCCTAAACCCATACCGGCAGGCCATTAACTCACAAAATAACAATACTTCAATTCACAGAGCTTGTACTGTCATCCAATCCCATGAATGTGAAACACAAGTGAATCCAAATAAATCACATGAGAAAACCTGAAATAATGAGAGGGCTTTTGTTAAGAATGCAGAAGACAGTCCTTTAGTTATATATTATTTTTTCTGTCATCTTTAAACGCAAAATATTAAACTGAAAAATGTGCCATCTTTCAAATCACTCTTAGGCAATTCATGCCTTTTTTGTGATCAATTATTTTTAATAAAACCAAAAAGAAATCAACAAGTCAGAACAAGAAGCAATACGTATGTGAAACAAAGCCCAAATGGTTCTCTCATCTACTAGACCACCAATGTCCTGTGTCATACCACCAGAAACAGCAGCAGCACCAAATGACCAATGGTGCAACTGCATCAAAAATCATTTATGTCTTCCGAAAAGCACTTATAGTGTTCTAACTGCAAATCAAAGAAAGGTCATCCTACAAATAAGATCTAATGGTGTGGAGTATGGATATTGTGACACACACCAGGTCATTTAATAAAATAGGAGTAAAGTCTGAATACTGCATGGTTACTTCAATAATCTTATTGATTGGGCATATTCAGGGAAGAAAAAGAGACAAAATTAGTCTTTTGGAGTTGGTGGAGCAGGCCAAGTGATAATAATAAGTCATTGTTTGTATTTTACCCGTAAAATTAAAAGTTCTAGGGCCTTGTTTAATGTTTGCCATATTGCCTTCTTTGTGCACCTTTATAGTAAATACTTGTTTAAATGTCTCCTGGAACTTTATACATTTTTGTACTATTTTTCTGTATTTAATATTTTATTCAGTTTCATAAAGTCACAATATTTGGTCCACAGACTGCAAACCACCCATGCTGATGTGTTCATCATATTAAGTGTTGCTGGTCTCCATTTTTGCTACTGTACAGTATACAGTATACCTTGAATGTTTACTATGTAGTGATGTCTCACATCTCTTCAAGTTTCAGATGAATGTCCAGTGCCCACTCTATATGGCTCTATACCTCAACTGTGCACTTGATGCCAGCTGTAAAGTCTACTGTTATTACTGGATGCCTACTTAACTAACAGTTTAATAGCAAATCATATTTACAAGCCTGAAGCATACTATTTTTGAATTATATATGGGAGAGGACTGTCGGTCAAATTCACATTTCTAAGTATAGATACTGAAAAAAATTACTTTGTTTTGGTAAATACTACAAAATAAAATGCTTCACATTGCCAGATTCTCAACACTACCTTCTAATTACAGCAAGATGCTGCTCTGATACACACTGCAGTACTGTATAGGTGTGATATTTTAAGCCTTTCTACAGTTGTCAAGTATTATATCTTTTATATAGCATATTGTTTCATTTTGACCTAAATAAAATCTATGCCATGCATAAGGACTTTGCCTCATTTCATGGTTTTGGCATAAAGCAAGTATAGAAGGCAGAAATTTAACACTGGTCTTAGGAGGACCAGAGGTTCAGTGTCCTCAAAATGGTTATTTTATCTGCTACCATATATAGTGTAGATGAGTTAGGGTTCTACGAAACTGATACAACACTAGCTATAATCTTTATTCCTTCTGTGTACAGCAGAGACCACCATGGATAAAACATGAGTGTTCGGTGAGTGCCTTAAAAGTATCAGGTAGATGGAGGGAGTTCCTAACCAAATACTGTTTCAGGACTAGGGTACAATATCAGCACCATTGATGGATTCAGTCCTTCCTGGACAGCCCCTTTTAATTCATGTGAAGGGTATCACTTAGTGCACCTATAAGCAGACTGTAGCAAAGGCTACTAAGTTATAATGGTATGGCAAACCTTTTCTTTTTTGTGCTAGTTTTACAAATCCAATTTGTCCATGCTTTAATTCCGTAGATAGTATACATGTTTTGTTGCATCTAACACTCTAATATCCATATTCTTCTGCAAACACAGAATACACACATTTTCAGAATTTAAACTCTGCTATTCTGATTAAAGCTGAAAGCTTGCCTAGATTGAATCATGCAGCCTTTTTCGCCCAGCTACAAAATGAAATGCATAAACAACACTTTTTAACCACTTTTCTGTGTCTATTTTAAACAAACAGCATAGAGGCAGAACTGATTAAGTTTAAAAGAGACAAAAAATTTAAAAAGTAATCTTCTGTTCTTTTCAGACTGGGGCTCAGGTTCTAATCTATTAAAAGAAACAACCAAGCTCTCTCAGACATCAGACTCATTTGGTTTTGTTCCACCTTTATATCGGTACATAAACTTGTTACCTTGCTAAAACTAGGCTTCATTACACCACTGACATATTTTTGGATTAACTGACAGGACACTGATAACCTTTTTAAACCTTCTACCTGTCATTTCTAACTTAATTTAACCCAATGGATTAGCATGTGATTTTTATGAAATGTTCTAATTCATTTTTATTTCCCAATGCCTTGAAGAAATATCACCAAGATTACAATAATACATTTACATATCAAGATCTGATATTGTATGGATCTGCAGGTTAGAAGATGGATGATGTATGAGAGATCATAAAATTCATCTTGAGTTTGTTTGTGTTAACCATTATATACTCATTATGTTGTAATTTTTAGAATATTTTAACACATTTTAATAATGTCAATTCACTGAGAAAAGTTAATTCCACATCAAAGCACAAGAGAGGAAATGCATTTTTTTCTGGCATAAATCATGTGAAATAGGTTATCACTATTTCTTGGTTGGTGTTCTGTGGTGGACTTGCATTTCAGATGAGACTGGTTCAGGCCTAGTTCTGGCTCCCTTAAAAAAGTTGTACCTTGAAAAAGCATTGCTGCCTCACATCTGACCTGCACTGAATTTCCAGTCTGGTGACTTTCAATGTGCAGTCTGTGTGGATTTTTGTTCCACGCAATCCAGTTTTCTCGCCTCAAAAAGAAGTGTGTATTAGGATGATTGGTGAATCTAAACTGGTCTGTCTTGTGTGTAGGTTTGTATTTGAATGTGCTGCTGCTGTGATAGGCACCATTTCGCTGTAATAAAAGAAATATAGGTCAGAAAAGACAAGCTAATAAATGAATGTCTGTTCAGAGTTGCATGAGCAATAAGGCTGGTTCACTTAATCATGCTAAAATTACTGACAAACTGAACAACAGTGTAAACTAAATATGGCATAAACTCAATAAAGAAAATAGGGACATCAATGGAATAGCTCCTTTAACATAATCATGAATTTACTAGGTACTTGTGCATAAAATGCAAAAGAACCTATTGTCATTGTCGCTGCTTCGAGGAAAACCTTTGCTGCATTTGTTTTTTCAGAACTACTGAACAATGCATTAAGCAGTATTTTGTGCATGCAAAACTATGTCTACAGATATGTTGATGTTGGACAGTGTGTACAACTGATTGTGAATCACCTTTGTTAAAACAGAGAAAATTCTGTGTGACTTTAGTTACTCATTAATTCAAATCTTTCCAATTTAATTTGAGAGAAGTTATAAAAGAGCAAAATATACAAGCTGAAATAAATGCAATAGCCACTTCTGATGGCAAACTGAATGCCAAGGACAAGTTACTGAAATATGTGTCAGCAGGAAGTTGCTATAGCAGGATTAATTATCCATTGGGTACTTGTATTATGAAATTTAAATGACAACTAGCCATTGACCCTCCATCATCATTAATTAACAATGGTATAGCAATCAAAGCAATTTTTACATCGTTTGAGATGGAATCTAGTGTATAAGAGCTATTTCAACCTGTCGGAGCTTGGTTTTTACATACACTATATTTCTAAAATGCTATTAAAAACATTTATATAACTTAAATACATGTAATACATGTACATTCTTTTATCATTCTTGTATTTTGTACTGTTTTGGTCAGGGTTCCATCTCCCGCTCATGTTTTTTTTTTTAACCTTTCATTCATTTTTCTGTTTGAATTATTTAGTATAGGTATATTGTTCTGTTCATGTATCATTTAGTTGATGACCATGAGCAAATCATTTGACCTGCTTGTGCTCCAAATGAATAAACAAAAGAAATGTAACTAATTTTATCATAAATGTTGTAAGTCACCTTGGATAAAGGCGTCAGCCAAATTAAGTAAATGTAATACAGTAGACCCCTGCAATGTCGCAGTTCAGAGTTCGCGGCCTCAGTCGTTTGCGCATTTTTCCTTAGAACCTAACTAATAATTGTCAGCAGAAACCACAAATATCCTCCACAATTTTTATGGCTTTTTTCGTGGCAATACTGCACTGTAGAGAGAACAGAAAGCAATCGTAGAGGAAAACGCAGCTTGGGATGGTGAAAGTAGCCAATCCGAGAGCGTTGTACTCTACTATAATTTGAAACTGCAGCTCCCAGCAGTCCCTGCAGTGGCTCTGATTGGTTTTCTGCTGAGGGTGCAGGGGCTGTTGGGGTCAAAGGATGTCAGCGCAGCTTTTATAAAGGGGGCCGGTGACCAAAAGAAAAAAAAGTTTTTGTAATTTATGTTTCAGGTTCCTGTCTGTCTGTCTTCTGTTGGGTTACCGGCACTTATTTGTTTTGTCGTGGATTGCTTCTGAACCTGTCTTAACCATTTCAGGAACTTTACATTCCCATTCAACGTGTGGATCTCTGGACTATCTATTTTCATCATTACATTTCATTCGTTGCCATTTTTCATGGACTTTACTGTGTGTGTTTTGTTTGTGCTTTGTTGGATTTAATGCATAATTTCTGTAAGGGGAACGGGGTGGTATCGTTGTTTTAATTTGTTTTCATTACATTTTTTATTTGCTGTTTGATTACCGGTTTGCTTTGTTTTTGTCTCCACCATAAAAATAAATAAATCACTGTCTTCTCAACGGTGTGAATCTTAGCAGCACCGTACCGCTACAGCATTATTCATTTCTACTTGCTGCTGATTGACTGCTGCCTAGTGATGCATCTCCAGCTGAGTGTTCTCGTGTTTTCCGATTTGATAATCTTAACCCTTAAAACCACGGCAACCAGCTATAGTTGTTTCCCAGTGCCATTTGCCTGCACGCAGGAGCCGAGTATATTCAGTGACATACAGTCATTGAATGCTGCAACTGGCTATAAGTAGTAAGCTCCCAGTTCAATTTACCAGCACGCCGGACCTGATCAGTCAGTGCCGTACATTTGTTGAGCAGCCAGCTCATGACCACTGCCAGCCCCTGCAGCACTGCAGCCTCACTGTCCCTGGGATTGAGCCGTTGCACTAGACTAGCCTGCAAGCATCAGCGTTTACCTCTGTGTGCTTGCATGCAGCCAGTTCAAGAGCAGTTGGCTCAGTGATTTACTGAATTTCATCAATGATGTCAGTTGCACCTTGTACATATTGCTCCAGTAGTTTTTTTAATAGTTTTACAGTTCATTGGCAGTGTGTAAAATGATCTGTGTTGCAGTAATTATGATGCTTTTTGCATGAAAAAAAAAAAGTGTTCCATTAAAATTTTACTAATTCTTTGTGAATTGTAATGTTTACTTAAAAAGTGCAGCAAAAAAGTATTTGGCGTCCAGGGATGCATTAACCCCCAAGTATGTAGAAGTTTAAGGGTGAAAGCCCCAAGATACCGCCGAAATGCTCTGCACCTTCTAAGGCTTCTGGCAATGAAAATGCACTTGCATGAATTACATTAGCGGTAACATTGGTATTTTACATTCTAGCACTGCAGGAGACATAGCAGTACAGTACTGTACAGTATAAGGGTTTACCTTTACATTCTTTTTTTTAAGGTAATGTATTAAGCTGAGTCTGAAATGAAATTAAAGTGTTTTGGGGCATATTTATGGTTTAAACTATAAAATTTGTTTTAACCACATCCATAATTCGCAGGTGCTCTAGGAACATAAACCTCGCAGATTTTGGGGGTGTACTGTATATAGTTTAATTGGACTATATTTACGCCTTGCATTAAAATGCTTCTCTAGCAGACACATCATGTCCAGCTAAAGAGTGGATGGATGCATTTCTCACATACTCATAGCAATTCAGGATTGAATGGTCACTTACATAAATCTGAGAAGTGCAGCACACTACAGCTACTAACTTGTAGTTAGAATGGGCATGGCCTCATTTTATTGACCCAACAAGAAAAAGTGAAAAGAAGGTAACATGCCACACTGCCATAAAGAACTTCAGTGTTTTAGCATGATGCCAAATGTATGACTGTCTCATAAAGGAGAATATCGCTCAACTTCAATCACTTTTTAAAGCTTCTCAGGTGTTAGGGCTGGCTACTGTTTCCTGGCTTTCTTGTTTGCTGTCACCAACCAACATGATGCTTTTGTCTTTTCTGTTGACTTAATTGTAGTCTGTGGAAAGAAAACATATTTGCATTTGCAGTCATGTTAAATGTAATTGTTGCTGATGGAAACTTAGTGCTGAATCCAGATGATAATGATGTAATTTTTATAATTAAGTTAGGAAAAAGATGTCTATACATTGGGATGCAAAAGTTTGGGCAACCTTGTTAATAGTCATTATTTTCCTGTATAAATCGTTGGTTGTTACGATAAAAAATGTCAGTTAAATCTATACTAATAAAAGGCAAAGCCCTCACTGACTCACTCACTCACTGACTGACTGACTGACTGACTCATCACTAATTCTCCAACTTCCCGTGTAGGTAGAAGGCTGAAATTTGGCAGGCTTATTCCTTACAGCTTCCTTACAAAAGTTGGGCAGGTTTCATTTCGAAATTCTACGCGTAATGGTCATAACTGGAAGGTATTTTTCTCCATTTACTGTAATGGAGTTGAGCTTGACCGCCGTGGGGGCGGAGTTTCGTGTGACATCATCACGCCGCCCACGTAATCACGTGAACTGACTGTCAACGCACTATGTAGAAAACCAGGAAGAGCTCCAAAATACGCTGAACAAAACATGCATTATATAATTGAGAAGGCAGCGAAACAATAAGAAGCGAACGAGTGACATATACTACCATATTCATCATTGCAGCTACTTTGGAAACAAAGCAAGGTATAAACTTAAACTTTAAATTAAGTTAATAGACAGGCTGCCGCTGGCGCATTCCATGCCCACGGGTAATGCGGGATACAAGTTTAATGAGAGAACGCAGGATATAAACGAGAGTTTTGATCACTTTGTAACTAAGTTAAAATTGCAGGTGAAGGGGTGTGCTTATGCAAATTCCGAGAGACTGTGTTTGTGGGGGATTGACAGTTAAGGCGGGTGGAGGAGTCACGTCATCATATCCCCTCCCATTTACCTAATTTCGCTCTGAGCTGAGCTCCGCGGCTAACGCCGTCTTCCGAAGCAACTTCGTCACACTGCCACC
>JANRMT010028174.1:165470211-165490092 GCA_026402145.1 Polypterus bichir lapradei
GGTGCCCAAATTTATGCACCTGCCTGATTTTGTTTGAACAATTATTGCACACTTTCTTTAAATCCAATAAACTTCATTTCACTTCTCAAATATCACTGTGTGTGTCTCCTATATGATATATTTAACTGACATTTTTTATCGTAACAACCAACAATTTATACAGGAAAATAATGACTATTAACAAGGTTGCCCAAACTTTTGCATCCCACTGTAATTACTAATTCTGCATTTAAAAATTATTTTGGATTTTTAATTTTCAATGATATGTAATCATTTTATTCTTAATTTAAAAATGTAACCAAACTAAGTAGTGAAAAATTCTGCATTTTAGTAAATTCTAGTTATTATTTATCCCTAAAAAGGGCCAATTTGCATTATATTATGATTAAGAAATTCAGGCATTATTAAAAATAACTGATTTAATAAGACCATAATTCTGTTTTAGAAATGGTCTATTCATTTTGTATTATGCTTTAATCAAAGGGGGGGGGGACAACATTATAATACCAATAGCAGCAAATATCCTTTATTATTAAATGCAGGTTCCAAAAAAAAAAAAACAGCCTTGTTAAGGCTGCAGCATGAGTACTAGTAGGCAAAAATCATGGCTTCTGTAGGGGGTCTCAGAAATTACCGTGTATCACCAAGGTACCTTGGAGGAGTAAAGGTTGAGAACCACTGGTCTATAACACGAGTACTATTTATATGGTATAGGCACAATAACTTTGTGAGCAAAGATCCTATGGTACCATGTCACACCTAAAACTCCTACAGGGCATTCTCCATTCTATTTGACGGAAGTGAAATTACTATCAATGCCCTTTTGTGTAAATAGAATTGTAGAAGTTTTTACTATGATAATCCACTTCTATCCCCTCCCCCTGCCCAGGTCTTTTTTTGGATTTGTCACAGCTGTGATCTGATTCTAAATACATCTCTTACTTGGTCTCACAGATAGATTTTCTGGTACAGGGCCAAACATATGGAAACTTTACCACAGACACCTCAGTGCACACATTTCCATTTCTAAGCATACACTTTCCCCTTGTGTGAGAATTAATTTTGGCCGTGCCAAGATTCCACCTTCAGTACTGCCAGATAAACTGGAGTGCATGCCATGCCCATTTTAAATGTGGCAGAAGAACAGACTGATTCTGGCTTTAATTACTCCTGAGACGACAAATGAACCACTGATAAAACCTTTCAAAATGTATTTCAGATCCCTTTCACAGCCTTTGGCGAGTTGGCTGATAGAAAAGCCATTTCACTTGGCTGCTTTTTTGCCCTGCTGTCTTCCGTGGGTTTAGTCTAGTCTGACTTGAGGATAACGTTATACTGCAAGAACATGCCCTTCATTGACTTCAGTCTGTAAGTAATTCTGTCATCTAAAGCATGTATGGGGCCCTGCCAAGGACAACTGGCAGAAAACATGCTTTTCACTTTTTGGAAGGGGAGTGATATCTTTAGCAACCAGAATTAGCATTCTAAGAACAGAAAAAAAGTCTTGTATGTCTTGTACAATGCAGAGTGGTCTAGACGTGAAAAAGCAAAAACTTCATATATGTTAGTGGTAAAAAAAAAAAATAATATCTTGTTTTATTTCTGAGAATGCACATTAATCAAGGAAGTGTAGAGTTCCAAATGCAAATATCTCATCTTAGATGTGAAAACACCTCCAAATGAAAGGTTTGGAAAAAATTAGTCATAGGTATGAGTTGTAATAGACAATCAGTTGTCACGTCTAGCTAGATAAAAAGTCTGTCTACTGCACAGAGGAGAACTTAGTCAGCTGACCTAACCAGTGTGTCAAAGACCACAAAAAAGTCTGTAGTAGTCAGCTTTTTAGCTCTCTATTATCAATTATCTTTCAACTTACGTGTGTAAGAAACTGTTGTGGCTAACATTCATCATTAATACGGTCTGCTGTTAAAAATATAATTCTACAAAATTATACTAGCCAGGTGTTTCCACCTTATGTCATTAATAAAGGGGTTTATGAATGAGATTACTTAAGTAACATGCTTGTCAATTCAATTTTGATCCTTACTTTTTAACTTCTACTATGCACTGGTAAATATATATATTTGCTCAGCCACAGTATTCAAACGAAGCTAGACAAGTCATCCCATCTAACTTTACATGTGATTATTCCATCAGTCACATGATGTGTCTGGTGCCTTTATATAGTAATATCAAATTGCAAATTATTACAGGCTGTTAAGTCTGATGTCACAAAACCTTTGTATTTAGCGTTAATGTGTGGTTAAAAAAGCTTGTCAGTGACAGGAAAGTGGAGATGCAATTATAATTGATAGAAAGTGCAACACACTGTACAGGTAGGTAAGGGTAGCTTGTTGGTGTCTATTAATTAACTAACAAAATATTCCTTCATGAATTATCAGTATTTTATTAGGTAAATGGGAAAAAGGTAAGAATTCCCTTGCACTAATTTTTTTTTTTTTTAAGAAAGCTCATTAGTGAAAATTTAGGTATACAGTAACACAACAGCTCATCTTCTTAATTCTTACCTGAGAAATCCGACATGATTCTAAATAGAGGTGGTCATTAGCTTTTCTGCAAGATGGCCAGTTGATGAAAAGCACAGCCATCAAATTGATCCTAAACTTTGAATATGCTATGTACCTTTTCCGTGTAACACAGTTTATAAAGACAAAAGATTCCAGGACAATTGTACTGCACCTTGCAATTATGTTGACTGGCACTATGATTGTGGTTATGTGTTATCTTAGAAGGTGCAGTTTGTACCCATATTGAATCATCAGACTTTTAAAGAAAAGCTTGTCATGATGACATAATTGTACACATTAAAAATGTATCTTGTAATGGCAGTATTTCACCATGTTTTCTTAAAAGAGACATTTCATCATAATATGCACATAAAAATGCACTAAAGTAGTGCTTGTTTTATAAGGCTCAAGGTGATTTCCTTAATTCTGTTTAAGTTATATCTCAGAATAATAGTTACCACTTGAAGAATTTCTTTGCAATCTTTTTTTATGAATCAATAGCATTTCAATTATTAAAACTATTAAAAAAATCAAATGGGTAAATAACTAATAAGGAAGTTTAATGAAACTTCATACTGCAGATTCATTTTGACCCCAAAGACTGTGATTAGAATTAAGCAGACAGACAGAACTTAAACCATGAACTCCAATGACTGTATGGTTAAGGCAGTGTATATTGCAGTCTTTATTAATAAAGAAAACTAGGGGGCTTCACCCCTGCTCGCTTCACTAGCCAACCCGCGTGTTTGGTTTTCCGGATACACACTTTTAAAATTTTTTTTCATTGAATTGTTGCTATTTTATTAGTTTCACTTTTATTTCAGAACTTTGTTAAAAACAATATTTGGATCTTTCGAGTCCCAACTTGCTGAATCTTTTAAATGAGGTCTGTGAGACGTGTTTAATGACTTTGTACCATTATTCAGGATAGGTTTCTCTGTTTGGAATTTCAGCACAGACAAAGCGATCCACATCATCAACAGTTAATAATTTATTTTGCAAAGTAACCAATAAATGCATGTGAGGTAAACCCCGTTGTTGAAATTCTCTGACTTAAATTTACATACTTCTGACATATCACCTATGTCCATATATTTGATCTCTATTCGCCTTTTCGTTATTTCTCAGAGTAATAATTTCTTCTGTGTTTGCGCTAATGTGATCTTTACTTTCTTTTTTTTTGGCACTTTCATTTTTTTCTGCTTTCATATTCTGTATCTTGCTCTGCATTTGTATTGTGCCTACGTTTTTTTTTTTGAGTCTTTTGAATTCCACTGTTTTCATAATCTCTAACCTGCTCTGCATGTGTTTGGCCCCTTGTTTTTTAACCTCTTTATGATGTTTTACTTTTTTTGTACTCTTTGTCTTTTATTTCTGACCTTGCTTTGTCCTGCTTTTTTTCCAATGACACTTTTTAATGAGTAATAATTTCCGTTTGTTTGTGCTACTGCGATCTTTACTTTCTTTTTTTTGATACTTTCTAATTTTCCTGCTTTCATATTCTTTAACTTTCTCTGCATGTGTATCGCGCCCACTTTTTTTGAGCCTTTTGAATTTCACTGCTTTCATAATCTCTAACCTGCTCTTCATGTGTGTAGCTCCAACGTTTTTGAACATCTTTATGAAGTTCTACTTTGTCTTTTACTCTTTGTCTTTTAATTCTGAGCCCGATTGGACGTGCTTTTTTTCAATTCCAGTTGTTCCGGGCTGATTATTACTTTCCTTATTTTCTGAATTTGCACCTAGATTACCGAGTCTCTTTTCTTTGCGCTGCTTTTTTCTTCTTCGCTTAGTTATGGACATTTCATCTATAACATATTGTCCTTATACGCTTTATATGAGCCCTGGATCTGTGTGTGCTTAAAGCCTTCACAAGACTGAGTGTTTTGCTGCCCGTGGTCTTATTTGATATTGGTTGTAAGTAGGGTGTGTCTTGTAAGAATCTCATGTTCTACGTCCCCGCGAGACGGTCCTGGGTCAATCTCTTGACACAAAGTCTCATGTTTAAGGTCCGTGGCCAATCTTTTTCCGTCTCACGGGTCTTTTAAATATCTTCCGTGATCTTCACGTGAAGATCACGTCCCATCTCCCTAGTCTCTCTCACTCAGGATTTTTTTTATAATAGAGAGAAAACACTTTGCTGAACAAGAGAGTTAATTTACAGTGAGTCAATACTTAACAGCTGTTTAAAAAGAAAACATGCAAACACTGCCATCCTCCATTGCCTCTCCAAGTTTAGTCATTTATACGTTAGTTGCCGCATAATTCAAAACAGCCTTCTTCCCTAGTTGCTTATTACAGAACTCATATTTCAGCTTTTAATTTGTTACTTTTAATAGCAGTACTTACTTTTTGCTATTACTCTTTGTCAATCTGAAGGTACCATAGCTAATTATTTTATTTTGGGGTCAGTTTATATAAGCCAGAAAATTAAAGAACAGAAGTCATTGAATCTGCCTGAGGAAAAATAAAAAGTTCTTTTCACCATTATACCATTTCCTGATGTTGCTTTTTTTGTTCTACTAAATATAGAGTGATTATTGTCATTTTTCTAAACAGGATCCCACATTATCTCTTTTATTATCTTAAAAAGAGTAACACAATACAAAGAATGCAGAATTGTAATTCAAGGGGAAAAAAAATGCCTAAAAGCAAATGTATTTCTCAAACATATAATGATATGCAGTAGCTGAAATCAACTGTTTTTAATATCTTACATGCAGTCATAGTCCTGATATTATTTCTGATTGAGTTGTCATCATGCAAACATCACACTACCTTAGAGACAAGAAACACCAGGAGCGTATTCAAGCCAAAGGGGTGGATATGACAAAGCACATATGAGCTAGTATGCTGGCTCCTTTTTGTTGCTTTTACCTCTCACCTGGTATCTTCTGTCAGGACTGTGGGGCATACACTGTCCCTGTTTGAAACTCTTTCCTACCAGGTGTTTAATCCTGACCTCCTGGAAGAACAGTATGCATTACAAGACTAACATTAAAAATCTTGCTGGGTTTATGTCTCAAAGCCCCAGATAATGGATAATAAAGGTGTTATGCCAAAAAGACTTTGAAAAATCAAAACATCAGAAGCAGTGTGCATTATCATCTACACAGAATTAAGCAACTGCTTCTGCCAGGGGTGGACTCTTAAAGTAGACGTCAAAGTCGATTATTTAAATAAAAAAAAAAGTCTCCTGTAGTTAGGATAGAAGGGAGAGGGACAGAGAGAGAGAGACTGCAAGTCTGAAGAAATGTAAACAGAGAATGACAGGAAACAATAACAACCATATAGTATTTGAGCAAGAATGAGAAGAGTAGAAGTAAAAAAATTCTGCAATCTATCCCAGCACAAAAATGTATAACTGGATATAGTCATCAAATAAAAAAGCTTAAGATAGTTCCTTGAAATCAGGGGCTTTGCTAGGCCACCACAGAAATATTACGGCATTTAAAAGCCAGAACTCATAAACTTAAACCATTAATTTGTCATAAAAATAAGTCAGTGTGCTTTATTTCATTTCATTGCTTATTTTTGTGCCTGTTCAATTATACAATGCTAATAATTCTGCAGTAAAGCTTCTATTCCCTCGCTTTAAATATTTTAGGATGTCAGGACACAAGGTGCCATATTGTTAAGTTATGGTGTTGTCACATAAGATTTCACTTTCGTTTTCTCTGGGTTAATTTAACAAAGATTGTATCCATCTGATAGCATGTCTTTGTACTAAGAGAGGACACCCATGTAATCACAGAAAAAAAAGTTTAACACTGAACCTCAGCCTGTGGTGCAACACAAATGGTTCTGTGGACTGTATTTATATACCACATAGATACTATATACTTTACTGTACTTTCCATTTAGTTTTTGCTTTCATGATTAGATCACAAGGAGGAAAAGCTTATCTAAGCAGCACTGGGTACAAGGCAACAAACAACCCAGGCTGCTCTGCCAGTCTGCACTCAAACACATACAAACTTTCATACACCCACTGTCTTTCACATCAAATCAATTAAGAGTCGTTAATAAATCTAAGTGACATGTCTTACGAGTGCAGAAGTGAAAAAAAAAACTAGTAACTAGTACTAGTAACATACCAGATCATGCAAATACCAATTTTTTATCATTACTATTTCTCGATTACCAAAATGGCAAAATGTACTTCTGGGATGTGCTCACTTCAATGAAAATGGCATTCATAAAAATATTACAAATATTACATACTGTATAGTAGTTGAATTAAAAATTTAATACTTTTTCAGGTTTCACCTCTGAGATAATTTTTTATGTTTAACAAAGGAGATTACTTATTATTAAAATTAGCAAATTACTGAGAATTGATTCAATCATGCAGAGTAGCCCATTTCTTCATGCCAGAATGTCCCCAACTGATTTTGCACCTAGATCTCTATTACACTTAAGTTGCTGTGGGAAGAAGAAGAAGAATGTGTGCTGGGGGCAGGAAGCAGCTCTACGTACCTGCAACAAGCCTGATTTTAGCCATGTCCTATCTTTCTGCTGCAGTAGTGGAATGGTACTGCCCTGTAGGTAAAGACAACTCTGATTCATTTCCGTCAGACAAGCAAGACCTTTTTAGATCAAGGATCCTGTTTCTTAGCAGTGTGCTACCTGCAAAGTTCTTGGAAAATTATTCTATTTATATACAAAAAGAAATGTTAGGATTTGTGCCAAAAGTTTGTCATGTCCACCTTTACAGGCACCACTTTTAGGGACTGAAGCTGTGTTTAAGCTCACATTAAGTATATCAACCTGCAAATCTAAATTCAGCACTATTAGTGATTTTTTTCATTTAGATGCACAATTTGTTCTTTTTCTCACACTGGAGTCATGATTAGCACTTCACTATATATGGTTTAAAATTAAATAAATGTTAAAAACTGAACATTACAACCACTAATGGCTAAAACAGCTATTCTCATTTTCATATTTCTAAGCTTTTGACTCATTATGGAAGTGCACACTGCATTTTCCCTGATTTTATGAAATGTGGATCTCTTTTCAGCACTGAACCATTTTTTTTTGCTCTAAGTCACTGGGGAGTTTTATATGATTAAAATAATGATACATTTCAAAATTGAAAATGGAAAAGTATAAAATGGATAAGAACACATCCATTAATACATACATTAACTTTATTAGGAAGGAAAAGTCCTGATTTTAACAAAAAAGTCAAAAAATTGTGGTGTAGAATACTGTACAACATATCAAAAAGAAAACAAGCCAGCGATTATGGTTTTATCCTCATTAAAGAAAAATGACAGCTTATAGTGACTAGAAAAAAAAAATCACCTGAACAAGGTCTCAAGGTAATTGTGTTTATGGATTTGGTAAATAAAAAATATATATATTAAAAAAACGGCCCTAATGGGATTTGGGAGCTGGAATAATGGAAGCACTCTGTTTCAAGATAGAAAATTTCAATGGACAGACAGAGAACTAGTCTTTTACTTTACTAAGATATTTTGTGTCTAAGATGGCAGTTAGTATAATTAAAGGAGTTCAGTTTTCATTTCTTGCCCAAAATCATTTATTGAGGAGAAAGCGGGCATCTGCAAGAAAAAGGGACACACTGTAGGAGAGAAAACCAAGACATACAGTTAAGTTCATAATTATTTGGACAATGACACAATTTTCCCAATTTAGCTCTGTTCACCACCTCAATGAATTTGAAATTAAGCAATTATTATGTTACTGAAGTGTAGACTTTAAGCTTTAATTTAAGGAATTTATCAAAAATATTTTATGCGTCTTTTAGGAATGACAAGCCATTTTTTTGTGTAGTCCCCATTTCCAGGGGCTCAAAACTATTTGGACATTTGACTGATAAGCTGTTCCATATCCAGTTGGGAACAGTTCCCTCATCTATCCATTATCCAACCCGCTGAATCCGAACACAGGATTACGGGGATCTGCTGGAGCCAATCCTAGCCAACACAGGGCACAAGGCAGGAACCAATCCTGGGCAGGGTGCCAACCCACCGCAGAGTTCCCTCATTATTTCATTAATTATTAAGCAGGTAAAAGTTCTGGAATTGATTCCAAGTGTGGAATTTGCATTTGGAAGCTGTCACTGCAAACTCTCAATATGAGGCCCAACGAGCTGTCAATGCAAGAAAACCAGGCCATCATTAGGCTGAGAAAACAAAACAAACCCTTAAGTGGTCAAATCAACCATGTGGTGCATTCTTAAAAAAAAAAAGGAACACACTGCTGAATTTAGCAACACCAGAAGGTCTGGAAAACAAAAGAAGACAAATGTGATCGCAGAATTCTTCACTTGGCCAAGTATAACTTTCAAAACATTTAGCCAAACCAAGAACACTCTAAAAGAGGTAGACCTATTATTGCCAAAGTTTACAATCAAGAGAAGACTTCATGAAAGTAAATATAGACGATTTACCACAAGGTGCAAACCACTGGTAAACCTCAAGCATAGGAAGGGCAGATTAGACTTTGCCAGAAAACATTATTTAAAAGCTTGTTCAGTTCTGGAACAAGTTTCCTTTGTCCAAAGAAAATAAGTCCTAATATATACCAGAATGTTGGAATGGGAAGAGTATGGAGAAGAGAAGAAATGGCTCATGATCCAATGAATAGCACATCATCTGTGAAACATGGTGGAGGTAGTTTTATGGCATGATCATCCATGGCTGCGAATGGAAGTCAGTCACTAGTGTATTTTCATGATATAACTGCTGGCAGAAGTAGCATGATGAATTCTGAAGTGTATAGGGCTATACTGTCTGCTCAGATTCAGCAAAATGCTGCACAACCCTGCACAGTACAGATGGACAATGAGCCAATACATACTGCAATATCAAAACAAGTTTTTTTCAATGCAAAGTAATGGAATACTCTTCAAAGGCCAAGTCAATCAATTGACCTCGGCCCAATTGGACATGCATTTCACTTGCTAAAGACAAAACAGATAGCCGAAAGTCCAACGAATAAGGCACACCTGAAGACAGGTGCAGTAAATGCCTGGAAAAGTATCACCAGTTTGGAAACCCAGCTGTGGCAGATGGCCATGGTTTCAACACTTCAGGCAGTTACTGACTATAAAGGATTTTTAATCAAATATTGAAAGCAATCACTATATTTATGTTAGTTTTTTCCAAATACATTTGAGCCTCTGGAGATTGGGAGGTGCTAGGCAAAAAAACGGCTGTCATTCCTAAACAGCTCATACAATATTATTGGTAAACCATTTACAGTGCACCCTGAAAGTATTCACAGCGTATCACTTTTTCCACATTTTGTTATGTTACAGCCTTATTCCAAAATGGATTAAATTCATTTTTTCCTCAGAATTCTACACACAACACCCCATAATGACAACGTGAAAAAAGTTTACTTGAGGTTTTTGCAAATTTATTAAAAATAAAAAAACTGAGAAAAAAAAAACATGTACATAAGTATTCACAGCCTTTGCTCAATACTTTATCAATGCACCTTTGGCAGCAATTACAGCCTCAAGTCTTTTTGAATATGATGCCACAAGCTTGGCACACCTATACTTGGCCAGTTTCGCCCATTCCTCTTTGCAGCACCTCTCAAGCTCCATCAGGTTGGATGGGAAGCGTCGGTGCACAGCCATTTTAAGATCTCTCCAGAGATATTCAATTGGATTCAAGTCTGGGCTCTGGCTGGGCCACTCAAGGACATTCACAGAGTTGTCCTGAAGCCACTCCTTTGATATCTTGGCTGTGTGCTTAGGATCGTTGTCCTGCTGAAAGATGAACCGTCTGTCCATTTTGGAATAAGGCTGTAACATAACAAAATGTGGAAAAAGTGATGTGCTGTGAATACTTTCCGGATGCACTGTAACTTAAAGCTAAAAGTCTACACTTCACTACACTTCCCAGTTGCCTGGGACACACCTCTGGTGCTGACAACCATCTATGATACAAAGTGTTGGAGCCTCACAAACTAGAGGCAACTATTTACACTGCTTTGAGCTTACTCCCACAGTTTAGAATCCAAATCAGATATATTGGCCAAGTATGCATGCATACAAGGAATCTGACTCTGGATTTGGTGACTCTCCAATTAAAAGTTAAATAATCAACATACACGCAAAAATACAAGACACTGAATATATATATATATATATATATATATATATATATATATATATATACACACACATATACATACACAATAAAACATATATATAGCAAAACAAATTGATAAAAGAACTTTTTCCCCCCACAGGCCATCAAGCTCATAAATGGTTAGTTTCATCCCCCCAGTGCTTCTGGTGTCTTGTTCACTGTTCACATATTGTTAATACTTAGTTCTTTTTTGAGAAAATAAAAAAAAAAGAACTATGTATTCATTATTATTGTTTTGGCATATAGTAATTTATATCGCCTGCCAATTGAAGAAGTTCAATAAGGTTGTGGCCTGGACATTAGGGGTCGGTAATGAATTTCCTAGCCTATTTCATGACTCTGGAATAATGCAGGTCCTGTAAAGTAGGCAAACTAGCACCAATGATACTTTTGGCAGATCTGACTGTTCGATGTAGCCCATTTTTGTCATGTTTAGTCACATCCAAACCACACTGTTATGGATGAACTGAGAACAGACTCAATGACTGCTGTGTAAAACTGAATGAGTAGCTCCTGTGGAAGGTTAAACTTCCTCAGCTATGTTGACCTTTGAAGAGCTGACACACATCCTCTTCAGAGATATTTAACACTAGAATCCCTAAAGCCAACGGAAAAAGTCGTAATCCCGGGCCACCTTAAATTCCTTCGCACCTCCTCATCAGCATCTTTGTTTTGCAAATGTGTCGATCAGCAGTGGCAGCAAGCACCCTGCTATACCATCCTCACCAACGCAGCTCAAGTTGGACAAAAAGTTCTTCCAGCCCAAGTCTATTTATCTGGGTGTGAGGTAGGTATGGAATTGTAAGGGGTAAATAATATATTGTTATTCGGAAATACATGCATTTCATGTGTGTTCCATGTCTGCAACGATCTGGGTAAATGTAGAATGACAGGAAATGAGAGGCAAGAAATGTTGAACAGATAACTAAAACAGAAACTTTTTGCATGTTATAGTACTAATGACAAAATGTTGCAATGAAGTGTGTAATGTGTGAAAACTCAAGTCCAAATATCAAAAAAACATTTTCACAAAAGGTACAAGTATAACAAAACAAGTGCACTTATATTCAAGAATATAACAAAAGAAAAATAAATTGGGCTAGGGGATGATGCTGACACGTCTGCTTGGCTGGTGCAGAGCTGCTCTTATTATTACTATCTTCTTCTATAATATGCTACTGTGGCTGTTCGTTTGTCTGTCCAGGATTTTAAATCATCAGTAGCTCGCAAACCGTTTGACCTATTGACTTGAAATTTGGTACACATATACTACGTGACCTCTACTGTCAGCTTTCGGGGTGATGATTTTTATTACCCTTTTTATTTTCATTTTATTTTATTGTAGAATCAACTCTTGGCAGCGCGCAGCAGGGCAGCTGTGCGGCACATGTGTATGGGCTGCCGTTCTCATTACCGCCCACCTTCGCCATCATTTCCCCTACCTCTCTAATATCTTAAAACATTGTTGAGGCAGATTGAAGACTTAAGTGCCAGCTTAAGTGAAAAATTAAGGAAAACGTACTAAGTAATTGCAACACAAACATTGACTTAATCAGTTTTAACGTGAAAAGATGCCGAGGAAAGAAGAGAAGCAGGAGGCTGCTAGGGTGGAGAAAAGAAGAGCTGCTCAGGAAGCAGCAAGCACATCAACCTCTGAGCAAATGAATGCTAAACGTACAGAGAAAGAGGATGAAGACTATAAGTCAAATGTATTCACTGCACGTTATCATGCAGTACGCCGTTACTGGTTATAAAATAAAAACATACATTTGATTTGAGTCTGTAACAGCTGGTGTAAATTTATGGTACTTGTAAAGGTTAGCTTTTTTTTTTTTTTTTTTAATTATTATTCAGTTTCAGCAAAGGAATGTACATTTTAGGTACTGGGACTTTGCAGGGCTGTTACCGCTGTTGTGGCACCCTCTGCGGATTCTGAGATTGGATGATTAGGGTCTGAACAATCACACAGAGCTGTCTGGTAAATACCTTGAGCACCAGGCCCAACTGCCAATGTAGAGCTTCTATGGTTGACTTCTTGCCTGATTGGATGAGAAAGACAAACTGACCCTAATACAGAATAAAAAAAATGGGTTTGGGTTAGAGACTGCATTCAGTAAAAGAGAAATTGCTGTGCCCTGGACCATATGCAATGTAGGTAGCAAATAATTTTGATTGGCAGATTCAATCATAAATTATTTGCGCCACGGTTACAGAATCTGGCTATTTAGTTTTCAGATGCATAGTTTATTCAGGAACAATGTGACATTTATCAAAAGGTGTTATAAACTGAATGAAGAAGGCAGAAAATTAACTATTAAAGTACATTCCTTGTAAAGCAAGCAGTGTTTCAGAAAAGACAAAGAAAAAGACGCTGAGGGGAGTGCTTTCAGCCGTTTAGTAAATATTAAGTCTGTAGGAGGCGGACATACTCTAAAATTTCAGGTTTGCAGGTGAAAGATGGTTTATATAGCATAGTGTGCTTTTGTCAACGATGCTTACACACAGAGTAATACTCAGTCTCTTGTGGTGGGATTAAATGGTATAGTCTTAATAATATCTAAATAATTTAACACGTAACAGGAAACTCGCAAAGAGCAGATGGAGATGTTATAATTTCATCGATTAACCGTAAATTTCCTTACTTATTAGTATCTGGCTTCGAAGTATAGCTTTAATTAAACCAGATATAAGAAGGCACCCATTGTCATATATTTTATGAAGTTGAAATACAAAATTTTTGAAAATGATACAGGTACACTGGGGAAATTTTTAAGGTAAGTAAGATATAAAGTTATTTAAAATTCAAAATATTTCAGTGTAGAAAAGGAAGACCACTTTTAAGTAAATCAGTTAAAGAAAAGCCTTATCCACTAATTATGGACTTTCAAGGAATAATAACATAAGACGATATGTTAAAAGCAGTACTGTAATTAAAAGATCTCCTGAATGAATATGTAGTCATAACAAAACAACAGACTCAAAAGATGTGCTACAAAATATGACTATAAGCCAAGATGAAATTAGACACCCTTTAATGCATAGATGTTTTAATGGAGACAAAGGTTTAATTCTGGAAAAAAAATGTTTTAAAAAGATGACAAGGCATCAAGAAAATTAGCATTGGCATGTAATTTGACAATTTCTGCTTCTCTCTGCTTTATTTTCAGGATATATTTTTCCCACAAATACTTTTAATGTCTTTCTATGTAATTATAAAAAAATGCTTGGTGTCAAAAAAAATACTAGATATGTTCCTGTGCAATAGCTACGCAACTGAAAATCGGCAACTTTTCAAATTTGATAGAACTCAAACAATCCTCAAACAAAACATTTAACTAGATACAAATGGTCAGTCTTTTTATTTATGTTTGCATATAACACAAAAAGCAGGTGCTGTCGTTGACATATCTGTCTATTCGCATGAAACAACATGGTCCAAACTAGAAAAATTTTGTTGAAAGCTGGCAAAGTTATTCCTCTCACAAATGTTCTTTGAAATATCTGAAATAGAGTGCACTCTACAGAATTTTGGAAACTGTATACAATCTTATTGAAATTAATTTTCAAACTCATCTATCAAAATAGAGATTAATTCAGTGCAGATTCATTTATTTTTATTCAATTACTTCAACTAGTTTTACTGTTTCATGTTTACCTATAGAGATGTCACTTCACTTGTATATTTTTCTTATTTACTCGTCTGATTGCCACTCAACTGTAAAAACAGTGAAATGCCTCTGTCATTTTAGCTCACCTCTAACATTATTTATAATCTTACTTAAATAGGTTATGTGATGATTGTGACCGTGAAAATAAAAGAAAGCAAGTAACTTCATTTATACAGGAGTGGTAAAGGAGCTCCACAATCCAGTATGCACAGAGTACATAAACATGGAGTTATGTTACACTGAAAACAATTTCATGACTGCATTATTGGCAGATTAATGATTCAGTATTTCTCTGATACTGTAATTTTTCTGCAAAGTGCAACACTAGTTTGAGATTTCAATGTAGACTTTAACTACCTATCAGATAATTCTTTCAAAGCATTTATATTTAAGAAATATAAAAATAATAAATTTTATTTATATAGTGCCTTTCCCATGCTCAAGGCACTTCACAGAGTTTAAGAAAGAACGTCAGGGTATACAGTATATAGCATTGTACTAAACCAGATAAATAAAGAAGAGTAGGATAGTAAATTCAGAGAAAAAAAGCCTAACAGACAACATAATTGATGGTCTAGCACACACACACAGGTTACATGAGCATCTTGACATAGAGGCAAACTGAAAGAAGGGTAATAAAGTCAGGTAGAGCTAAAAGCCTTCCTGAACAGAGGAGTTTTAGGTGTTTTTTAAAAGAATACATGGAGTTAGCTGATCTAATTAATTTCGGTAGGTCACTCCAGAGTCTGGGTGCTATACAGCTGAAGGCCCTGTCACCCATGGAGTGTAGATTAGTGTGGGGCACAACAATCAGAATCAGAGGACCTTAGTGGGCGGACAGGCACATAGTGATGGAGAAGGTCACTGATGTAGTTTGGCACAAGGTAGTTTAAGGCTTTGTAGGTTATTAGTAGGATTTTATATTCAATTCTGTAAGACACAGGGAGCCAGTGAAGGCGAAGCAGGGTGGGTGTTATAAGCTGGATGCTGCTGGTCCATGTAAGGACTCTTGCAGCCTAGTTTTGAATAAGCTGGAGCTGTGATATAAGATTAGAAGGGGTACCTGCCAGTAGGGAATTACAATAATCGATGCTGGATGTGATAAGAGCATGGACAAGTTTCTCAGCATTAGAAAAGGAGAGGAAGGAGCAAACATGGGATATGTTATGGAGATGAAAGTTTCTTAATGTGATTTATGTGGGTGGAATAAGAAAGGGAGGAATCAAAAATGACACCAAGATTCTTTGCAGTAGAGGCAGGTCTGATGAGATCACTGTCAAGATTGACTGGGAAGGAGCTCATTTTATTAAGCTGCACTTTAGTCCCAATTTGCAGGAGTTCAGTTTTGTTGCAATTCAATTTTAAAGAGTTCTGCTCCATCCAGGTTTTAATTTCACTGAGGCAAGTTGTGAGCTGAGAAAGCTCTGATGAAGTTCCACTTTTAACATTGAACTAGAGTAAAAATGATAACCCAGTCCAAAGGTACGAATAATATGGCCAAGGGGAAGCATATAAATACAGAAAAGCAGAGGACCGAGGACAGAGCCCTAAGGAACTCCTTGTATGACAATTAGTCATAGACACTTCACAACCAGTTACTAACAACAGATTTATCAACTGATGCAATTTTTATGTCACTTGAGTTAGAATCCACTGTTAAATAACCTAAATGAGCTACCATAAGCCTATTTGAAAAATGCTATTAAAAACGTGCATTTTATGTACTCTAATGATACATGTATTACATGTTATATTGTGGTTATTTTTTAATATAATTTATTACAAAAATATTGTGGTAAACTGAAGCTGATTAATAAATAAAAATTCTGATTAATAAATACAAATTAAAAACAGTCCTTTCACAGTCACCATATGTACCTGAATGCTACACCATGTGTATACTTTCTTACCCGTTATGTGTATTTCAATTTTTGAAACTATTATTTTAATTTGCAAGTTTATGCATCTTTTTTCCTCTATTATGTGGAATTAGTCTATGTATTGTCCAAAAAATGAAGAAACCCATGTAGGTGTGATCTCTGCCACTGTGTAGATTTCATAATGATCAATAAATGAAAGCTCAAATAAGCAGAATGAACTTTCAAAATATATCAGTTTACCATTATACTCTAAAATGTAAAGGCACATGTGGAAAAAACAAAAAAATAGAAAAAGGAAAATATAATAATATAATCAAACATACTATCAGACTCAACAAATACAGTATATGATTTAATTCAGAGGATCAAAAAAATAAAATGACGGACTACAGTTTCCACTTACCACTGGTACACATATTCAACAAAGTTTACAGTCCATAACCATCTTTGTAAAACAGAAAAAATGAATACATGGTATGACAACATATATATTTTATATTTTCAGCAGCCATCAAAGATGGAAATAAAAAAAATTCTAACTTGAACTATTCTGCCCTCTGCTGACAACTCCACTGAAATTACAGGACATAGCTACTGCCTTAGATACAGTGATGATTAAACTACAAATTTGTTAACAGATTATAAATGTACGTTGGACATAAAGTCTCCTTTACACTTAATTTATTCCCCTGCTGAATTCATAAACTAAATCAATTCACGAAAGATCTGAAAATTAAATGGTGGATTTTGTATTGTTTTAGCATTCAAGTATACATTTAAATTGCAAATTATTAGGAACACCTGTACACCTGCTTATCAATGCAATTTATCTAATCAGTCAATCTTCTGGTAAGAGAACAATGTATAAAATCACACAGATACAGGCCAGGTGTTCCAATTAATGTTTACATAAAGCAACAGTATAAGGAAAACAAATGACCTCAGTGATTTTGACTGTGGCATAATTATTGGTACCAGATGGCCTTGCTTGAGTAGTTCTGTAACTGCTGATCATCTGGAACTTTGACTTACAACAGTTTCTAGAGATTATTTGGAATGGTGCGAAAAACAAAAAATATTCAGTGAGTGACTGTTCTGTGAATGGAAATGCCTTATGATGACAATAGTCAGAAGAGAATGGTCAGATTGTTTTTTGCTGATAAACTTTGATGTAGATTGGCTACAACAGAAGACGACCACATCGGCTACAACAGAAGACGACTACATTGGGTACAACTCCTGTCAGCCAAGAACAGAAATCTGAAACCTCAGTGGACCCAGGCTCATCAAAACTGGGAAGTTGACTAGAAAATGAAGCTTGGCAGTTTGAATCTAAACTTCAGCTGAAGCACACAGATGGTAGGGTCAGAAGTTGACACCAACATCACAAATCCATGCACCCAACCTGCCTGAAGTGAACAGTAGAGGCTGTTGTGGTGGTGGTGTAAGGAATGTTTTCTTGGTACATTTTGAGCCTGTTAATACCAATCAATCATTGCTTGATTGCCACAGCCTATTTGAGTAATCTTGCTGAACATTTGCTGAACACATGGCCACAATTTACCCATCTTCTAATCACAAAAGTCATCTCAAACTGGTTTCTTGAAAATATGAGTTCCATATTTTTGAGTGGCCTTCACATTCCCCAAATCTTAATCCAATAGAACACCTTACGGATGTGGTTTAATAGGAGATTTATGGCATGAATTGTGTGAGAATTTCAGAGGTGTTTTCCAAAATCTTGTGGACTCCATGTCACAAACAATGGAGGCTATTTTGAGAAAAAAAGCAGGCTCTACTCAGTATTAGTATACAGTTCCTAATTATTTGCTCCATGGGTGAATCTATGTTTTAAAATTTTGTTTTTGTTGTGTTGGGGAGGAGTGGTGACTCTGAGTCTAGGGATCTGCGCCAGCAATTGGAATGTTGTCAGTTCAAATCCTGTAAACGGCAGAAGTGATTTTATTCAGATGGGCACTTGAGCAAGGCCCTTAACCTGCAATTGCTTCATCCGGAGTATGACGTTAATCTGCATCCAGCCCTGCAACTGGGTCCTCCAATTTGGGGAAAACTTAGGGGTTGGTGGCAGGATTAGCATTCCAGCCACCATAAAAAACCTTACACTGTTCCAGTGTGGTGCTGAGGTGTCACCTACTGCACTCAGGTCCCAATCCAGGTGGTTTGTGGTGTGGCGGGTGTGGCAACACACTATCAGTGCATGCTCCCAATCCCTCTCTCTTTGTCATGATCACAGTGTTTTTTTTTTTTGATGCAATGGCACTTTTCCAAAAAAAAAAAAAAAACATTGTTAGGAACTAGTATCTGTATTTCTTCTTCCATTAAAAATGTTGTGGATCTTTCTTTATCCTCCAGTTGTCTTTAAATAAATTGACCATTTTTGACTTTTTTAAATATATACTTTATTAATCTCTGTTAGAGTATGTTATGGCATCTAGGCACCATTTAGGGCAGAAGGAAGAGTGCATCCTCCACCTTAAAACAATTATTAATAACACCAGTAAAGGCACAGCCATGGCTAAATACTGTAAGGTCTAGTTACTGTGAAAACTTCCTAAGCATTAGAGAAGAGGATTCCTGATCGAAGACTTTCTTGGCTGATGCCTGCGGTTAAGCATATTCTTCACTGAGGAGTCAGAATTGAATATTACCCAGGTTAGATGTCATAAAAAAATGAGCATTTTATAGAATACTAGACATTAAGCCCGTTACAATAACGGGCGCTAGAACAGTAGTGCATAAACATTAATAGGAACAGTCTATATTAAATGGCAAGGGACCTTGTATGTGGCTGTAATATGTGTCACTGTATTGTGTGCCTTTAATTTTCTCTCTCAGTAATACTGGTTTGTATTTCCGTAAAATGCCTGTAATTTTGTCTGACAGTAATACAGTGGAACCTCGGTTCACGACCATAATTCATTCCAAAACTCTGGTTGCAACCCGATTTGGTTGTGAACCGAAGTAATTTCCCCCCTTAGGACTGTATATAAATACAATTAATCCATTCCAGACTGTATGAACTGTATGTAAATTTATATTTTTTTAAGCTTTTAAGCACAAATATAGTTAATTATACCATTGAATGCACAGCGTAATAGTAAAGTAAATTAAAAAAATTGAAACACACTAAGAAAACCTTGAACAACAGAGAAAACTAATACTGCAAGAGTTCGCGCTATAGCCTTACGACCCGCTCGCTAAAAACACTCTTTTTGAATGAGTTTTAAGCACAGGGGAAAAAAAGAACATTTGAAAAATCCGTAGTTTAATAAACAACAAAGAAAAGTAACATTGCCACAATGCGCGCGCGCGTGTGTGTGTGTGTGTGTGTGTGTATGTATATATATATATATATATATATATATATATATATATATATATATATATCGCGTGTGTGTCTCTCTTAAGCGTGTGCATCTGTCTGTCTGTCTGTCGTGCGTGCCTGCCTGCGTGTGTCTGTCTGTCTGTCGTGTGTCTGTCTGTCTGTCTCTCGTGCACGCGCCTGCCTGCGTCTGTCTGTCGCGCCTGCCTGCCTGCATCCGTCCGTCCGTCCCTCCGTCTGTCTGTCTGTCTCGCGCCTGCCTGCGTGTGTCTGTCTGTCTGGCGCACGCGCCTGCCTGCGTCCGTCTGTCTGTCTGTCTGTCTGTCT
>JANRMT010028174.1:165490102-165540325 GCA_026402145.1 Polypterus bichir lapradei
TGTCTGTCTCTCGCGCACGCACCTGCCTGCCTGCGTCTGTCTGTCTGGCGCGCGCCTGCCTGTCTGTCTGTCTGTCTCTCGCGCACGCGCCTGTCTGCCTGCGTCCGTCTGTCTGTCACACACACGCGAGAGAGAGAGAGAGAGAGAGTCAGTCTGTCTGTCTGTCTGTCTGTGTCTCTCGTGTGTGTGTGTGTGTGTGTGTCTGTCTGTCTCTCTCGTGCATGCGCACGCGTGTGTGTGTGTTAGTGTTTGTGTGTCTGTCTGTCTGTCTGTCTCTCGCGCACGCCTGTGTGTGTGTGTGTGTGTCTGTCTCTCATGTGCGCGTGTTTGTGTCTCGCGCACGCCTGTGTCTGTCTATCTGTCTGTCTGTGTTGCGCGTGCCTGTGTGTGTGTGTCTGTCTCACGCACGCACGCACCTGTGTGCGTCTCTCTCTCTCTGCACACACAGGGAATGCACAGGAAGAGACTGAACACGTGCCGTGTGGCTCCGCGCATGCGCACTTCACCAGAAGACACACACACACACACACACACACACAGACACCTTGACGCACACAGAGGTTTTATTAAAGAAGATAAAGCAAAACTAACAAAGCAATCAACTAGTAGTCTTTTGTGGTAAAAATTATCTTGTGGATGAGATGCAACTTAGTGCTAGACTACATTATTTGTTGTCAACAATTTTTATATTTCTACCAAAAAATGCACTAACTAGAGACACCTCCAAAAATGGTGTTTGACAGCAGTGTGATAGGTCTATCACTGGACATTTGGAGACAATAACAACTAACTATAGCCATTTTATTATTGTATAATTTAGTTATAAAATGTGCACTTACCTGCAGGGTAGATTAAAAGACTTTGGGAGCAGGCAGCTGCAGTGGTTTTATGGCGGCGCACCATGGGTGGAAACGTTGCTGGCAGTTTAATGTGAGTGAGAAGATCTGTTGCTTGCTTTAATTCTCGAGCGCCAGCATGCTGACATCTCAGTGTTACTTCATGCCATCCTGGAGGACGACGTTGGTTGGGCCACATAAATTGTGGAAAAAGTAACCGGATGATAATGGAAACACGTAAGTTGGGCATGCAGAGAAGCTGTGAGACAAGAAGTCCCAGAGAAAGAGAGAGTAAAAATGAAAGCAACTTCAGTTGAAGTTGGAGGTGTGTTTGTGTGGGCACGAAAAAGACATTTGATTAAAAGAAATTAAATTTCTTTAATTTGAAGTGCATGGCATTAGGACTTTTTTGTCTAGATGGAACTATTTTCTTTTGAATATTTTCTTTAGTTTGGTGCCTCTACTTTACACCAATGATCTGCTCAGTTATGTTAGAGATGCCTAGAGTCTTGATTGTGTATAGAGGTGCAAGTGCGTGGGGCTTCACAAGCAGTTGTTTACTAAAGCCGTTAATTGGTCTTTTGCTTTATATTTTTCATATTCTACAATGATCACATGATTGAAGCACTCGGACATTTGCTTTACATCATTATTCCTTATCAGCTTGTTATCCAGCTGAAATTATCTTTCAGGTCTATGCTACTGGATTTTCTCTGCTACTACTCCAATTAATACATTTCATTTCAGGGGCCTGTTTTCTCATCATTGTTTAGTCTAGCACTTGAGAAATAGTTTCCCGGGGTTGGCAATAAAAGCCTTTGTTTAAAAAGACAGGAAACTTCCAGAATTCATTTGCAGTTAAACACATATTCTCACTACTTCATTTAGGAAGAATGTAATGCATGCCAGCCAAATCTGTTGAAGCACACCCTACAGTGTGCATATTAGTTTTTTTATATGGTAGCATACAGTATATTGATGAGCCGTTCACAATATAAAAAAAAAAACAAAAAAAAAAAACACATTTGGTCTCGTCCGTTGTGAGAGATGGACATCTGAGCGGAGCTCAGTTAGCAGCTGTGTTATTTTTTTAATAATATTTCCTTATTATCCTGACATATCCTGTATTTATCCAACCCAAGGGTTCTACTACAATATATACAAGCATATATAAACATGGGCGGCAAGAAAGGGGCTCAGAAAGAAATGGAAAAGAAAACTAAAGCTACATGCAAGCCCAGACCGACAAGTCCAAGTTCAAGCTCAAGGTACGGCCTTTCAGAGACTGACCTGGAACAGATGGGCAAAAGCCCAGACTCCTCTGGACCACGGTCCGCTGCACTGTCTCTAGTTGAGAGTGAAATGGGGAGCGAATGTGCGAGTGATGCAGGTCAAGATAGTTCGCCAATTGGAGAAGATCATTTGAAAGTGGAAAAGGCCTTGCAGTCCGTGCTTTCACCTACTCCACGCAAGCCGGGAACATCGGCTGTAATAGAGCCCGCCGCTTCACCTACGGTACACGAAACCAGAAATGATCTGTCCGAACTGAAGGTGATGATCACTGAGCTCAAGCAAGAGATAAAGAATGATATAAAGAAAAGTGAGAAGGCAAGTGAGAAGCTGCGGCGGGAGCTGCAAGAGCTGCGACAGGATAATAAAGACTCGGAGAAACGTGAATATATTCACTTTGAGGCGGCCTTTAAAGGTCTGCTGGATAAAATTGAGGAGCACATTCAGGAAAATATGTCCAAACTGAGCACACTTGCCGTTCAGCTGGAGAATGTTAAGCAGACATTCACGTCTTGAAACAGCCAAAAATCTAGCTTCCACTGCTGATGGAAAAGCAACAGCTGCCAATTCTGAATGCAAATAACTCGGAGACAGACTTGCTGCTCTGGAAGATGGAAGCAGAAGGAATAATATTAGAATCAAAGGTCTACCTGAGAATCGTGAAAGACCAAACCCAATGAAATTTGCAGCTGAACTATTCTCTAAAATAATTGGAGAGGACTTTAAATCAGATACCGAAATAGCAGCAGCTTATCGCATAAGTGGATCAAATACCTTTAGACCTAGATCTTTTATTATCCGCTTTGAGAGATTATTATGTAAGATAGATGTGATGGCACAAGCAAGAGATTATATTTGAAAATAACCACATTCGTATTTTCCCTGATTTCTCTCCCGCAACAGCTGCTAAACGTGCAGCCTTCTACAGCATTAAACAGCGGTTACAGCAAGCCGATATCAAATACAGCCTCTTCTACCCTGCCAAACTGAAAGCTGATCCCGACACCATTCTGAAACACAATAGTGAGTCGCATCCTGTCATGGCATGGCAAGAATATATAACCTGCTGTCTGATCCATTTGTAATGATACGGGTATTATAATTATACATTCTGTTCATTACTCGGACGCTTTCTATTTATGTTTTAATTACAGTTATAGATGTGTGTGTGGAAGAAATTTACTTTTTTTTTTTTTATTACACTTCCCTAAAGGACACTGTTTAACATGGGTTGCTGTTATTATTGTATTAAGACTTACTATGCTTATCCTGGACCACTTTGTAACACCATTCCCTGGGTTTATTATCTTTATACTTTAAGATTGCTGAAGATTATATTTAATGCTTATAGTTTGTTAATGATTATATTTTAGGCATATAGTATTTAGACTATATTGGCAATAGATATCTCTACTTTTAATCCTAAAACGCCGCTGCGTGGGGGCTTGTTTTGCTTTGGACGTGCCCTGTGTCTAGGTATGTCAGAGGACCAAGACTTTGTGAAGTGGGGTCCAGCCTTACATGGGGAGGCAAAATGGAGGGTTGGGGGAGAGAAAGAGAGCAGGCTATACAGTGATCCCTTCTCGATCGCGGGGGTTGCACTCCAGAATCCCCCGCAAAAGGTGAAAATCCGCGATGTAAAAACCATACGTTTATATTGTTATTTTTATATTGTCATGCTTGGGTCACAGATTTGCACAGAAACACAGGAGGTTGTAGAGACAGTGACTTTAAAACACTGCAAACAAACATTTGTCTCTTTTTCAAAAGTTTAAACTGTGCTCCATGACAAGAGAGAGATGACAGTTCCGTCTCACAATTAAAAGAATGCAAACATACCTTCCTCTTCAAAGGAGTACGCGTCAGGAGCAGAGAATGTCAGAGATAGAGAGAGAGAGAAGCAAACAATCAAAAATCAATAGGGCTGTTCGGGCTTTTAAGTATGCGAAGCACCGCCTGACAAAGCAGCTGCAATAAAGGGAGCAATGTGAACGCAGTCCTTCAGCATTTTTCAGAGGAGCGTCTGTATCCTCTAGGCCAGTGTGCGAACGGCCCCTCTGCTCACACCCCCTCCGTCAGCAGCAGAGAATGTGAGAGAGACAGAGAGAGAAAGAAAAGCAAACAATCAAAAATCAATACATGCTGTTCGGCTTTTAAGTATGCAAAGCACCGTGCGGAAAGCATATTGTATATCATTGAGTTTTACTTAATACGTAATACGTGCTCTGATGGGGTAGCTTCTCAGCCATCCGCCAATAGTGTCCCTTGTATGAACTCAACTTGGCAAACCAACTGAGGATGCATGTACCATCAATAAAAAGACCCATTGTCCGCAGAAATCCGCGAACCAGTGAAAAATCCGTGATATATATTTACATATGCTTACATATAAAATCTGCAATGGAGTGAAGCTGCGAAAGTCGAAGCGCGATATAGCAAGGGATCACTGTATCTAATCTATCCTTTTAATCCTTATAATTATAACTACCAACGTAACAATAGGCTGCATGGCAATAACTCTTAAGGAAATAGGAAATTAAGTTTAAAGCTGTCTCACTTCCAGTTAAGACTATAAAATGACATCAAAAATTCAGAATCAATGTCTCCATGATGGGACAGTTAACTTTGTGAGCTGGAATGTTAAAGGCCTGAATCACAAATTAAAGAGAAAGAAAGTACTCTCTCACCTAACAGATTTAAACGATAAAATAGTATTTTTACAGGAGACCCACTTACTAAGCAAGGATCAGTTCCGGCTGCAAAAGGACTGGACTGGCCAAATGTTCCATTCTAGCTTTACAAAAAAAACTAGAGGTGTGGGAATTCTCATACATAGAACAGTCTCATTTGTAGCATCAGATTTAGTATCTGATCCTAAAGGGAGATATGTGATGGTCATGGGCAACGTATTTAACTGTAAAATGGTTTTGATAAATTTTTATGCACCTAATCTCAATGATAAGGAATTCATGCAAAATGTATCTGTATCCATTTCCAATGTGAAAACTCATAAAATTATAATGGCTGGGGACTTTGTGTTTTAAATCCACTCTTAGATAGGACTCCTGTCACAGGGGGGATGACATCTAACACTACAAAGACAAATACACAGTTTGTAACTGACCACAACTTATCAGACCCCTGGAGGTTTCTAAACCCAAACTCAAGAACATATTATTTCTACTCACCAGTGTATCATTGCTACTCAAGAATAGATTTCTTTATAGATAATAATTTCTTGCCTACGATTAAATCTTGCAAGTACGATGCAATTGTTATTTCTGACCATGTACCTCTGATCTTGGAGCTAAAGTCAGTATGCCCCACACATTCACCTTGTAGATGGCGTCTTAACCTGCTTCTATTAGCAGACGAGAACTGTACAGAATTGATTTCCAAACAAATCAGTTTCTTCCTAGAGACAAATACATCCTCAGAGGTTTCTGCAGGAATACTCTGGGAAACTCTAAAGGCCTTCTTAACTCTTTTAGGGCTAATTTTTTTTTTTTCTTTTCTCCCAGGGCTGAATAATTTTCTAAAAACCTTTTTTTTTTACAAAAAGAACACAAAACAATTGTTTAACTTATCAAAGCAACAAAAAATATTTATTTTTGAACAACATAACTGTTTTGCATTTTGTATGAGCCTGCATACTATATAATGTAACATATTATTATTTCACATACTGTAAATTTCACAAAGCAAAGTCCTGCAAAGTGTGGTAACGCTCAAAGCATCCAATTGCGTGCATTGCCACGTTGCACTGTTTACAATATGTGTTGCACTGGTGCTTCTTTTTCAATAGTCTGTTGCTGCACACAACACAGTCAGGTTTGTACTTTTTATCCTCATAAGTTGCAGGAAAGTGGCGCTCAGTCAGCCTGTCTGGCACTGCTGTTTGTAATGGCCTTCCTCGTTTTGCCAAAGGCACTCCAACATATTCTGACAGCAAGTTGTCCACCACCTTCTTGCGGAAATCTGCCGCAGTCATAGTGCTGTCACTGTTTGCCTGCTTGAATAATATATATCCATTTGTGAGTGCAATCTCACGGATGCGATGGTACACAGTGTGGTACCACTTGCTGGACTTATGGCCGTAAGCATATGACCCCAGCATCTGATCCAGTCGTTCAACTCCAGCCATTTTACAGTTGTACTCTTCAAGTGCAACAGGCTTGTCCAGCTTCCTTCCTTCTGGGTTTCCCTTAGAACGAATTACCTTCTCACATAAATTGTTGGTGTGAACTGCAGTAATACAAGTCACCCGTTTGACATCATGCCATGTCAATGCCACCAAGTTATCCGCCCGCATGAAAACAGGATTGTCACCTTTTTTCATTTTCAGCCTCTCTGGCTTCAATTGTAAAGGCATGTTTCTCCTGCTCACCCTTACTGTGCCACAAGCTCCAATTTCCCTGCTCTGTAGCTCTATGAACAATTCTGGTGAACTATAAAAATTGTCCATGTACACCACATGTCCCAAATGTTCATAGCCCTCAAGCAGCTCCAGCACAACCTGAGTTGTCAAAGGACAGTTCTCTCTCTGAAAAGAATGCTTACCAGTGTAAGTAATTACTTTTAGGCAGAAACCAGTGTTTGCTTCAGCTAAAACAAAATCCTTGATGCCATACTTGGTGGGCTTATCTGGCATATATTGGCGGAAAAAAAGCCGTCCCTTATATTTTATCATGGACTCATCCACAGATAAATCACGGCCAGGCTGATAAAATTGTTTATAGGTTGGCTCCACTATGTCAAGCAGG
This sequence comes from Polypterus bichir lapradei, assembly GCA_026402145.1. Lineage (NCBI taxonomy): Eukaryota > Metazoa > Chordata > Cladistia > Polypteriformes > Polypteridae > Polypterus > Polypterus bichir. The sequence continues at coordinate 165,496,992 of JANRMT010028174.1, forward strand.
GGCTGAACTTTATACAATGGGTTATAGCCTGGCTCACCCCTTGGGATTTGCTTCTCATTATCGCAAAAGTGAATGAAGCTTTGCAGCAGCACGTACCTATCACGCGGCATTACCTGTCCAAAGCCACCAGGTGACAAAGTACGTTGGGACCAGTGCTCCCTGAAATTATATCGCCAGTCCAGTCCCATCTCTATCTGCAATGCCACAAAGCCCTTGATCTCATCTTTGGTTGTGGGTTTCCACTTCGAAAAACGAGAATGCGGAGCAAGCACGTCCCGCGATTCAAAAAATTGTTCTGCGTACCTGTTCGTCTCATCAGCTATCAGTTGAAAAACTGCCTCAGGAAAAAACAGCCTGAAATAGTCCAGCGGCGTGTAATCGGTTGTGTCCAGCAGCAAGCCGTGCCTTTTTGTAAAGTCCGGTAGCCAGTTCGGCTCCCAAGGATCAATATCTGGGTACTCCTCCCAAGCGAACTTTGCCGTAGGTGCACCGACAGCGCGAATGCGCTCAGCTGCCAGCCGAGCAGCTGCGGTGGCATCGGCAGGTCTCCGATCGGCTGATGCCTGCTCCTCAATTTCTTCCTTGATCTCCTGATCACTATCAAAGAAATCGGAATCTGACAAATCAGAGTCCGACTCCGCGATAATGCGCAAAGTTTCTTCGGCCGAGTATTTTCTTTTTTGAACTCGCTTCGCTCCTGCATGAGATGTTGATGCCATCTTGCCTTTGTTTCTATTTGTTTACATATCGCAACTCACGCACACGCAAGGATTAGTTGCTGAGCCAACGAGATTAACATTCCTCCAAGCAGAGAGGGAATGCCTGTGACGTGACAATGAGTTTTGCCGCCATTAACAGATGATTGTCGCCCTCTATCCCTGGATGTCGACATTTGTCGACATCCGCCCTCAGCCCCTCCTGTCGACAAAAGTCGACACCCGCCCTAAAAGAGTTAAGAGGACAGATTATGTCAAATCTCTCCCAAAGGAATAAATTAGAAACCAAGAAAGTATCAGAGTTAAAAACCAAAATTACTAGAGTAGATGATAAACATGCCAGGCTTCCAAGTGAGGGTCTACATAGGAAAAGGCAGGCTCTGCATTCAGAACTCAGCCTCCTGACAACAAAAAAAAACTGAACAACTAATTTATAAATCCATACATCATTACTATGAACACAGAGAGAAAGCTAATAAGCTTTTAGCTCAACAAATCCACAAGCAAGAAGTTCGCAATGCAATCCCAGTAATCACCAACATGAACGGAGACGAAATCATTGACCATAAAAATATAATGCACACATTTAGAGATTACTATAAATCCTTATATTCTACTAAGTTTAAAGAAGACAACACACAATCTAATGTATTTTGGATACATTACAGATACCACAAATAGATGCTTTTAGTGCGGAGGAACTGGATAAACCACTGGCGCTATCAGAATTACTAGATGCTATAAAGTCACTTCAAGGCGGGAAAGCAGCAGGTCCTGATGGCTACCCTGCAGAATTTTATAAGAAATTCTACGCTAAGCTAGCTCCCCTCCTATTAGCAACATTTACAGAAGCTAGAGACAATCAAATTCTACCTCAAACTTTTCGCCAAGCATTAATCACCATCTTTCCTAAACAAAATAAGGACGTATTACAATGTGCATCATACAGACCAATTTCACTTCTGAATAATGATGTTAAGATATTCTCAAAAATCATAGCTAGAAGGATGGAGAAAGTGCTGCCTTCGGTAATATCACAAGATCAAACTGGATTTATCAAGGGTCAACACTTATCTTCCAATCTTCGATGCCTGTTTAATGTAATATACTCACTAACAAAGTCAAACACCCCAGAAATAATATTATCATTAGATGCAGAAAAAGCATTTGACATGATTGAATGGAAGTACCTTTTCACTACATTAGAAAAATTTGGGTTTGGCCCGAACATTTGTGCATGGATCAAACGACTGTATACCAATCCAGAAGCTTCAGTTTGTATTAATGTTTGTTCAGACTACTTTAAACTAGGACTGGTACCAGACAAGGATGCCCCTTGTCACCACTGCTATTTGCAATCGCCATTGAACCACTGGCGGTTCACTGTCGAAATGCTGATCAGATAAATGGGATTATCAGAGAAGGACTGGAACCGAAAATTTCTCTATATGCAGATGATATGGTACGGTATATATCAGACCCACAAAATTCTGTGCCTGCAGTCTTAACAGCACTTAAAGAATTTCAAAAGATCTCTGGTCTCAGAATTAATCTGAATAAAAGTGTACTCTTTCCAGTGAATTCTCAAGCATATAATATTAGATTAGACACCCTACCTTTTATCATTGCAGATCAGTTTAAATACCTAGGGGTTAACATCACAAGTAAACACAAAGCTCTTTATCAACAAAATTTCACTGTCTGCATGGAAAAAATTAAGCAAGACTTGCACAGATGGTCAACTCTTCATCTCACTCCAGCTGGAAGAATTAACGTTTCTAAGATGAATATTCTTCCTAAGCTTCTTTTTTATTTTAAAACATTCCAATATACATCAATAAATAATTTTTTAAGCAATTAGATTTAACAATAACCTCATTTATTTGGAACTCAAAACATCTATGTATCCAAAGAGCGACCCTACAAAGACCTAAGACAGAAGGTGGCATGGCTCTACCCAACTTTCAGTTTTATTACTAGGCAGAGGTGATGAGCGAGCATGCTCGGCTGAACATGTGTTCGGCTCGAGCATCACTATGCTTGGAGCATGGCACTACTCGAATGAGCACCACATGTGCTCGTGCGCCATGCTCGAGTCTCCGCACCGCACATTTCGCGGGTTGGAGAGAGCCAATCAAGGGGCAGGCAAGTACTGTCCTCACTTTAATGCCAGTAGCCATGTCAGGTGCTGGCATTACAGTGATTGGCTGGCCGGAACACGTCATCGGGTGCTAAACAGCATGCACTCGCATATAATGTTTTAGAGCGTCAGCTCACACTCCCATATCATGTTTTAGAGCAATGAAAGGCAACCTTTTTCGAGCTGCGGTGCACTAAGTCCAGAAATTTTCTTTCGCGGCGCACCTGAGGGACTGCCCAAAAATAAAGTCGTGACGACACAATCTATGGACAATCGGCAATAAAAACAGTTAATTTTACAAGTTTGAAAGACATTTTATTAATAAAGGAATCAAAGGATAAATCTTAAATTGAATTAATGTGAACGTTGAGATTGTTTTTCAGCACATATGAGATTGATGCGAGGATCAATTTTCTAAAGACAGACGCGCATTTCCTTGTCGATCATTTGAAGTCTCTCGCGTTTCTTAGCCTTCATTTCCGTAAGTGTTCAGTTATCTGTTTTAACAACAAATTTTTTTTTTTTTTTAAACATCATCTTTTTAATCAACCAAAAGTTCAAAAACACTAGCAATTTTTAATATTTTACAAAAGTTTTCGCTGCGCCCCTAGAAAATTCCACAGCGCACCAGTTGCCCGACAATGTTTTAGAGCATCAGCTCACCTGCAGGCACTGGCATATAATGTTTTAGAGCGTCATTTTTCCTGTAAAATTGATTTTTTTGGGGGGTTTTGGGCGTGTTTTTGTCAGTCTGTAAAAGTGGCGTACAACTCTGAAAAACTGGTTCCCAGCAGCGACTTGGGAGTCCAAGATGCATCCAGACATCGTCCCCTTGCTGTTCCAGGTCCATTTGGGTGGTGTTTCTGTCACTTTCTGACCTTTTCCAATGGACCAGGCACCCTCCCCTCTTCAGAGCAGGGGGTGCCTGGTTGTCTCCCATTGACTTACATTATACTTGGGTGCTCGGTAGAGCACACGAACATCGCGATGTGTTCGAACCGAACACCTGAACACTTTGCTGCTCGCTCATCACTACTAGGCAGCAAACATACAAGCTATAAAAACCTGGACACAAATAGATGAACATACACAGGCCTGGTCTACAATAGAAGTAAAATCATGCAGTACTTCTTTATATTCCCAGCTTTGTGCCCCAATAAATGCAAGTTATCGCCAATATACTAATAACCCAATTGTGCTTCACTCACTCAGAATATGGAACCAATGTAGAAAGCATTTTAAGATGGAGAAGCTTTTATCTGTGGCAACTCTGCAAGAGAACCACCTCCTTCAACCCTCGCAAACATATGCAGTTTTTAATATCTAGAAAAAATTTGGGACTGAATTGCTTAGAGATCTTTATATAGACAACACCTTTGCATCCTATGAACAATTACATTCCAAATTTAACTTTCCAGCTGCACATTTCTTTCACTATCTTCAAATCAGGAACTTCGTTAAACAGAACCTGCCAGATTTTCCTCATCTTGCACCCTTGTCCAAGTCGGAAAAAATATTGCTCAATTTCAAGGACTTAAGACACCATCTCTGCAATATATAAAATTATTTTACAGTCCCTCCCTTTCAATGATCCAAGAGGACAATGGGAAAAAGATCTCTTAATCAATATATCAGAAAAAGGAGTGGAAAGTAGAAATGCAGAGACTTCACTCGAGCTCCATATGCGCAAAGCATACAATTATTCAACTCAAAATTATATATCGAGCACATCTGTCTCACCTAAAACTGTCCAAAATGTTTCCAGGGCAAGATCCAACCTGCGAATGCTGCAATCAAGTCCAGGCCTCACTGGGTCACATGTTTTGGGCCTGCACCAAATTAACATCATTTTGGATCAAAATTCTGAAGTGCCTTTCAGACAGCCTTGGTGTCACAATTCCTCCTAACCCATTAACAGCTGTGTTTGGTGTTTTTCCAGAAGGGTTTAAAGTGGAGAAGGACAAAAAAAACTGTGATTGCATTCAACTACACTTTTGGCATGCAGAATTATTTTGCTAAACTGGAAGAATCCTAACTCTCCTCTTTTAAGTCAGCGGGAAACCGATGTTTTATATTATTTGAAATTGGAAAAATCATATATTTAGTTAGATAATCTGTACAGATTTTTTTCAAAACCTGGCAGGATCTAATCAATAATATTTTAGAATAAGTTCTTAAAGCACTGAGGAAGCAATTATGTCCGCATTTCTTTTTCTTATTCATTCATTTCTATTGGCCTATTAAACTCATCAATTTAGGTATGTTTACAAGCCTTAAGTTTTATCCCGTTGGCCATGCTCTCTCTCTCTGTCAGGGGTGGGGGTTGACTTGTTTTTTCAATCTCAATCCTATTTTTTGTAAAAATTGATTGATTTGTATGAAATGATTACAATAAAATTATAAAAAAAAAAAAAAAACACAAACCTCTATGTGTTCTCCTGTTCAAGTCTCAATATTGTTAAATCAGCTTCAGAAGAATTGCGACCCAATACATTTTATTTTCACTACCTCATCCATCAAACATCTATTGCTGTGTCTATTTGGTTAGCACTACTGCTTCACAGCTCCAGAGCCCTAGGTTTGAATTGTGACCTACTCATAATCTCTGTTGGATTTCCTGCAAATATGCTTGTCTTTGTTCCTCAACTTAAAGGTGTGTGTTGGGTTAAATAGCAATTATAAACTCACCCCCTATGAGATAAGTATATAAGGGTTGTGATGAATTGGCCCTCTGCCTTAGGAAGAGGACAGTCCTTGCTGTGAGGTAGCTGTTGCCAATAGGCTTTGAAAAGCTTTTGGCCTCCATTACCTGGAACTAAATTAAGGATCTTAAATAATGGATGAAGGAATGAGCAATTGAGAAGGTTCATGTTAATAAAGCTTGGAGGTCACTGTATACCTAGGATGAGACTCTGTAGGGTTTGATGTGTTTTACAGAATACTACCTATAGCACTTAAAAAATACAATAAGGAACATACACCATCTTACTCTGTTATCTATCAATCCAGTTTCTGAACCCACAAAATCTGACCAAGGATTACAGTGAGTTGAAGACTTTAACAGCAGCAGTTGGGTGTAAGGTAGGAACTAATACTGGCGCCAGATAACAAACAGCATACTGAGGCCACACTTCCTCACTAACTCCTGACCAGTTCAGAGGCATCAATTTATCTGAGATGATTTTTAGGATATTAGGAGAAGACCTATACAGACAGGGGAAGAACAAGCAAATTCCAAACATTGTAGACAGTATGTAGACCATGATTCAAACCCAGTCTCCTATTTTTGTTTGTCCTAGCACTAAAATCAAAAAGGTTCACTACAGATGTGGAATAAGATACAAATCAGAACTACCAACCAAGAGCAGATGCTGAGTGTTTAATGTAACAGACAAGGACGGATGTTTCTACAGAAATGCAGTGTGTCATAGCTGCATTATCTATAGAGCAAGAACAATCTAACATTGAGCCTTGATTCTTTCATCTTTATGCCTTTCCTGGAAAATACTATAAAGAGCCAAAATAAAACATCTTAAGCTGAAATTTGGAATTTATTAAAGGCAATGTTTGCCAAGTTGTATACTCCACAGCACATTCTTCATGTTATCTTTGTATGCTTTCTTACAGTCTATGCAGTATGCAGTCCTATATTTAACTTCAAGAACTGAAAATATGTAATATTTGATTTGTAATTATTTTAATTAAGAGTAAAACAGCTGAAAGTAAAGGCTGCAGTGTCACAGAATATAGAAAAATTGCAAGTTTAATCTGTTTTTTTTTTAATAATCTGATTTGCATTAATTTTTAAATTCATGCTTTAAATTAATTCATTTTTTAGGATTTTTTTCCTTTAGTTTTCACTTCTCATCTTTCTGACAGCAAAAATAACACAGACCACTTCTCTTTTAAGGGTAAATGTGTTATAATACATGATAAAATCTGAACAGAATAATGGACATCTTATTAGTAGCAAGTTTTTTAAAACTATTAAACAAAAAGTCAACAGAAAAACATTAAGGACTGAAATTATATTTTTCATTTTTAGAGGAATTGTAAAAAAAGACTGAAAATTTTACAAAGACGTAGCTAAGACTAGTTGTATGCATTTACTTCACAGTCATAGTCAATAGAGGAGAAAGAGAAAATAAAAACAAATAATGTGTGTCACATCTGATAGCATTTAAAACTCACCAGTTGCATGTAAAGTCTGAACAATAGTTAAAATGCTACAAGAAATGTTATCAATAAATTCAACAACTTTCATCAAAATTACCATTAAATGTCACGCAAACTGTTTATTACCACACAGCGGCTTCCCATTTAATTATAAAGAGTGTATTGAATATTTCTGTGATCAGTGATGTCACATAGCACAGCATTTTCTACAGAACAAAATAACCATTTTAATTTATACTGTTCATTACCACTGAGGGTTACTATAGCCTATCTTTCTGTACATAGCGGGTCTTGTGGCGTCTTACTGTCTTGTGTATGTAGTAAGAGGGCCCCACTATCCTCAAGGTGCAGAGCTCATCAAAGCAGATTTTTAAAATGCCAGAAACTTTTGGCATTACCATGAAGACCTGTTAGCCCCTTCCTAAGATTAACATCCCTCTGGGTAAATGAACTGCTTCCTTTCATCTGTTTCAAATTACTCATAACCCAAACACTGGTTTATAATATTAATAAAGTTAAAAATATTTTTTGAAAATTAAATTGACAAGCATTTCACAAAACTCAATACAGCATGTAGAGTCAAAATAGGATTCTTAGCTTTCTCATAATCCCTTTTCACTTAAAACAGGGCATCACATGCAGAATTTTATAATTTCTAAAAATAAACAAAAATAAAAGCTTAAAATAGACTTATTATGGCTTCCAACTGAAATATTTAACGCTACATATTTTCTAATGCTTTTTGCATATTCAAAGCAGAAAAAAAAAACTAACAAATGCTTCCAAAGATCTTAATAATTAAAAACAAAGCACTAAATCTTATTTTTAATAAATGGAACCTGTCAGATCATCTATATTTTTATAAAATAATAAAATACTGAATTAGGCATTTTATAAAGAAAAAAACATTGCATAAAATGGATTGAGATAAAGGAACAGCAAAATGTGTTTTATTTTAAATCTATAACAATTATAAAAAGTCAGGTCAGGTCAAGTTGGGGAGCATGCACTAATACATCGCTTTGCACCACCCACTATATAATGAAACAGCTCTGGATCCTGTTTGGCAACCCCCAAAGCAGACACGTGGTCCAGTCCCACCCTTTGGAAATGACCTTCGATCTGCCGCAGACAGGTGTTACATGGACCCGATCTTGGCCTAGTCCATCTGCTCAGATCTTCAGCAGTGAGGATCTTGCAAAACGGATCTCCCTTGGGGAATTGCACCACATGGCCATAGTGCCGTAACTGACGCTCCCTCACAATACAAGTAATTTGCCTCACTCGTGACTCCATGACCAACACAAAGTACTAAGGAGTCCAGTCTTTGTCTTAGGTCACTGGATAGCATCCATGTATCACAACCATATAGCAAAACAGGAAGTGCCAGCGGCGCTCACATCGCGATGTATAAAAACTAAACTAGATGTAAAGCCATGCACATTTTCACGCCAGCTAAATCCTTGGCGTACACAAGTTCTCCACTCAGTTTTGCAAACTAGCGGCACCCAGCGTCAAAGCAGTGTTTTTGTTCCAGTGTGGTTTCCCTTTATTTTTTAGGTGCACATCCCTGACGGCTTTGTCAAATACACTGAAATTAACCGCATATTGTTTATTAGTTTAAGGCATCTGATTGTAATTAACCTGTAACAATATATGGAATGGCCAAACTATTCCAAATACCTTAGCTGCTTTAGCGTTGTTACTCTCAAGTATTTATCCCACTGTATCTGAGTGTGGAATCACAGCTCTACAGCAGCTGATCGGAAAGAGAATTATCGGTGTACAGCATCAAGCACATGCTGCCTCAGCCATGCGCTATTTGAACTGCTCCGATATGGCAAAAGCTTCAAAGGCGTTCCTATAATGACCTCGCGGTTTAGAAACAGTTTCATCCCAAGAGCTCGAAACGCACTCAATCAGTCCATCAAGTGCTCCTTATAGAACTGTTTGTACTTACAAGTACAATACCTCACTATAGACTTGTGATACAGTTATAATATTGCACAACCTGAGCCACTTTATAAAGCGCGTATTTACATATGATGACAATATTTTTAAGATGAAATACAGCAAAATGTCTTTTACATTATACAGATTACATTTTAACATCATTTAAATAATGTATATTGTTAATAATTAAACATGTGAGGACACGGTGGACAGTGGGCGCTCTGTCCAGGGATTGTTCCTGCCTCGCGCTGTATTCTTGCTGGGGCTGGCGTGACACTGGATTGATAGATGGATGGAATAATTAAACATGTGCTATGAAGATATTTCAATGTTCCTTAAAAGCTTTGAAGAATCTACATTCTAAGCTTATAGATGGCTTGACATCTATTGTAGAGCTGATTGTGTGGTGATTGGGTACTTGGAGGAAGAAAAGGAAAGACAGGAATTGGGGGGGGGTTAGTAAGTTTGAAAGAGACAGTACTGGGGAGTTGGTCTCGTCCGTTACGGGAGATGGACATCTGAAGCGGAGCTCCGTTAGCAGAGGCTTTATTTTTTCACTTATTTCTTACTAGCAAAATACCCGCGCTTCGCAGTGGAGAAGTAGTGTGTTAAAGAAGTTATGAAAAAGAAAAGGAAACATTTTAAAAATAACGTAACATGATTGTCAATGTAATTGTTTTGTGACTGTTATGAGTGTTGCTGTCATCAAGGATTTGATTATCATTATTTCTTTCAATCAGGTTCGTATTTGGAGGATGTGTTGTGTTCAAGTTACATTCCGTGTTTGTCTAGTCTATCACTGACCATCTCATCTTCGTTGTCAACTGTTGTAAAGATAACAGGTTTCATTCATCGAAGTGATGACTACCCAAATCGGTACTCGTGAATCTAAGATGTTCAACAGGCATTCCCGGTATTAAGTTGTGGATTTGCCTGCGAATATTTAAAGGCAGCGTGTCTATGAATATAAAAAAGTTTTTCTTGCATTTTTCATATCCCTGACCATCTCATCTTCGTTTGCATAAGCATAGTCCTTCACCCGCGAATATTTAGCGGCAGCATGTCTATTAGATTGCTGCTGACGGACGGCCTCATATGGGCAGGCATTCAATTATGTGGGAGGCGTGATGATGGGGGACGCAACTCTGCCTCACACAGCGACCGAGCTGCAGGCTATGGCCGTATATATGTACGTAAGTAGGTTCCAGTTATGACTGTTACGCATAGAATTTCGAAATGAAACCTGCTCAACTTTTCTAAGTAAGCTGTAAGGAATGAGCCTGCCAAATTTCAGCCTTCTACCTACACGGGAAGTTGGAGAATTAGTGATGAGTGAGTGAGTGAGTGAGTGAGTCAGTCAGTCAGTCAGTGAGGGCGTTGCCTTTTATTAGTATAGATTATTTTGAGGTATCCTGTATTTACCCGACCCGAGGGGTTTCCAATACAATATATAAACATGAGTAACAGGAAAGGGGGTCAGAAAGAACCGGAAAGGAAACTTAAAGCTACATCCAAGTCTAGACAGACATAAAGCCCAAGTGCAAGGTATGGCCTTTCAGAGACTAACAGGCAGGCGAATGCACAAGACTTCTCAGGACCCCACTCCACTGCATCTTCTCCAGTCGAGAGTGAACATGGGAGCAGAGGTGCAAGTGATGCAGGTCATGAGAGCTCGCCAATTCCAGAAGATCACTTGAAACCAGAAATGGCTTTGTCATCCGTGCTTTCAGCCACTCCTCGTGAGCCCGAAGCATTGGCAGTAACCGCGGTTGCCACTCCACCTGCGGAGCACGAAAGCTGAAACGATTTGTTTGAACTGAAGGAAATGATCACAACATTGGCCATGGCCACAAGTGAGCTTAAGAAAGACATTCAGAAAAATGTGAAGATAATAAAGATCTGGAAATGCGTCCATACAATCATTTTGACTTGACCTTTAAAGGTATACTGGGGAAAATAGAGGAACACATTCAAGAAAATACATCTAAACTGACGAAACTTGCCTATCAGCTGGATGACGTTAAGCAGACATTCACGGCCCGAATTGAAACAGCGTAACAATTGGCATCTAACGCCGATGGAAAAGCAACAGCTGCGAATTCCGAATGCAAGAAACTCGGAGACAGACTTGCGGCTCTGGAAGATGGATGCAGAGGGAATAATATTAGAATCAAAGGTCTACCTGAGAATCGTGAAAGTCCAAACCCAGTGAAATTTGCAGTTGAATTATTCTCTAAAATAATAGGAGAGGACTTTAAATCAGATACCGAGATAGCACCAGCTTATCACATATGCAGATCAAATACCTTTAAACTTAGGTCTTTTATTGTCCGCTTCGAGAGATTACTATGTAAGCTAGATGTGATGGGACTTCTCAGACACCAGCAAGAGATTATATTTGAAAATAACCACATTAGTATTTTCCCTGATTTCTCTCCCTCAACAGCTGCTAAACGTGCAGCCTTTTACAACATTAAACAGCAGTTACGGAAAGCAGACATCAAATACAGCCTCTTGTATCCTGCAAAACTGAAAGTGGATGTTCAAGGCCAATACTACGTCTTCTCAAGCAAGGCGGAAGCAGAAAAGGAATAAAGAAAGCTGATCCCGACACTATTCTGAAACACAATAATGAGTCGCATCCTGTCATGGCAAGGAGATATGACCTGCAGTCTGACCCACTTGTAATGATATGGGTATTATAATTACACATCCTTTTCAATACTTGGACGCTTTCTGTTTATGTTTTAATTACAGTTATAGATGTGTATGTGGAAGAAACAAATTGGTTTTTTTTTTTTTACTACCCTAAAAGAGACTGTTTAACATCATACCCTTGGTTTATTGATAGATAGATAGATAGATACTTTATTAATCCCAAGGGGAAATTCACAATATTGTTATTATTGCATTTGGATTTACTATGTTTATCCTGGACCACTTTTTAACACCATTCCCTGGGTTTATTATCTTAATACTTTAAGACTGCTGAAGATTACATTTTATGCTTATAGTTTGTTAATGATTATATTTTAGGCATATAATATTTAGTCTTTATTGGCAATAGATATCTCTATCTCTATATTTTAATCATCAAATGCCACTGCATGGGGGCTTGTTTTGTTTTGGGCATGCTCTATTTCTAGGTATGTCAGAGGACTGGGACTTCGTGAAGTGGGGTCCAGCCTGACGTGGGGAGGCAGAATGGGGGGGTGGGGGGAGAGAAAGAGAGCAGGTTATATCTAATCTATCCTTTTAATCCTTATAATTATAACTACCAACATGACAATAGGCTGCATGGCAATAACTCGTGGGGAAATTGGAAATTAAGGTTAAAGCTGTCTCACTTCCAGTTAAGACTATAAAATTACATCAAAAATTCAGAATCAATGTCTCCATGATGGGACAGTTAACTTTGTGAGCTGGAATGTTAAAGGCCTGAATCATGAATTAAAGAGAAAGAAAGTTTTCTCTCACCTAACAGGTTTAAATGCTAAAATAGTATTTTTACAGGAGACCCACTTACTAAGCAAGGATCAGTTCCAGCTGCAAAAAGACTGGACTGGTCAAATGTTCCATTCTAGCTTTACAAAGAAAACTAGAGGTGTGGGAATTCTCATACACAGAACAGTCTCATTTGTAGCATCAGATGTAGTATCTGATCCTGGAGGGAGATGTGTGATGGTCATGGGTAACTTGTTTAACTGTAAAATGATTTTGATAAATGTTTATGCACCTAATGTCGATGATAAGGAATTCATGCAAAATGTATTTGTATCCATCCCAATGTGGACACTCATAAAATTATAATGGCTGGGGACTTTAATTGTGTTTTAAATCCACTCTTAGATAGGACTCCTGTCACAGGGAGGATGACACCTAACACTGCAAAGACAATTACACAGCTTGTAACTGACCACAACTTATCAGACCCCTGGAGGTTTCTAAACTCAAAAACTCAAGAACATATTTGTTCTACTCACAAGTAAATCATTGCTACTCAAGAATTGATTATTTTTTTTATAGATAATAATTTCTTGCCTACGATTAAATCTTGCAAGTACGACGCTATTGTTATTTCTGACCATGCACCTCTGATCTTGGAGCTAAAGTTATTATGCCCCACACACTCGCCTTGTAGATGGCGTGTTAACCCGCTTCTATTAGCAGACGAGAACTGTACAGAATTTATATCCAAACAAATCAGTTTCTTCCTAGAGACAAATACACCCTCAGACCCTCAACTAGTTCCCCTCTTATTAGCAACATTTACAGAAGCTAGAGACAATCAAATTCTACCTCAAACTTTTCGCCAAGCATTAATCACCATCTTTCCTAAACAAAATAAGGATGTATTACAATGTGCATCATACAGACCAATTTAACTTCTGAATAATGATGTTAAGATATTCTCAAAAATCATAGCTAGAAGGATGGAGAAAGTGCTGCCTTCGGTAATATCACAAGATCAAACTGGATTTATCAAGGGTCGACACTTATCTTCCAATTTTCAACACCTGTTTAATGTAATATACTCACCAGTAAAGTCAAACACCCTAGAAATATTATTATCATTGGATGCAGAAAAAGCATTTGACATGATTGAATGGAAATACCTTTTCACTACATTAGAGAAATTTGGGTTTGGCCTAAACATTTGTGCATGGATCAAACGACTGTATACCAATCCAGAAGCTTCAGTTTGTACTAACAACATTTGTTCAGACTACTTTAAACTAGAGTGTGGTACCAAACAAGAAAGCCCCTTGTCACCACTGCTATTTGCAATCGCCATTGAACCACTGGCGGTTCACTGTTGAAATACTTATCAGATAAAGGGGATTATCAGAGAAGGACTGGAACAGAAAATTTCTCTATATGCAGATGATATGGTACTGTATATATCAAACCCACAAAATTCTATGCCTGCAGTCTTAACAGCACTTACAGAATTTCAAAAGGTCTCAGAGTTAATTTGAATAAAAGTGTACTCTTTCCAGTGAATTCTCAAACATATAATATTAAGACACCCTACCTTTTATCATTGCAGATCGGTTTAAATACCTAGGGGTAAATACCACAAGTAAACACAAAGCTCTTTATCAACAAAATTTCGCCGTCTGTATGGAAAAAATTAAGCAAGACTTGCATAGATGGTCAACCCTTCATCTCACTCTAGCTGTAAGAATTAACGTTAAGATGAATATTTTTTCTAAGCTTCTTTTTTATTTCAAAACATTACAATATACATCATAAAATCATTTTTTAAGCAATTAAATCCAACAATAACCTTATTTACTTGGAACTCAAAACATCCACGTATCAAAAGAGCGACCCTACAAAGACCTAAGACAGAAGGTGGCATGGCTCTATCCAACGTTCAGTTTTATTACTGGGCAGCAAACTTGCAAGCTATAAAAACCTAGACACAAATACATGAACATACACAGGCTTGGTCCGCAATAGAAGTAAAATCCTGCAGTACTTCTTTATATTCCCTGCTTTGTGCCCCAATAAATGCAAGTTATCGTCAATATACTAATAACCCAATTGTGCTTCACTCACTTAGAACATGGAACCAATGTAGAAAGCATTTTAAGATGGAGAATCTTTTATCTGTGGCACCTCTGCAAGAGAACCACCTCCTTCAACCCTCGCAAACATATGCATTTTTTAATATCTGGAAAAGATTTGGGATTAAATTGCTTAGAGATCTTTATATAGACAACATCTTTGCATCCTATGAACAATTACATTCCACATTTAACTTTCCAGCTACACAGTTCTTTCACTATCTTCAAATTAGGAACTTTGTTAAACAGAACCTGCCAGATTTTTCTCATTTTGCACCCTCCTCCATGCTTGAAAAAATATTGCTCAATTTCGAGGACTTAGACACTGTCTCTGCAATATATAAAATTATTTTACAGTCCCGCCCTTTCAAAGATCCAAGAGGACAATGGGAAAAAGATCTCTTAATCAATATATCAGAAAAGGAGTGGAAAGTAGCAATGCAGAGAATTCACTCGAGCTCCATATGTGCAAAGCATACAATTATTCAACTCAAAATTATATATCGAGCACATCTATCTCGCTTAAAACTGTCCAAAATGTTTCCAGGGCAAGACCCAACCTGCGAACGCTGCAATCAAGGTCCAGCTTCTCTGGGTCACATGTTTTGGGCCTGCACTAAATTAACATCATTTTGGACCAAAATTTTTAAGTGCCTTTCAGATAGGAGAGATTGTGACACCAAGGCTAACAGCTGTGTTTGGTGTTCTTCCAGATGGGTTTAAAGTGGAGAAGGACAAACTGTGATTACATTCACTATACTTTTGGCACACAGACTTATTTTGCTAAACTGGAAGAATCTAACTCTCCTCTTTTAAGTCAGTGGGAAACCGATGTTTTATACTATTTGAAATTAGAAAAAAATCAAATTCTCAGTTAGATGATCTGTACAGAACTTTTTAAAACCTGGCAGGATCTAATCAATAATATTTTAGAATAAGCTCTTAAAGAACCAAGGAAGCAATTCTCTCCGCATTTCTTTTTCTTCTCCATTCGTCTCTATTGCCCTATTTAACTAATTAATTTAGGTATGTTTACAAGCTTTAAATTTTACTCCATTGGCCATGCTCTCTTTCTCAGGGGTGGGGGTCAATTTGTTTTCAATCCTGTTTTTTGTAAAAATTGATCTATTTGTATGGAATGATCACAATAAGATTAATAAAATTAAAAAAAAAAAAAAAAAAAAAAGAGAGAGTACTGCTGCAATAACTTATTTCATCAAAGGTCGCGCATGGCGTAGCAAGCATCTTGCATAAGGCAGGTGCAATCTCTGGACGGGATGCCAGCTTGTTACTATCACTGCACCACCGTGTTCCCATGTTTAATAATATGCTTTAATTCTTATCATCATGAAAATATACAAGTATACATCTCAGTATTTAATTTATTCAGAGAGCTGTAATATCATGAATGTAATGGATTCTGTGTTCTGTCGGAGGAAGAGAAAGCTCGTTTAAGAAGCACGTAGTGATTCACACACATAGAGCACATAGAAGAACACATACAAAACAAAGCATTTAACGTGCTACTTAATTACAATGGTATTTGAAAAACTAGTAAATTAAACGATTTAAAGATGAAGTTTATGATGTTCTACTTTAATGACAAAATAAACTACGTGATTAAAGTGGAAAGTTCGAGATTAAAGTTGATAATTCAAGCTTTTTTTGCCACTGTGTGCCTATTTCTTGTCTTTTCTCTGTACCCTAATAAGCTTCCATATGACTATCAGATGGTAGGCTATGACTCGCCTTTTCACAGCGACTTTGATATCTGACAACTTCTTTATTTCGAGTACTGTGCGACTTTGTAAACTTCAGCTTCCGAGTTTCTCCGACACTCTATGTCACTTGATCAACTTCCTTTTGTTGTTTATACCACTGTTTAATCCAACAAATACCGTATTTACGTGTGTACCATGCGCACATTTTTTGCTGAAAATTAGCATTAGAAAATCAGGTGCACATCATACATGAGGAAACGTAATTCTGTAATGTTTACTTCTGCTTGGGCTCGCTCTGTTGCTCGTGCACTCGCGTTCTCTCTCTCTCTCTAAACGCTTCCTATACAATCACAACTCGCATCATACATGGGGCAAAACGATTTTCGCAATTTTCTTTGTAAAAATTAGGGTGCGTGTCTTACACGAGGGCGCATGGTACAGTGCTTTTGCCATTGCCTTTTCACAGAATGCTGTGCTTAAGGGCTATTTATATTGATTTGCATATTCAAAGAGGCATAATTCTGGGAGGAGTTGGGGAGTGGCAGCAGGCACGTGCGTTACTTTTCACGCTAACCGGCATTTATGTAGCGGAAGAACGTGGAAGTTGGCGTATGCACATAGATTCATGCATCCGGATTTTTTTTGTGTGTACGCACATTTCCACTTTTGTCTGTATGCCAAGTTTTAGTGTGAATTCTACACACGGCGTTATGCATGAGGCCCCATGACTCTAAAGACTTTGACTTTTGTCCTTTTGCAGAGATATTGGGAGTGACACACACCCCTTTCCAACAACCTCATGACCCCCCCACCCCATGCTCTCCCAATCAGTCTACCGACTTCACATGAAGAGTAACCAGAGACATAAATGTAAGTTCCGAGGTAGGAAAACCTTTTAACGAGGTTGACATTCTCTCCACAGACAGACACACTGGTGATGGCTGTGCCCAAGAGGCCATTAAAGGCCTGGATTATAGTTTTTATTCAAGACACTCAGACTCACTAAAATCCTGTTTCTTTTACTTTATCATTATTTCTGTGTTCAGTTAATCTTAACAAACAATAGTAAGAAAGTATTAAATTATATCCACCATACTATAACTAAACTTTGGTAAATAATTCATTATTTACTGGAAATATCAAATATATAAGCTTGAATGATGCCCCTTCCTAGGTTCTCACTGGATCCTAAAACAAGGCATGCATTTATTCTATTTTTTCTGTAATGTCATCAACTTGTAAAAGAAAATAGTGCTTCTTATTGTTGACACATTCTTCTTAAATGCATCAAAGGTGGGAAGTATTAGGAGCATGAGAATTAAAAATGGTTCCACAATGCATTACAACAAAAATTATGACATCACTAAAGAATGTGGAGGAGCATTTTTTTAGTCTTTGCAATAAACACTTGAAAGCTAAAATTAAGATGTGAGAAATGCCCCACGCTCAAGATTTTAGTTGCCCCAACAAACATTACTTATATGATGTAGGACAAAGTGGGCATTGCCAATTCTGCTAGCATTTAATTGCTAACCAGACCTGTTAAGGAAGCAGATTTAATAGACATCCAGCTGTGCCTTTCCCCACTTACATTCCAAGATAAGTGGCTACACTACCAGGACCAGCCTGTACTTCATCTGATAAGGTGTAAAACAGACTTGCACTGACATCTTTGCAGAGGATCCTTTGCAGACACATCTTTGGCTAGAAGGCACGAAATGAACTCAACAAAAACAAACACCTACTGTATATTTCAAGCAATGACAACTGTGACAGACAAAATAATGCATGCAGCTGTGTCTTCCAAAATTACCAAAGTTCAACAGCTCTAGCTTAAATATGGGATTCAACAAAAGCCTGACGCACCGAAATGATTCCAAAGACAAAATATTTGTTTTTAAAAGTTTTAGTTAACATTCAAAGTAAAACAGTTCACACAAAAAAGAAAAAATTAAAATAGCAAAAAAAAAAAAAAAAAATTTATGTTCAAAGCTTAAACCTTGTTACATTTCAAATTGTTACAAATCACTTCAAACGTTTCTGAACCATTTCAAAATGACATTTCTGAACCATTTCTAGATGACGGTCAGAAAACTGTATGTCTACCCCATTTCTAAGTTGAAAATGGATCTTTCAAGTTCCTGTGTACTGGGACCTGTTCTAAATAACAACTGACTCAATTATCATACTGCATCTCACTCATAGCAAGAAAGTTCAATCTCTTACTAACTTATTGGGGGAAAAGACTATACCATTGTCTATTGAAATAAATTATATTCTATTCAAATTAAGCAACCACTAAATAAGTTTAACTCAAATCTTTAACTTTCTAAGATTGGCTATTACAATGCACCTATGGGAAAACCACAGATTTTGTAAATGGAAGTGACATTAATCCAATTGTGAGAGGTTCCACCTGCATTCATAAACCAGTTGCACTCATCCCATCTTGTATTTTCTCATTAAACTCCCTGTAAACTTTCTTGGGGTAAACCTCCTTGAGGCACTCTGATCCTGGAGAAAACTGTGATTTCATTCCAAGAATGATTTTCTAAAACTTTTCTCTGAGACCAGAAAGCTGAGAATATCTTCTCTTTGGGTATCTGAAACAGAGTCTCTTTTCTGTGAGATCCAGTCTGCCAAGCTGAACCATTGAGCTCAGTCTGCTGAGAAGAAGCCATTATTTCAAGAAGGAAACTTGAACATTTAAACTCTAATGCTAGAACAAGTACTGAGTTTCCCTATAAAGTTTCAAAAGACAAAGAAGAAACTGAGCTAAGAAACCATTATCACAGACCACCACCAAGGATCATGTACAGTCGTGGCCAAAAGTTTTGAGAATGACACAAGTATTGGTTTTCCCAAAGTTTGCTGCTTCAGGGTTTTAAGATCTTTTTGTCAGATGTTTCTATGGTATACTAAAGTATAATTACAAGCATTTTATAAGTTTCAGAGGCTTTTTTTAACAATTACATTAAGTTTATGCAAGGAGTCAATGTTTGCAGTGTTAAAAGGGATAATATTTTATCATGCATGTTTATAGAGCTTCAAAGATTAACATTAATTTAAAAGATCTGTAAATTGCATAGACATTTCTCTTAGTTGAAAAAAATGTATATTTGCTGTATGTCACGATTTAACCAGGCTGCAGTCCACCAACATTTCTAGGATAATTAATTAATTAATTAGTTAATTACGCTTTCACTGAAGCCTTGATGGAAAGTGCTCAGAGACAAGGTGATGTTAGTTAAACAGAAGGGAAAAAAACAATGAACTCATTAATTTTATCAAAAATATTATTTAAACAGAGTATACTGCAACCCACATACCAAAAAAAAATAAATCTAAAAATATGATCAGAGAACCATGCTAAGTCCAAGAATGAATTACTGAGAAGAAACACATTAGACACTTTTTTTACTCCTGATACACAATTACTCTTCCTGCCTCTGAAATTCATTACTTTGATAGGCTGTACTTGACACACAGCTCAATGCAGGACTTGGAATAAATGAGAAAACTTGCAATAATCTTGCAATCAGTCATGCACTATGAATCACTTAAGGTGAGTAGAAGTGCTTAAATGTGACATAGCTTCCATCTAAAACTCACTGAATTAAATATGGTACTGCCTTAAGGCAATAACATGATCTATAACAGCATCCAAAGTAAATGCATTCCTGTAATTCTAACCGTTTCAATAATTTAACTTATAATTCAAAACAAACAATGTTTTGATCTTCTAATTATTATATGGAGTGCATTCAGGAGCATTCATGGACTTGCTTGTCTGTTTTGAAAGCTGAAGCACTTATAATTTTTGATTTGATCATTAAAGAGAGATCGATCACATTTTGGTGTATTAAATATTTTTGAAACAATGAATCAAATTCAAAAATAGTAATGATAGAATGCAGCTGAATACATTATATACTGTAGTTATAATTACCCAAAGGCAAGCCATTTTGCAGTGAGTTAAAGTTAACCTTTCTGTGTAT
Organism: Polypterus bichir lapradei; assembly: GCA_026402145.1. Classification (NCBI taxonomy): domain Eukaryota; kingdom Metazoa; phylum Chordata; class Cladistia; order Polypteriformes; family Polypteridae; genus Polypterus; species Polypterus bichir. Next base: position 165,517,269 of record JANRMT010028174.1, read on the forward strand.
AATGAATGTTGTATGCATGTTTCTATATTTTCATTGCAATTTAAAGAACTGTACATTTAATTTCTTGTTTTATATTATTATTTTTTTTTGCCAATCTTATTTAATTATTTACTGGTACCACCCCTGAAAAAGGGACAGAACCACAGCTCTAACCAATAAAACTTGTAACAATTAATGTAAGGGAAAATGCTATGTTTTATCAAATGTAATAAATTTTATTCTTTATTTTGTCCTAAACAAATTCCTCAAGTTTTAAAATGTCTGGCCATGTCAACACTGCAGATTCATTTTATTACAGCAATGCTTAGGTTACCCTTGATAGAATTCAAACTTTGCTGTAGATTCCATATTATATCAAGACTTCAGTCTATGGAGTATAGGAAAATTTGAGTAGTAATTATGTTTATATGTAAAAATACTTGAGATTTATCACTGCATTTCCTTATCAATGCTCGCTTCTTCATAATTACTATTGTTTATTATTTCATGCATAGAGAGGTTTGCATTACACATTACTTTAAGTTGAGAAACAAAACAAATAAATACTGTAAATTGTACATTGTGGTATGCACACATTATATACAGTATATTGTTGTGTATATAGATTTGTATTGCAGTGCAGCAATCTATTAGCCAGCAAAAGGGTTATGAAGAAGTTGTCTGTTACGGTTCTGCCTTTGTCCAGTCTGATAGCAGTCACGGAACATTGCATGTTTGATTGCCAGTAGAACAAATAGTTCTGAGCAGACATCAACCACAGCACCAAAAGAATGGCAAAAAACACCATCAACTCAGAGAGGGAGAGGCAAGTTTGATGTACCACGTGAACATTACTGAAAGAATAAAACTGAATAATAAAAAAAATGCTAACTTTTACAAGTAGCCAAAATTTACACCAGGTTTTACAGAGTCAAGTCAAATGTATGTTTTATTATATTATAATAATAATAGCAGCTCACTACTCAAAACGCAGAGCGCCCAGACTCAAACCCGGAACCTTTTGGTTATAAGGCAGCAGTTCTTGCCTCTGCACCATCCAAGAATACATATCAACTTTCTGTCAATTGACATTTGAGCTTGGGTTTGTAACTCATTGACAGTAATATGTGAACTGAATGATTTTTTTTACTTTGGTTATATTCTCAAATAAAAGCACACGTGTTTATTTGATATTTTAACTAAAGTCTTCACACATTACACACTTTATGTCATTGTTAGCATAACATGGAAAAAGTTTCTGCTTTAGGTATGTGTTCAGCATTTCTTGCCTTGCGTTTCCTTTCATCCTACACTTAACCAGATAGTTGTAGACAAGGAACACACATGAAATGCATGTGTTCCAAAGAAGGTTATTATAGTTTTGCTTTTTAATATTAGTTTTTATTTCTATATTTTATCTGACCTTACTTTAGTTTAGTTTTTATTTTACAAAGACATTTCTATTATATATATAAGTTTCTGTTTTAGTAATTATAGTATGGTTAAAGAGCTACTATGGAGTTTAGTTCTTTGTGTCACAATGAGACAGAACTGTACACTTAGCGGGTTTGGATATAATATGACTTTAATGTTAGTAGAAGCTTACTACACTACACAACACACTTTACTACTTGGTTTTGTTTTTGTCTGAAAAAAAACAAGCATAATCAAAACCAGGTACTGAATATGAACAATTTCACACAATCGTATAATGTTTAAAATATTTTCTATGTCATTTATGCTGAACAAATCTGCACTGACTGTTGGCACAATTTTTCTTTTCCTTTTATTGGCCAGAATGGGCCAGTTTGCAATGAACTTTAGGTGAATTTTACGGTGTGAGGGTGTTTTACTCTAAATGTCTACAGCACAAGACATATCCTGCACAACACAATGTGCTTATAATGAATGCCTTCAATATTGCATTCAAAATCTCAAACACTGGGCTTTGTTATTTTCTACCAGTCATACTGATCTCTGATTACATCTCAGGCATAAACAATTTATTGACAGAATATTGTACCTGCAGGCCTGAAAAGATATAAAAAATAAGAAAACAGATTCTACTGTGTTTTGACAGGTGTGACCATGAAAATCACAGGGGTTAAGGAAGAACAAAGGCTCTTAGGCTTGAATCAGTGTGCAGACCCCACCCAGATGTATTGAGGGAAATAAAAAAAAACAAGCATGTAGTGTAAAGGTTAGGGGCAATGAGACTTGAATAGCCCATCATAAGAACAGTAAACACTTAATGAACAGGTAATAAGAGAATGGACAGGTACAAAATGACAGAGACAGGATCTGAGATTAAGAACAATTTATGCATTATCTAAACCTGTTTATCCAGAGCAGGACTGCAGGAACCTGGAGCCTACCTCAGCAGGTTTGGATGCAAAGCAGGAAAAATCCCTGGTATGCAATATGTATGATATGACTGATGTTAAGAGCAAAAAGAATATGATATTTCATCTGATTTGTAAAAGAGAGAAACATTAAAAAAATGGGGACAGATGTTTTAAAGCATAATTCTGTTACTGGATTATTTTGATAATATCAGGTATTTTGAGCTGTGAATATGAACTAAAAAAATAAATTAATAAATATAGAATAAATACAAAAACAAATTAGTATGCTTAGCTTTTCACCACTTGGCAGACTCACTTCCCCCACCTACCTGTAGTTCAGTAGAGACATTGCCAACTCAGGAATTTTACATGGTTTGTATCGCTTTGTTGTTAAATGACGTTTTTAAAGCAAAAGTGACTGGTCAGCAACAATATGCTGATCTTGTATGATGAACTTGCCAGTTTCTCGATCAGTGCAGTTTAATTTTCAAAAATTGGGAGTGGTCTCCCCTAGACTTTCTCGTGTACTCAGATATGGGAATGGATATTTGAGGAGTAAACTGCAAGACAATGACTATATTATGTACATTAAAGAACCATCAACAACAAATCAAATTAATAATATAATGAGCAATTATTATAAAAATAAAGTTGAATAAATCGGTCTCTGCAGCTGCATGAATAAAAGAAAAATTGAGTATGTGTTCAGGTAAAATACCACTTCCGGTTAATGGACTTGGCCCAAATGTTAATACTGATCTACAGTTTGGTGTAACAACCACATGCCAAATTTCATCCATCTATCTACAGTAGTTGCATTTTTGAGATATGCACTTTGTACACACTTTGTTTATACACACACACACACACACACACACACAGACATAACTCCGAAAAATGGTATTTTTGGACACGGGGAGTTCTAAAATTGTAACTTTACTCACTTGTGATTTTTCTGTCCATACGGTAAAGTTTTTGTTTAGCAGCATATTCCGATTTCAGGTGTTTGAATTACATCTTGATATACAAGTGCAAAGAAAGGCGTCACATAAATTTGCTTTCTATTCCACACGCTTTACACGCATTTTCAGCTCGCTCTGTCACCGCAAATGCTGTGTGAACAGCCGCCCTCCGTCACCAGTCGCCGTTCCCTGGATGAATACGTGCAGGCGGCTCGTGGTGGATGGCTTTAAGTTTTAGAGTTAAATGTTATAAAGGTTAAAAACTAACAGCAAGAAAATTAATTCAAAAATGAAAACTAAAATTATGTTTAGTAAATTATTTTATTTCAGTTAGTCTTTCCAGCTACTTTAATAGTTTCATTTAGTTTTTCATTTCAGTTTTGTTAATTATTTTATTTCAGTTTACGAAAATGTTTTTTTAATAATAGTTTTAGTTTTGATTTTAGTTTTCGTTAACTATAATAACCTTGGTTACAAATAACGATTTACTGTATTATTTACCTTATACAATTCAGGCACCTCACACACAGTTAAACAGCCTTCAGCTAAGAGAATTTTTTGCCTGATTTGAGCTCTGTAAAGGTGGTGGAGAGAAGGATGGGGGGCTGGGATAGCAGGAATCTTGCTGCTTATGCTGATTGACACATTTGCAAAACAAAAGACGCTGAAGAGGAAGTGCAAAGGAATTTAAGGTGACGCAGGATTATTAGTTTTTTTTTTGTAGGCTTCAGGGATTCTGGTGTTAACTGATTGACAGCAACATGTAAATTGAATGATTTTTTTTCTTTGGTTATATTCTTGAATAAGAGCGCATGTGTTTATTTGATATTTGGACTTAAGTCTTCACACATTATACGCTTTATGTCATCATTACTATAACATGGAAAAAGTTTTTGTTTTAGTTATGTGTTCAACGTTTCTTGCCTCGTATTTCTTGTTATCCAACATTTACCCAGATCGTTGTAGGAATGGAACAAACATGAAATGTATGTACTCCAAATAACAATATACTATTTACCCTATACAACTCAAGGCACCTCACTCCCACATAAAGAGACTTGAGCTGGGAGTACTTCAGCTGCGTCGGTGGGGGATGGGATAGCAGGCTGCTTGCTGCTTGTGCTGATTGACAAATTTGCAAAACAAAGACACTGATAAAGAGGTGCGAAGGAATTTAAGGTGGCCCAGCATTACGACTTTTTTCGTAGGCTACAGGGATTCTAGCGTTAATACATTGAGTTCATTTTATGAGACATGTAAATGTGCAGCCGGTAAACATCAGTTTTGTTTGTAATAAGTTAAAGTAAGCCACAATTCAGTGTATAATGCTTTTGATCTAAAACATCCAAAACTTCTGTAATGATACAAAATTACTGATCAAAGCATTATATTCAAATCTAACTGAAGCTACCACTTTTACAGGATCCGCTACAGGGTGAAATTATATTTATAACCAAAATTCCCATTATTCCTACCAGTTGCCTGTTTGAATTCAAAACAATACAGTTTCCTCTAAAATGTGCTTTTCAATGATCAAAAGCCAAGTCATTAGGAAAAGTAAGAATTGATCTACGGCAGGAATGTTTTACTCATGTGCAATTATATGTAGGATGTTCAATAGTTGGCATTTTAATGCAGTGGAGGTGGCGATGCTAAAATCACCATGGTGTGTATGCAATAAGCTGGCATCCTGTCCAGGGATTCCTGCCTTTAGCATTATGCTTGCTGTCTGAGGCACCAGTTCCACTGTGACATTGCTCAGGATTAAGCAGGCTTAAAAAAAATGGCATGGTATATTCAAGAGTAAGGAGCTTTAGTGTACGAATATTAGTCAATAATAATAGTTAATTACATTTTAATTGTTTAACTAATACATCTGATTAACCCTTGGCACTATAACCATGTCCCATTGTCTACCAGTTCTCTACTAAAACGCAGGCCAAATAACTCCATCTCCAGTTCAATGACCCTGAGCTTGAGGTGCTGGATTAGCAGGCATCTCCTGCAGATGTAGCCCTCATAGAAGACGTGTACTGCTCTCAGATCTGGCACGATTATAATATGCGCTGTCATCCTTGAGATGCTACCAAATAAAATAAATAAATAAATAATCCGGGGCGCGAGTGACCAACACACTTTTCTACTACACCACTTCAATTATAGAGACACACCAATGAAAGCAGGGTCAACAAAAAATGATTATTGGAAGACAATACACATGATCACTGCAATAACAACAAAAAAACCTTATACACATAATATCGCGCTGCAGCGCATCCCCTCCCCACACAAATCACGACACAACCACTTAAAAACATACATTATTAATAAAGATTTAAGCAAATGAAAACATAACAAAAAAAAAAACAATGGATTTATAGTCTTTTAAATCTTAACTGTATGGTAGCGTTGAGTTCAGTCTGTAATGGGGAATGAGGCGCCGACCATATCTCTTGTTCCAGGAAATGTACTGATTAACTGTTCCTTGAGCTGGCCCGTCAAGACCTCTCCCATATTCCTTCCTCCCGAAAGTAAAAATAATTAAGATTGGAAATGGACCCGGGTTCACCTGACAATATCCAAGAGGTGTTAATCCTTTCTCTCATGCCTTTTTCTGTTATGGCCTCCTCCTCTCTCCTAGCTCTTCTCCTTTCCTTTTTTACAGCCACCTATTTACATATGGATAGCTCCTCCCCATACAGTCTGTTGGCCCTCTAAGCCAGGTGCTCCCCTCCCTCTGTATAAAGAGCCATCCTACACATAAAGGCATGCCACAAAAACAGATAGGGGAAAAGGTACAAACTTACAGGTACATACACATATTCCAGTCGGCCGTTACAGACTGGCTCCTCCAAGCCATCCTCTGAAAAGTCCAACATCCAACAGGGCTTGCATTGCACTGGCCTCATTATTAAAATGTGACTTTGGATTACTAATATTGCTCAACTTTTTTTTTTTTTTTTTTAATTAAAATTTAATTATCTTAAATGATAAAACTAAAAAATTTAAGTCAAAATATTAAACTGCTACAATTATTTGACCTCTTCTGGTCTCTAATATTCCCCCCTCACCTGCTTGCTGTTTGTCTTTCTATGATTAACTTTTACTCTGTCTGTTCTCCTAACTCCATGCTCCTCCTATTCCTTACTTAAAAAGCTCTCCACTCACACCATTTGTATTCTTTTGTATTAATGAATCCTTATGCAGTTGCTCTCTTAATGGCTCTACTTCTCTTACCGCTACAAACTGTTCAATCTAGTACTTTTTTTTTTTTTTTTTATACATACTTCTTCTTTCTTACGAAGATCAACTTATTTACTGAATATTTGCTGCTAGTTATATTTCTTATTGTGCTGTCTGTTCCTATAGCCGTTTTTACCTGATCGGCACCTTAATACTCGTCGCTTGCATACGTACTGTAGAGTCCTTCTCTGAACCATTTTGAAGTCAACCGCCTACCTATTTTAAAATAAACGCTTTTTTACTTATGAACGCATGTGCCCTTGCTTTTTACTAGCACTAATGCTCAACTGTACGAGCGCTATATTTTTGATATTTATTACTCTGTATTAATCTCTGAGGGGAAATTGTCTTTTCGCATGACCTTTGCAGGCCAAGACGCAGCGTCAGTCATTATACAATACCCTTGGAGCAGGTTATAATATGGTGCTCTTTCCAATTACTCTTTATATAGTATGCCTTGACCTTTTGCCCCCAAAGGCATTGCTATTACTATTAAATATTTTTTGCTATGATGGTGGTTATTTACTTAGAGTTGCCAGCGTCAGCCACTGCTTACTGTTCCGCCTCGCCAATGTTAGTTTGAATATAAATAACAAGAACAAATACAAGTAACAAATAACTTTTCCAAATGTTGCCCGAAATATTCTGCTGCTTTTACTCCTGTGCTGACGAAGAAAAAAAAACTTTCTAAAGGAAAAAAAAAAGTTTCGAAAATCCCTCTACAGCTCAGTGGTGACAAAAAGGTTTTAGGAACAAAATGCATCTTTAAATTAACTCTCACAATAAAGAACACAAAACTCTCAGCAGTTCCTTTTCCACTCACAAGGATGACAGCAGCACTTCAGTATGCTTTAGTCTCTAATCAGTGATTCACCATATAGGTTTTGTATCCCTCTTTCTTTGCACTGTTATCTTTCTTCATTGGACATTCCAGTCCTGTTATGGATGCTGTCTGACGTGACACCCAGACACATGCGGTTTACTGTCTTACATGGCCACTTGCCTTTGTTCACTGGACTTTCCCACATTCTTGTTGGTGTCAGACATTATGACCGGGCAAAGGCACAAATGCCAGATGGACAGACAGACATCACTTTTTATATATAGAAGTAATTATTGTGTCTATAGTGCAGAAAAATGCAGTAAAATGTATGAATAAGGTAAATGGATGGAATTTATTGAGGACAGCAAAAATAAATGTCTTATGTTCATTATTATTATTGGGCAGCACAGTGGTAGCACTGCTCTCTCAAACTTAAGGAGACCGAGTTCGACTTTGCATTTTCTCTGGTTCTCTGGGTTCTCTAGTATACTCCCACAGTCCAAACACATGCAGGTTAGGTGGATTGGAATTGCTAAAGTGACACGTGTGTGTGTGCGTTAGCTTTGTGATGGACTGTAGCCCTTTTTGGGGATTTTTCCAGCCTTTATCTTCTAGGGCTCTTGAGAAAGCTACTCATGCTTTTATCTTTTCTTGCCTTGATTACTGCAACTCGTATTCTGGGATTAGCAAATCCCTGATACACAGGTTACAGTTGGTCCAGAATGCTGCTGCTCGCTTTCTGGTTGGGGCAAGAAAGTATGACTCCTGTTTCTCCAATATTAGCTTCTTTACACTGGCTGCTTGTCAGTTTTCGAATTGATTTTAAAATCTTGTTGCTAGTTTTTAAATCTTTACATGGGGTTGCTCCTGCCTATTTATCCGAATTGTGTGTTTTACACCAGCCATCCAGAGTGCTTAGATCTTCTAGTTAGTTGTCTCTTGTTGTCCCTTGTACTAAATGTAAAACTAAGGAGAACAGAGTGTTTGCAGCTGCTGCTCCTCGCCTGTGAAACTCTTTACCTCATTACATCTACAATTAAACTGTTCAAAACAAGATTAAAGACTCATTTCTGTTCACTTGCATTCCATGACCTTCAGTAACACTGATGGTTTCGTCATTGTGATTATGTAATATTACTTTTATTTATGTTCATTTATTTTATTTCTATCTATGTTTTTTTTATGTTAATTGTATGTTTTTTCCTTCTTTTATTGTAAAGCACATTGGCCACAGCATTCCTATGTTGTTTTAAATGTGCTATATAAATAAAGTTGACATTGACTTGCATCCAAGGCTTCCTGGGATAAGTTTCAGCTGTCCCATGGCCCTGCCATGGATAATAAAAGTAGGAAGATGGATGAATGGATGCCTATAATGTCTGGTCAGTTTTTGTCACTTGATTGCATGCTATGTTTTTGCTCTATATTCTCTCACACTGAAGCCCTAGCATGGTTTCAGAAAGAATATAAGCAATCCTAAGTATGACTTTTTTCATCAATTATTGTCTAGTTGTTTACAGAGACAATTCTGGGGACTCTAGGCAAAAAACACGATAGGGCCCTTAAACTCATCCTCCCTGAGTCCCAACATGGTAAAATCTATTAAGAAGGGGCCAGAGTTGCCTCGAAAGCTTGCATATTGTAATCTTTTTAGTTAGCCAATAAAAGGTGTCATTTCGCTTGACTTTTCACTACATTATTTTAGCGCAAAGTCTAAATTAATAAGATCAACAGGGAGGATTTAATAAATACAAATACTTTATTTTAATTTAGAGAAAAAGATTACATAAATAAAACAACATAATACATACATTATTTTTTACAGAAAATAGAATAAGAGCAATAACAGTTTGATTGCTTTCATTTTGATTGTTTAACAGGCTGTGAGGTAGGAGTCACTATATTTTTTGTGGTAGAGAAGCTAAAGCTCTGCGTAATGAGGCAATGGTATTATTTCACAAACTTGCGGAATAAAAAGTATGCTAGATATTGGATGGTATAACACTTGACACACAACTCGCACTTGGATGAGCTTAGCTAATTTTGCTACACAGTCATGTGGTAACCTACTGTAAACATGTCCATGACCCAATTTGGGTTATGACAAAATGTTTAAGAAACAGCGGTCTAAACATACCGAGTCAATTCAAATTTGGGTTTGCCAAATCACTATCAGGATCCCAATGTGATATTCCAAAGTGCACATCTTCCCGACTATGTCTGTTAACATAGGCATACTTAATTGAATTAACATTACAGACTCTCTACTAAGTACCACTGTCCTGATTCTTTCCTTGCTTCTGTTCATGTTTTGTGTTTTTTTACTTCCAGACATGCAGATTGTGTTAATGATTTATGAAAACAGTGCTGACATTTAATGTTACTAGAAAAGTAATGTTCATCACAAACACTCTCACTATAGAGATTTATTTCTGACTGTGTTATTGTAGTGTGTCAGTGCTATGCTTCAACGGCAGGTGGGCAACAGCTGTTCTTATGACTTGTTACTGCAATGAGAACCTATGTAAATGGATGCTCTCAAGGTGCCTCCCTTCCAGTTCAGAGTCCCAGGAAATTGCCTGCCTTGCCCGTCATGTCACTGTGCCTCTGGTTGTCTACAGAACAGAGACGTCAATTAACATCTAGGCATCGATATTCGTTGTCAGTTATGATGATTGGGATTGACTTTCTGAAGTGAGTCCATGCTCATGGCCCTGATGTATGCCTTGGAGGTAGATAAGCAGTTGAGTAAACCACACAGTCGGTCTACTTTTAAAATAGAAGGATCTCACCATAATGGTTTTGTTAGTTTGCTTTTCTCCTTCTTATAACAACAAGAAGACACTGTTTTAGAGTATGTGTGAAATCTCAAGATGCAGATCAATACTTGATAATATTTCTGGCTTGAAAAATGGACATGTTCAGTAAGTTTTAAGTTTTTTTCTTCACAGTGGGACATCACAATGGGATGTACCCAATACTTTTATTATAAAACACAAGGGCCAGCGTAGTTATTTTTTGAAATGTATAAAATATGATTCACTTTGGAATGCAAATTCATGTGGCAAACTAATATATAACATTATTGTGGAGAAACTGCTTTGACTTGAAAACTACTGAACTGATCCTTTAATGGTGGAGCCCATTTGAAAAACATTAAAAATGTTATTTAAAATAACTAAAAGGTGTTAATATTTTCTGCTTTATTTCTTATCTGGCATAATGAGTCTTAAAGAAGAATCGATTTCTGTTTAACAAAAGTTTACACCAAGAATTTATACTGGCAATAATATATCTCAGGAATCTGTTCCCTGTTTTGAATGATGATTAATGTTTTAACAATATGCTTGCTTTTCCTTTTCTCTTTTTCTAATATTCATGTGAGAAATATGCTGGAATGGAAAAACATTTCCTTTTTTATTAGACTGCCATTGTTACTTGTCCGTTTATGACACTCCTGTCATTATGGCAATAACCTTCTTGGGTCCCAGTATGGTACTGATTTTTTATCCAGGTCCTGATATTAAAAAGAGATTTAAGAACACCTGATCTAAACGAATAGTACTGACAAAAAACAATACTGTGAAATCTTCAAATAAGAATGATTTTTATAGATTAAGCTCTTTCCTGCAGCTGAATTCAAAAGTAAACTGAATGACTTCAACTAATGTCTCTTATAAAGGCATAATAACATAGCAGTACTTGGTATAACTTGAAAACTATTTCATATTCTCAAGGTTTATTTAGATTAGAATGCGGACAAAAATGAGACATTTCTTCAGAATGAAGTATGTAATGTACCTGTGAAGAATAATCAAATCTAGATATTTTTACAACATAAAAGAAATTCAGAGTATATTAAAAGGGAGTCAAAAATAAAAGAAAACTGATATATAAAAAAATAAAACGGATGGATATATCATAGAACAGATTTAACATCTAAATGATGCTGTTATAGACAGAAACCGTTAAGAGCAGTTGTTCAGTATAAAGGCACCATTCAGAAACAATATCATTTGCTGTATTTTATATGTTAGGTTTACAAATAAGATACCCTACCATTACAGTTAAAACCACCACATCTACTTAACTACATTCTTGTTCTCTTCTTTGTCAACCATCTGGTCAAGAACTTTCCTAACTATGAGACACAGAGACTGTGTATTATGAGACATGAAGAATCTGTGTCACTGCAATTCTCACTGAGTACTGGACCTCATGCACCGCTTATAGAATCACTCTTATGGGGCTAGGCACTTACTACATTCTGTTATAATGTCTAATTAGTGTTCTGGTCAGAAAGCTAAGATCTGTCCAATATTTGTCAAGGTTTAGTGTTCCATATAGGTGTGTTTTGCTTATTAGTATTGTAAATGCATTATACTGTACATAATAAGAAAGCAAGAACACTACTTTGCTACTTTTTATTTAACATTTTATTTTGAACATGAGGTTTGGTTTATTTTACTGTAACAAACAACATTAAGAACAATTAGTGTACAATAAAAACTTTTCCAACCCCATCTTACTGCAAAAATAGTGGTGATCCTTCAGCAAAATACAACAAAAAGGACATTTAAGCAGAATAATATCTTCGAGGACAATGAAGAATGAATGTCATGAATGATTTACACTTGTTATTCATGGATTGTTCTACTACTGTACAGTTTCACTGATCATGAACTGGAGAAGCTGTGCAGTAGGACAGGACCGAGGCATACCCTGTAACTCAAGCAATATTACCTCACTGTTTGCCAGAGATATCTGCTTTCGCAGCCAGATTGTACAAAAATTCATGAAAGCTACAGGAACAGTTAACATCCCTCTTTATAGGAACTACCATAAGTTTGAATAATTTAAAGATGAGATTACTTAGAAACAAATTTTTAGTTTACTTATAGTTTTTCAGAAATGAAAAGCAGATGACGGAGAACATTTTAAAAAGTTTATAGAAAAAATAAATCCAGCTGTGTACTTTTCATGAGGCGTTATACGTATACACATTAACATTGCCTTTCTGTATACTGTAGAATACAAGCTTTATAACCTTTTGTGATCTAACTATTCCATTCACTGACGATCACTTTAGAATAGTTTCACAGTATTTTCTCATACAGTGCACATTTACCACAAATGGCAAAAACCATGATAAAGCACAGAGGCATGTGTAATTAATACAAAAATTCTGTTAATGTAAAAATTGCATACAAATGCACTCACAATGTGTGCTTTAACATCAAGGTTAACACTAGTGAAACTGAAATCTCTCTGTACTTCACAATATGTGCAATTACAAATGTATAATGGCAAGACATTTTAAATGTGTATTAAACCTTGTTTTAAATCATTTACGTGGGGCACAAAAATTCCTGGATTCGTTCAATAGCATGGAAGATGGGTGAAGTTAGAAACTCTGCTGCTGGATATCGTATGCCTATAGTCTTGTTGAATCAACTGTTGGAAAGTATCAGGAAAAAAGCATCCCAAGCTGTGCAGCATGCAAAATGACATTTTCTATTATGACAACTTATCGGCACACATGGAGTTTTTGAACAAAAACAATTAGGCTGGTGCTTTGCAAATCCCAAATTTGCCAAATTTTGCACTCTTAGAGCTGAAGGGAAGATGATTTGTTACTATGTTAGAAATATATAATAGACAGTAGATACGGTAACAAAAGATTAGAATCGGCTTTAAAGTTTCAAGCAAAATATATATTTCTTCATTTCTGCTTCTGTGCTTGGGTTGCATTAATACTGGGAGTGATAAAATGGGGTTTCATCCTCTCTCTGACCCCTCCCACAATCTAATCGGATTGCCCTCCTTGGGGTTCACAGTCACATCATTCAACTTTCTTCAAATCCAAACAGAATTTAAAATGTGATTTGAATTTGAATTCTATTTTGTACACAACTTTGAAACTCTTCACATTAATTGTTCCTATGGGGAGTATTGCATCCAGTCACATTTCCATGCTTGTCACAAACCTCTGTGTCTTCTGCAGATCAGATCATGGTGTTCATTTCTTCCTAATATTCTATGTATATGATTTGTGAATAGCTGGCCTAAATGAATTTTCGGTTTTTGAAATGGTTTTATGAGGACCCACTCCTGAATTTATTTTTCTGAACCCACTTAACACAAGTGAAGGTTACAGGCTATTGTGAAATACAGATGGTTAAGCAGTCAACAATACAAAAACCTACATGAACACAGTTTCCTAGGATGTTGCTTTTCAGAAAATTAGTATCATATAAATAAAATTTCAGCATTGAATACTCATCTCCCAACAGGAACAGTTACTGCCAAAGGGCAGGACAGAGTTTAAATTTATAAGATCATATTGCTGACAAAGAGTAAAAAACAGTACATGAACCAAAGAATTAAACTTTACACAGGGCAGTGAGATCACCTTTTAGGCAACAATAGCAGCTTCAACCGAACCTAAATGTACAACATTAAATGCAACCACACTCTTTCCACCAATCCTTATGGCATTGGCATTTTCTTCACAGGTGCTCAACTTGCAATGTTTTATTTAGTCACTTGCATGCAATTTCACTGTGCAGTCACTAGGGGCTGAATGATTCTTGGCAGTGTGCCTTAACAGGCCTTGGGAAATGGAGGATAAGCATGCTACCTCTGTCTCTTACTACAAAGATAAGTCTGTCAGCAGTAGTAGTTGGGCTTAAGTACAGTTATAACAATTCTTTTATAAATGTCTGGTAACTTACTAGAGTGCAAAAACAACTAAAAACAAAGCGGCATTATATGGAATGCAAGGAAAAACTGTATAAAACACAATTACAAACACAAAAATTCAATATGCTAGTTTATAGAATTTTAGACATTGGAATTCAAAATACAAACAGAGCAGAACCAGAAAAAAGGATGCAATATTGAGACTGCATGCACTTACTGTATACAGGCATGACAGAGGGACATACCAATACAAAGCACAAATAATCAATAATGAAAACATTATAGAAAACAGGGTTTTAACAGATGTCACTCAGAAAAGCAAAATTAGCACATAAAATATTTATACTAAAATTCAGGGTTTTGTTAACTATTAAATAAAAAGGTTCCATTTGGAGTTCTCCAACACTCTCTGCCTGAAGACAAAGACAGACATTTAGCTGTTCCAAGGCTAGGATGATAATATGAGGGACTGTACTTTTTGGAAAATATTCCACTTTTGCAAGTCAGAGGTGTTTCAATTGAGCTGAACAAATTTATCTCACTACTAACGGCTGGAGACAATCGTGAGTGAAATTTGCTTAAAACTGGGTGGGAACAATTAGATGGTTCACCGAGTGTCTCATGTAGGTGGCACTCAAATTAGAAGCAGTGATTCTGAACTGCAAAGAGCAATGCTACTCTGATTTACCTGGTCCAACAGAAAGTAAATTTCTGATTATGATAAACTGTCTACAGCTGAAAAGCTTCCTAAAGAGACCCCAGTTAAACATATAAATGTGTGATGCACATGTTAAAAAATAAACATGTTAAAAGCGAAAAACCTTTCTGTAAAATTAGATTATACATTGGCATTCGAAGACATTAATGGACTAATGGTAAAAGTAAAATTTACATTATCGCAGGTGTTGTATGTGGTCTCTGGTGTTCAGTTACAACGATAGTATCGGATGAAACTGGTAGCTACAGTGCCCTCCATAATGTATGGGACAAAGGTACATTTTTCCTTGATTCACCCCTATGCTCCACAGTTTAAAATTACAAATCAAACATGTTGTGTCTGAAATGTATGTAAATACCCTTAAATTAAAGTCTGCAATGCGCACTACAAACACAACTGAATTGACTGATTTGTAATTTTAAACTGTGAAGCAAAGGGTTAAGTCAAAGAAAAATGTGTCTTCATCCCAAACGTTATAGAGGGCACATGTTTGTCAAAATATGCACTGCAAAATATACACTTGGCATAAACAATGTGTCATACCCCGACAAAACGACTGCTGTTAAGAAAGCTGATAATGAAAAGCCACAGGAGATACAGATTTGGTACTTCTCTTTGTTCTTTATTTCTCCTTAGACGATTTCTTATATTAGGAATTTGTTAGTTTTCACAAAACCCTTGGAGTCAGAATGCAGGATCAGCCATTGTACAGCACCCCAGGAGCAACTGCAGGTTAAGGGCCTTGCTCAAGGGCCCAGCAGAGCAGGATCTCTTTTTGGCATTAATGGAGATTTGAGCCAGCAACCTTACATATACCAGAGCAGATCCTTAGTCTCAGAGCCACCACGCTACCCTGAAACAACAAGTATGTGTAATGATACCAGTAAAACCACAGACAAAGCTACACAACATCCACCTTCTGACTGTTTGACTAAAAAAATAAAATAACTAGAGGAAGTTAACATTACTAATTGAGAAAGGAAACATGCCATGCGAGAATATACCCACATTGTTATAATACGTATATTCTTAGACCACAATGCTTATGTAAAGTTTGTTTGCTGTTGTTATAATAATAATACATTTTATTTAATAGGAGCCTTTCTTAACATTCGAGGTCACCTTACAACGAAATTCAACAACATTAATAAAATAAAAACAAACAGAACCATAAAATCAAAAAGCAATAAGGTACAGAAGTAGTAGCAAACATACAAAGATAACAGGCAGTAACTGTTAAATTCATAGTTGGTATGCCAGTTTGAAAAGATACATTTTGAGGGCAGTTTTACAATGTGTTATTGAGTCTAGCTGAAGGATATGAGAGGAAAGAGAATTCCAGAGCTGAGGTGCACTATGAGAGAATGCTCAAGTTCCCACAAAACAGAGTTTGATGTGTGGTACAGAAAGCAAAGCTGCAGATGAGGATCTGAAGGAATGAGAAGGAGTGTAAGTCTGTACGAGATCAGTGAGATAGGGAGCAACAAGGTTGTGGAGTGCTTTAAATGTTAAGAGCAGTATTTTGCTTTGTATTCGGTAGTAAACAGGGAGCCAGTGAAGTTGGGAGAGAATAGGTGTAATATGTTTAGTGGATTTGGAAAAGGTGAGGTGACTAGGGCATTAACCAATACTTCAGTACTGTGTTGCGTAAGAACAAGATGAAGTCTAGAAATGCTTTGGAGATGGAAAAAGGCACTCCAAGAAACATTACTTATATGGGAAGAAAAAGAGAGGGTACTGTCTAGAATGACGCCCTGGCTCTTAACCTGGGAAGTGATGTTTGTGTTAATATTGTTAAATAAAATAGAAGAATGGTTAACCTTAGCAAGTGTGGATTTTATTGCCGTTTAATTGGAGAAAATTGTGAGTCATCCATGACTTTAAGAGTATCTGGAGAAAAAGTGGATTTAGTGGATAGATATAGCTGTGTGTCATCAGCGTAACAATGAAATTAAATACCCTGGTGCCGAAAGATATTACCTATTGGGAAGATATAAATGAGAAAAAGAAGCGGCCCCAAAACAGAACCCTGTGGAACTCCCTGAGTAACGACTGCATTCTCAGATTTAAAGCCCTTTACTTTTAAAAATTGCCTTCTATCAGTGAGGTAGGAAGAAAACCACTGGAGGACAAGGCCACAGACTTCAAAACTAGCTAGTCATTTCAAAAGTATCTGATGGGATATGGTGTCAAATGTAGAGCTGAGGAAGAAGTACAAAAATTGATAAAAGTACCATGTCAGCTGCATGGAGAAGATCATTTGTGATTTTGACCAAGGCAGTTTCTGTGCTGTGTTTAGGACGAAACCCAGATTAAAACTGTTCCAAAAGGTTATTTTTTGAAAGATGGGACCGAAGTTGGGAGGTAACTATCATTTTGAGAAATTTAGATATGAATGGAGCATTTGAGATAGGCCGATAATTGTTAAGGATGTTAGGGTCTAAACCAGGTTTTTTCAGAGTTGGAGTAATTGAGGCAGTTTTAAGTAAGAGGGGGACCATGCCTGCAGTAAGGGAAGAGTTAACTATAGTAGTTATCATGGGGGAGATATGTGATAAACAGGACTTAACAAAGCT
This sequence comes from Polypterus bichir lapradei, assembly GCA_026402145.1. Taxonomy (NCBI): domain Eukaryota; kingdom Metazoa; phylum Chordata; class Cladistia; order Polypteriformes; family Polypteridae; genus Polypterus; species Polypterus bichir. The sequence continues at coordinate 165,534,617 of JANRMT010028174.1, forward strand.
TGTAGAAATTGAATCTAATTGGCATGTGGAAAAATTAGATTTTGTTATAAGCCCAGAGATATCATTTTCAGCTGGTAAACTGAAATCTGAGAATAGGGTGAATGGTAAGGGAATATGTGTGATAGTGGAAAGTATGTCATTTTCTGCAGAAACAGAGGAAGCAAGTTGCTGGTGGATTTTTTCAATTGTTGAGTTGAAGAAATCCAAAAAAAGTACAACAGTATTTAACAGAGAGGTTATGGTAAGCAACATTTTGTGGTGGTGTAATTAGCCTATTCATTGTAGAAAAAAAGAGCTCTAGTATTTTTCCCTCCAGTATTGATAATGTTAGAATAGTATACAGTTTTGGCAGCAGAGAAAGCATTTTTGTATTTTAACATATGATCTGGATACATTTCCTTATGTACAACAAGACCTGTCTTTTTAGCTAGGCGTTCCAACTGTCGGCCCAGCTTTGAGCTGACGAAGTTCAGATGTAAACCAGGGAGCAGTGTGAATAAATGAAACAGACCATGTTTTTAACGGAGCTAGAGTATCGAAGGCAGAAGACACAGTAACATTGTAATAGTCTACTAATTCTAAATTATAAATACTAAATTTATAAGGCTCTCTTGGTTTACATGCTTGACATTACAAAACGAAATCACACGCTGAACTTTTATTTTACTGAGAGGTAAGCGAACATCAAATGTAATCATTTTGTGATCGAAGATGGGTTATTCAGTAGGAAAAAGACTCTGAGGTATTACACCAGAGCAGCAAGCTAAGTCTAAAATATGACCCTTGTTATGAGTCGAAAAGTTGATATATTGAATTAAAACAGTCAAGGATTTCATTAAAATCATTTGTCAGTGCATCAGTTGATGTGTCAAAGTGTATGTGAAAATCACCCATAAGGATGATATTAGTAGACACTGCACACAAAGTTGTTACAACAGTAAAAAGTTCAGCAATAAAAACACTATATAAAACAGCAATTAAAATAGGTGAAGGTCTGCAGAGTTTGCCAGCTGACAGTTCAAAGGATGGATACGCTGTAAGAGGTATTAGTGATAATTTTAGGTCTTTGCAGTGAATTAATGCGAGACTGCCTCCCCTCCCTGAAGAATGGGATTTAGAGATGCAGACAAACTCAAGAGGGTGCGCTTGATTTAGATGAAAATAATCACCCAGTTGCTGCCAAGTCTCCGTAAGACAAACAGTTCATCTTAGTGTCTATAATAAAATCATCAATCAGCAGAGCTTTGTTAGAGATAGATCGAGTACTAAATAATCCAAACTTCAAAGTGCCTATGGACACATATTCCGGTGATTTTACCAAAGGAATCAGCACATTATGATCAACACATTGCTCAACAATATGTGGACAAGTGCGTCCTTCAGACAAATGTGAAGCAATAAACCCACTGCTACTCCTGCTGAGACAAAAACAACGATGAGACCCCCGGTGAATGCCGCGGTGCAGCAGGAGATCAGCAGGCAATTCATAGTTTGTTCAAAGTCGATACAATTCATCTGGTTAGTATTTTACTTTTATAGATATGATTGCATTAGATAGCAAAGTATATATAGTAATCCATGACAACCAATTGATGTTTATCATAGTAGATTTCCAGAAATCACCCACGCAAATTCCAGACTAGAAGCAAAGCAATGTTCCCCTTTGTTTACCTCTTCAGCCCAATTAAAATAACACATTAGCCAGTAGACCATCATAACCACTGGGATTTCCACAAGTACTCAGCAATTGAAGGGGCAGTTTCTACCATCTATTCATCAAAGCTAGTTACCCGAGCAGAGAATCAGTGAGGAAGTTTCCACTTACCCACACAGGTTGCAGCCAGCAGAGAACAGTTCTGAGGGCTCGTGTTAAGGCCGAAAGAGGCAAGGGAAGCAAATGCGTGTTATCAGTTTTTAATCTAATGGAAAGGCGAAGAAAGATCCGAAGCAAAAAGCAAAAAACGAGTAAAAAACAACTAGAAAAAATACACAAACAAAGCACCATCAAGCAGCGGCAGACTTCTTGTTTGTTGTTATGCCACATAGTGGACGTAATGGTCAAAGTGACAGAAAGATAGCTCAGCAAACAGAAGCACTTCTCAAATGGGTGGAGCCACGTATCTGCAGTATTCTATTTGTGTATCTTTTGTTGCAGCGCTCATTACAACGTACAAATAAATCATTAAGTTTAGTTGCCTTGAACTACTGAGCTCTTAAAGTGATGACAGCAATTTTAGCTTTTTTTTTTTCCACTCAGCCTTTCGTTCAGTTTCTTTTGCTCTCTCCCTGAAACACCAGCAGTTTAAAGGGCATGTACTATAGGAATTGAGGGCAGGTGTTTAATGAAGAAGCCTTTGCAGGGACATAATTCGCCACTATTCACTACAAAGATTTTAAATGAGATTCCCCCAGTGAGAATCACGTCCGACTCTATGAAACAATGAAAAAATAACAAAGAACCAGTCATGATCAAGTCACGTGTTTGATTCTTAGTGATGAGGCTGTCACATTAAATGTAGGAGCTAAACATGTTTACATGCCTTGGGGGGAGGGGGACACATTAATATGCCACCTTCACTCAGTACTAAATATAATAAAATATATGCATAACTAAATTGACCCATTTATCCTCTAAATTATTTAATCCAATTTCTCAAAAAAAATTCTCTGTGCCTTATGAACTTATTTTAATTTATTAATTTAGGTATGTTTACAAGCCTTAAATTTAACGCCGTTTGGCTTGCTCTCTCTCTCAGGGGTGGGGATCGATCTGTTCTTAATTTTTCTCTTTGTAAAAACTTGATTGCTTTGTATGGATTGTAATAAAATTAATAAAAAATAAATAAAAAAACAATTTCTCAAAAAAAAAAAAAAAAAAATAAAAATACAAAAGGTAACAAATTTGGTGGTGTTGCTAGGACGGAATAAACGAAAAGTGAAACGTTCATATTGATCCAATTATATTACCCTGAGTAGGTTCTTAAAACCCTCCTGTGCTCTGGTTGAAGAAAATATATATATGTATATATATTAATAATGTGTAGTCAACATGAATTGGTATAAGTACAATACACAAAAGAAACAAAAAAACTACTCTGTATTAAAGTGACCAGCTTACATGCTCAAACAACACACCATCTTCAGCTCACTCCTCTGATCTCTCATATCTGATGGCCAATTCTCTCTCATGGAACTTCAACTCGAATTCCAGCAGGCAATTGCTTTAACATTTCCTATTAATAAAATTTTAATGATCCCTCTGAAGGTCATTAAAAACTACTAAAAATTTCACGGAAGGCAGAAGACAATGTCTTTGAACAGATTTGGTTCCATTAAAACTCTACTCTAAATTAACAGGGACCCTTTTCTTACCCTTTAAGAGCCCCTTTCTAGTATAAGATCTAGTTACAGGAGCAAAATATTGTTCTTATTAGTTTAGATAAACTTTATTAATCCTTGTAAGTGAGTTGGATAGTTGATGTTACACTAGTATTCAAAGGTTTGGTATCACCCAGAAATTCTTAAATTTTTGGAGCAAAGTAATACTTTTTTGGCAGTGCACCATTAATCCAATTCAAAAACACAGGTGAGACATTACTAATGTTGAAAATGGCTATTACAGTTTAAAAGGATGGATTTATAATTTACTATTCACATATGACTGCAAAGCCTTATTTTCAGCAACCATTACTACAGTGTCCTAATGGTAAACTCCATTAACTTCTCCTTAATTAATCTTGCTTAATTGTGAATTGGTTATTAGAGAAACCTTTGTAATTGTGTAAGCACAGGTGAAATTGTTATGCTGTATAATAAAGCACATAAACTGTCCTTGGGTTGCAAGGTATAGGCATTCCTAAAGTTTGATTCTTGGTTAAAAAATGTTAAAAATGAAACAGTTTTCTCAAGAAACATGTCGGCCTATTGCTGTTTTATGAAACAAAGGTTATTTGATGTAAAAATTGCCAAGAAACAGATGATTTCATGCAAAAAAGTGTCTACTACCTTCTTGAGAGAAGAGGGCAAACTGGATTTAACCAAGATAAAAAAAAAAAAAAGAGTGCAAGGCCCAGATGCACAAATGCCCAAAAAAATAAGAGACAACTACATCAGAATTTGTAATCTGAGAAACAGTTTCCTTTAATAGTACACATTAAATATTATTATCATTATCACCTGTAACACTGAAAGTACGACTCTAGGATGTTAGTCTTGGAGGAAGAGTTTCAGACAAAGTCATATCTGAAACTAGCAAACAAAAAGAAAAGGCTAAAATGACAAAAATTTGGAATCATCCAGGAGCTCAATGTCTAATGTTTGTGTTCCTTTGGCTATTTTAAGCATTTTTTAAAAATTCTTCAACTTTGTTCCATATTTATCTCGTCTGTTACAAGATGAACCCAAAAGTGGGCTGTGTCTCATGTTGTAACAGCTATTAGGACCACAATTAGCCTTTATAAAAGCTTGCTGAGATTAAGCCAGTTCTGAGGTATTAGCTATTTTACAACTCACATTTGTGGCTGTCATGTTTGGATTTCCTTTTTCGTGATGTTGGTTTTCAATTTGACCTGTTTGAATGCTCTTTAGATTCAGTCATAGGATTCTTGTTTTATTAATAAACCTTATGATTATATAAATATTGTTTTTGTTCTTTTTTGCCAGGGGTTTTACGACTTTCCTCTCCCTTTCAGGAATTAACAAGCCCGGTTTTAAAGGGTGCAGGCCCCAAGCCAGAATGAGTTTCAGGCCAGACCTACTTTGTAAAGTGAAGTCTGTTTGTGAGTTGTGTGCAGCCTGGCATCATAAAATTTACTTGGGCTAAATATAGATTAAGTACGTAAGTGCTAGATAAATGTGTGGTAAAAAAACATAAAACAAGGTCTGTAACCATGGAATCTCATACACAAAACATAGCAGATGAAACAAACATGGACAAGAGATAGGTACCCGCAGAAATAGAAACAATAAGACTCAAGGCACTGAAATTCACACTGGCAACATATATTATATGTGAAGTACAAATGCCAAGATTCAACCAAAATAAAAGACACATCCAACACAAAACACCAAATTAAAAAAACAAATACACACACAATGCAAAATAAACTACACAACAATATGGGACAACTGCCAAGGCCCTTTTCTCAAGTCTCACAATTTATTTCCATACAGTTCTTATTCAAAGCAAATGTGGTGCTCCTTTGACGCTTACGACCTGCCACAGTACACTATACATCTGGTACAATATATAAGGCTGTGTATTACTTAAGGATTCATCATACAACAAGTATATATTTTACCTGAAACTATGAATATCAGAAATGTCATATTAGAAAATATAATTAAATGCTTTTCCAGTTATACTTCTTGACATTGATATATAATTATTTACTGTGTATTTCACACAAATAATATGTTTAAAGCTGTATTGTACACTAGCAAAATACCCGCGCTTCGCAGCGGAGAAGTAGTGTGTTAAAGAAGCAATGAAAAAGAAAAGGAAACATTTTGAAAATAACGTAACATGATTGTCAATGTAATTGTTTTGTCACTGTTGTGAGTGATGAGTGTTGCTGTCATATATATATATATATATATATATATATTTACACACACACACAAACATATATATATATATACATATCTATACATATACACATATATATACACACACACATATATACATACATATATATATATCTACATATA
>JANRMT010028174.1:165540725-165573517 GCA_026402145.1 Polypterus bichir lapradei
GCCTTATATGGGCAGGCACTAAATTACAAACGCCAGCGGCAGCCTGTCTATGAACTTAATTTAAAGTGTAGGTTTACACTGTGCTTTGTTTCCGAAGTAGCAGAACTCATGAATATGGTTGTATATATCACTCGCTCGCTTCTTATTGTTTCGCTGCCTTCTCAATTATATAATGCATGTTTTCTTCAGCGCTTTTTGGGGCTCTTCCTGGTTTTCTACGTACTGCGTGATTACGTGGGAGGCGTGATGATGTCAAACTCCGCCCCCACGGGTTTCAAGCTCATCTCCATTACAGTAAATGGAGAAAAACAGCTTCCAGTTATGACCATTACGCGTAGAATTTCGAAATGAAACCTGCCCAACTTTTGTAAGGAAGCTGTAAGGAATAAGCCTGCCAAATTTCAGCCTTCTACCTACACGGGAAGTTAGGTACAAGTTAGGGAATTAGTGATGAGTCAGTCAGTCAGTCAGTCAGTCAGTGAGTGAGGGCTTTGCCGTTTATTAGTATAGATTTCTTCATGCTTGATCAAATAATAACTTTTCAAAAGGTTTTGTTATCATTTTAAGGCTTAAACTAAAATGCTGCACTCTTGTCCTAAGAGTCCCAACAGACACTTACTGTAACTTGTGTAACATCAAGGCAAAGAAAAAAATATTACTTTTTGTAGCTCACCTTTCATGTTTCACTGCAACTATGGTAGACATGATCTCAGAAAATGTAATAAGACAACACAGACCACTAAAGTTTATATTTTTATTTAAGTCTTGGTCATTCTTTATAGTAGTAGGGCATAACTCACTTCCATTAATTTTATTTAAGGTTACACTTACAGTCTCCAAGTCCTAGGATGATTGATTTATTTTAGACTGTGACTTTTAAATACTAATGTCTAAATGTACTAAGCATTTTGCATTAAAATTTCCTTGAACTACTCAGACTGATTAGCTTGCATATGTCATTGACAACTTAGCAGCTTGGCAAGATAATGTCTTTCCATCCAGGATAAGCTCTCCTCTTATATATCTTTGGTAGGTCACACATTTTACACTGAATACTTGTACAGAAAGAGCAGCTGACAGTTGTTAAAGGTGAAAGAACGCATCAAGGATGACAGCAAACCACACCCATAGATGATGCAAAAAATCTCTCTTCACCACTTTAAACTACCAAAAGCAAACTCTTCTCAAATGCCAGACTAGGAAAATAATCATAAGAACATCCAAGTTATTTACAGTAACCTCAAAGGCCTGAGGTCAGCAGTGACAAAGCTCTTATATTGTGTTTAACAGGATATATCCTGCAGCTGCTAACCAGATAAAAATACTGTAAAAATGAAATATTAAAACCCACCACCATTTAATTCTGCCAACATATTTCTTAAAATGCCAGAGAGTTCCTCATGAGACCCGTTAAAGATGAATCTTGATCTGCAGCAGCTCTTTTAGTATAAAAAAATGAGAGGAAAACCACAGCCAATGCAGCTGGATTAGAGCAGCATGTTTCGTGGGGAATCTGTGTTATAATCACTATGGTAACAAGTCCACAACAAAAATGACAGCACAGTCCAAAACAACCAAAGTCAGCTAAAGCACAGATCAGATCCCTTTAAAAAATACATCAAGCACTGCATCTTAAACAGCTCAGTCAGGCTGTGGTTATAATGAGTTCATAACAGCTATACTCAAAATTAGATCACAGGCAGGAAAATTATATTTGAAAGCCATATTAATTTTACTGGCAATAAGAAGGAAACACAGCCTGTGAAAGTTGTTGAATTTTCTAATTCTTATTAAAAAAGCAAACATCTTTAGATATGAGAAACAAAGGTAATCTGCCTTACTGCTGCTCTAAGGAATGAGGCTCCATTGTCATCAAGAAAGGGTTATGTTTATGGAATTTGGGTTTTAACTTGGATTTGTTTATATTTATTCAAATATACTACTTTATTCTTGTTGATTCCTAATTCTTGTGTTTACCCTATATTTGCAATGGCTATTCGTGGATGAACTTTGATTAGGGAAGAGATTCCCATAAACATGGCTTACAACGGCAGACTGTCTTGGATGCAGTACACTGCGTCAAAAAGAGCATGATTTGGCATAAAGCTTTATGAGTTTTGTGATTCTAAAATGGGATACATTTGGAATTCGGTTCTGTACACAAGGAAAGGGACAATGTTTGATCCGAAATACAATTAGTACAACATTATCGGTGCCGACTTTGAAAGATGCTCTGCTGAATCAAGGTTACTGTGTAACCATGGACAATTTTTATAGTTTGCCAGAGCTACAGTTAGGTCCATAAATATTTAGACAGAGACACTTTTTTTCTAATTTTGGTTGTGTACATTACCACAATGAATTTTAAATGAAACAACTCAGATGCAGTTGAACTGCAGACTTTCAGATTTAATTCAGTCGGGTGAACAAAATGATTGCATAAAAATGTGAGGCAACTAAAGTATTTTTTAACACAATCCTTTCATTTCAGGGGTTCAAAAGTAACTGGACAAATTCAATAACTGGAAATAGAATGTTCATTTCTAATACTTGGTTGAAAACCCTTTGCTGGCAATGACAGCCTGAAGTCTTGAACTCATGGACATCACCAGATGCTGGGTTTCCTCTTTTTTAATGCTCTGCCAGGCCTTTACTGCAGCGGCTTTCAGTTGCTGTTTGTTTGTGGGCCTTTCTGTCTGAAGTTTAGTCTTCAACAAGTGAAATGCATGCTTAATTGGGTTAAGATCAGGTGACTGACTTGGCCATTCAAGAATTTTCCACATCTTTGCTTTAATAAACTACTGGATTGCTTTGGCTGTATGTTTTAGGTCATTGTCCACCTGTATCATGAAACGCCGCCCAATCAATTTGACTGCATTTAGCTGGATTTGAGCAGACAGTATGTCTCTGAACACCTCAGAATTCATTTGGCTGCTTCTGTCCTGTGTCACATCATCAATAAACACTAGTGTCCCAGTGCCACTGGCAGCCATGTACACCCAAGCCATCACACTGCCTCCACCGTGTTTTACAGATGATGTGGTATGCTTTGGATAATGAGCTGTTCCACGCCTTGTCCATACTTTTTTCTTGCCATCATTGTGGTAGAGGTTGATCTTGGTTTTATCTGTCCAAAGAATGTTTTTCCAGAACTGTGCTGGTTTTTTTAGATGTTCTTTAGCAAAGTCCAATCTAGCCTTTCTATTCTTGAGGCTTATGAGTGGCTTGCACCTTGCAGTGCACCCTCTGTATTTACTTTCATGCAGTCTTCTCTTTATGGCAGACATGGATATCGATACGCCTACCCCCTGGAGAGTGTTGTTCACTTGGTTGGCTGATGTGAAGGGGTTTCTCTTCACCATGGAAATGATTCTGCGATCATCCACCACTGTTGTCTTTCGTGGACGTCCAGGTCTTTTTGCGTTGCTGAGTTCACCAGTGCTTGCTTTCTTTCTCAGTATGTACCAAACTGTAGATTTTGCCACTCATAATATTGTAGCAATTTCTCGGATGGGTTTTTTCTGTTTTCGCAGCTTAAGGATGGCTTCTTTCACCTGCATGGAGAGCTCCTTTGACCGCATGATGTCTGTTCACAGCAAAATCTTCCACATGCAAGCACCACACCTCAAAATCAACTCCAGGCCTTTTATCTGCTTAACTGATAATTACATAACGACAGACTTGCCCACACTTGCCCATGAAATAGCCTTTGAGTCAATTGTCCAATTACTTTTAAGCCCCTAAAATGAAGGGATTGTGTTAAAAAATTCTTTAGTTGCCTCACATTTTTATGCAATCGTTTTGTTCACCCCACTGAATTAAAGCTGAAAGTCTGCAGTTCAACTGCATCTGAGTTGTTTCATTTAAAATTCATTGTGGTAATGTACAGAACCAAAATTAGAAAAAAGTTGTCTCTGTCCAAATATTTATGGACCTAACTGTATTTGATATTTTGCTACAAGGAAAGACTGATGCATATGGAACAGTGATAATCCTGAAGACTTTGGCAGTGCCAAATTGCAGTGAGGTGTGCTATTAGATTGGCAAAAGGGTAAAGGGCTTGCGCTGAAATGGAAGGACAAGAAAGATTTGTCTTTTTAGCACTGTACATAATACAGCTACAGTCACTGTACAGTACAGGCAAAAGGGAACAAGCAGGTTACGAAGCCTTGTGCTGTAGTCAACTACAACAGCACGATGTGTGGTGTACATCGAGCAGATCAAGAATTGACTTTCTATCCTGTTATGCGGAGGCAACAAAAGGAACGCTACAAAAAGATATTTTGTCATCTGGTGGAACAGGGCTTTTGGAATGCATCTGTGTTATACAAACAAAAAGCTGGCAAAACTGTAACTCATGCAAATTTTACATGCCAGCTTGTAGAACAAATCATTGCCGCACATCCACTATCCATGTCACCGCTAAAGAGACGTGGTCGACCCAGCACATCAATCCAGAGCATCTTATTGGTAGACATTTTACTGATTATATACCTCCAACAGAAAAAGATTTAAGATTTACCACACAAAGGATACATTTTGAGATTATATACTGTTTTGTCATCATTAGTAGTAGTATTACTGTTACTTTTATTATTATTTTTGTTATTATTATTGTTCATTTCATATTATTATGTTTATTCGTCATTACTATTATTAGTATGATTTTTATACTTTTAAGATTTAATAAAAGTGCAATTTTTCTTGCCAAAACAAATGCAATGCTTTTTACATGTTTTTTTGGAATAAAATGCAACGCTAAGGAGGTTAAGTCATTCCTCCACCATTTCTGTGCGGATCAGGTTAGGTTGGGGAGTATGCACTGGTACAGTGTGTGTTGGCGCATCCACCACACGAAGAAACAGTTCAAGATCATTGGTGTCCCCTTGGCCCGGTCCAACCACTGGGGTCCTCAGAAATGACAATACTGCAAGACAGATCACCCTCGGAGAATTGTGCCACATAGCTGTAACTGAAGCTCCCCCACTATGCAGGTAATGTGCCTTATTCAGGACCACAAGAGCAACTGCTCATTCAACACAAAATCAAACCAGTGATACCCAAGTATTTCCCCAAAGAGACACAGTACTGAAGGAGTCCAGCCTTCGTCTCAAGCTCACTGGATAGCGTCCATGTCTCACAACCATATAGCAAAATAGGAAGCACTAAGACGGTCACTGGAAAGTGATATGCAATGCTCTATTATCTCCGCATTTCTGTGTAGAATGTAGAAAAGATGATAATATCCAAAATTACAAACAAACCCACTACTTTAAAAGACATGTTCAATTTTGTTTTTGTAAAACAAGAATACTTCTTAGTGTGGCAAAGTAGCTAAACACTTTATCTAGAAGCCTTATGGCTGTGCACTCCAAGAGTGTTTTACATGACTTAGCTGCAGAAATATACATTCATGGGAAAAAAGTAAACAAAATTTACATGTAATATAGAGCTCTTACTATTCATCATACTTCTCCAAACTATCCAGCAGTTGCCTAGCACTTTTGATAGATGTACTTTGCCAGACTCAACCTGAAAAATAAGTGTGGCCTTAATTTTCTTTCAGCATGTTGTGTTTCCACATGGGCTCTAGTTGAGTTAAAGCCTGTTTAGAGCCCTTATAAAACCTTAAAAAGCAGGAACCAACTAGTTACTTCACAGCAATATACAGAAACATTTCTCTCTCCCTCTCTGAAACATTCTTTCTGGCTTTGCTAGTTTTTGCATATCAATTCACTCTTTTTTTTTCTTAATTACAGGCTCCTTTTTTGAAAGTCTTACTTCATTCCACTGGCATTCTTCAATTAGTTTCATGTTGTTTTAAGGTCCCAGTCCAAAAGGGAAAAAGCTTTTTTTTTTTTTCTGTTTTTGAGCCAGTAAAAACTTTTCATATACACGTAATGTTATTCAACTGTATTTCCTGTCTTTACTAGGCCAGGATTAGTTAAATAACAGAAATATGTTAACAAAAATAAAAGTTTACTATTCAAAAATACACAATTTAGACATCCTGAAAGCTTCTTTTAGACTTGTTACGCATACATTTTCATTAGAAGTCTAAGTACTTCTTGGGAACTTGGCACACATTGATTTCATTTTAAGCAAACCTTATTTGACCACACAGACGAGTATGACTGAAAGAAGTTTGTATTAAATGTTGATTACTATAAAGTAATAAAACATGATTGTCCCAATTTATTTAACCAACAAAGAAAGTTTTACTGTCTCTCTCACAAACATTTGTGAGAACCATTCAAGAAGAAGGCTAACCTAAGTTGTCAGGGATACTTTTCTGGATGTGCTTTAAGTAGATGACTCAAACATCAGTCTGTTGGAGTTGCTTATGCTGTTCTTTTCCTATTTATCCATATGAATGCACATTTAATTAACACTTAGAATCACTAAATGAAGGTTACATATTATGCGTTACAGTATTTAAAAAACACAATAATTTCCATTGTGTTTATTTGGGCCTTGTTTTTTCCCTTTTAGGAGATGAAGTTTCCCTATTAGTACAGTACCCTACACTTCCTGTACATTTTATAGCTTAAACTTAAATCAACAAAAGATCTTATAGAACATGTTTACAATAAACATTTTTGATGCATAAATCAAAATTGATGAAGAAATATGATCTGCTGTCTGCAGTGTTTACATTACATGGCATAGATTTGGTCTGAGCAATTGCATATACATTCATCTTAAGAACAACATACTGTATATATAATGCATGATGTAAATACAGGTAAAGTGTAAATTTAGATGTTCACGTTTTTTCTTATTTGGCTAACAGTCGTCAGTTTTATATTATTAAGAAAAAGAACTTGTTTTGTAAAAATGGTGAGTCAGTGCAAATGGGCCGAGGCATTATATGTCTTACTTTCTATCAGGATTTCTTCCACCTCCTCTCAGAATGGAGTTCAGAATTAGAACACACAGCAAGAATTGTGTGATTGTATGTTAGATAGTTCTCTAGGCATTGTGATTCAGTAATTATTGAATGAAGCAAATACCATCCAAAAATTTGTGAATCAGTTTTTTTTCTTGTTGCACAATTGTTGTAATGTGTCATATGATGAACAAAAATGACAAGCCACTTCCTTCAGCAAAAAATCTAACTTGAGTTTAAACATCCAAGGGATACCATATGCGTTTTGGGTGTTTTCACCAAAATCCAATCTTTGTCAGATAACTGAATAAATCTCAATTGATTCACATCAGAGTGTATGTAGGTGTAAATGCAGAAAATGTTTCTGTGCACTAAATGATAAATATTCTTGGTGCACAAAAGGCAACATGGTGAGAAATTATTTAAATTTACCTCAGTTTTGCTCTCTGCAATCTTTATCAAGAGGAATATTGCAAAATACAGCTAGAGTGAAAAAACAATTTGTAACAGAATAAAGAGTAAACAGGACAAGCACCTGTTTTAGTGCTAGTTAAGCTAGCACAAGGGCAGTCTGAGTAACTTCACACGAATAATAGTTGCCACTGGAACTGTACCCAAACCTTGAGCTGTAATAGCTGTGCTACTCACAAATAAATTTATTTTAAATAAGAAAAAAAAAGATGTTTTTCAGTGCATTAACACCTTTATGCAGTACATTTATAATTGTTTAAAATAGATGTACATATTTATTTGGTCACAAAATTAGGACATTTTAGATTTGATAGAGCATAGTTGAAGACTTAGTGTTGAAAGACTAAAAAAATGAGGATATTTCATAGCTCTGTATGCTATTAAGCAACATGCTCTTTGTCAGAAGATAAAACAAACTACTAATAGATTCTTTAAAAGGCACCAAACTATTCATAGTTACAGTACCTTACAAAATGATGCTTACATATCTTGTTCTAATCAGTACTCTTATTGCAGGCTGAAGCTTGAGAACAAAAATGTTAAAAGCTAAAACTAGTAACTTTTCAACAGTTACTTTAAAGTAGAATATGTAAATATTGAACTGCAGTAAGCATCCAGGTCCCACATATTAATACTTGGTTGAGCCCCCTCCTGGAAAATGAATAGTTTTGTCTTTTGGGATAGGGGGCTTCCAGCTTTGCATACTGGTTAGGAGTGAGTTCTAACCATTCCTTTTAGCAGATCCGATTAATCTAACTCAAATTTTTATGATAGTGTTAGGGAAACACCATTTTCAAATTGTGCCTAGTAAGGCTGTGACTGGGGCTTTGCCTAAAACATCGAAGGACATTCACACGGTTACTGTTCACTGACCCAGTGTTGCACTGGCCATGCATGAGGAACACTTTTGAAACAAGACTACATAAGACTCCTTTGTGTATTCTGAGGTAAAGTGATCAAGTCACTTTTTCCACAACTTTTTGTAGTCAGTCTAGTTCAGTGGTCCTCAATCACAGTCCTGGAGGGCCACAGTGGCTACGGGTTTTCATTCCAGCCAGCATCCTAATTAGAACTCAGTCCTTGCTGATAATAAAAGTTGGTGTTTAACTCTATACTTTGTTAGTGCTTTCATTTATCAAATACAAATTTTAGTTACTTTGTAAATCAGAGGTCCTCAATTACAGTCCTGGAGGTCTGCTATGGGTATAGGTTTTCACTTTAACCAATTTCTTACTTAGAACCCTTTTATTTACTACTAAAGCAATACATTTTTTTGGCCTTAATTTTAGCTCTCTTGCCTGTTACCATTCAGAACCCTTAATTGCCTGTTTTAGATTTTAGCAGCTGCATTTAAGTTTTAATTGTTGCCTGTTTTCTTAACCAGCCACTAGTTAATGAGATGCAGTTAACCAATAAACCAGCAGTTCTCCAGCTCATGTGCTTACCATGAAGTACCTGTGATGAAAATGTTTACAAATGAATGGGGAATTGGAAGGACCATCAAGTTTAAAACCATTCTGGTCCACAAAACATGTAGATAATGTTCTCACAGAAGGAAACTCTACAGTGCAATTGAAGAATGCAAGCATTAACAAGTCAAACAGTTCAATACCAAGTTTCATTATCAGCATGGACTGCTTTCTAATTAGGAAACTAGTTGGAATAAAAACCTGTAGCCACTGCAGCCCTCCAATGACTGTGACTGAGGACCCCTGGTCTAGTTCCTGCTGATGAGAAGTATCCCCACAGCATAATTCTAACGCCATCATACTTTACTCACTGAAGCAACTGAGTCAGATTTGTGTTTTTGGAGTGCTGGCCAAATGGGTCAATTTTTGTCTGATCTGTTTACAACACCTTTCCCAAAACTTGACTGAGCCACTTGACTTTTGTGCTATCAGGCGAACTCTAGATACAGCTTAACATGATTGTTATAGAGCAATGGTTTCTACTCTAATAGCCATATTTACGCAGAACTCTTGGTAAAGTTGACAAAGCACCTTTACTTTACTAATTGCGAATTTACTTATTTGGTGATTGCTCACATTATAGTGGCTTTCAGCTTTGTTAGACATTCCTCCCTCGGCAGCAAATGGGAGAATATGATGCAGTTTCCACTTCCTAATCAACATTGTGTTTACTATGTTCAAAAGGACAACCAAACCATTTAATTTAAAGGCTGTACAGTGCTCCTGACCTATATACTTTAATTACTATGTGTTAAAGTGATTGTTCTTTAGTTTTGTATTCACACCTTTCCTTCATATTAACCATATGACTACTAATTCCTAAACAGACTATAGTTTTAATCCATAAACTAACATACAGACAGATGCCAGTGGTACGATTATTATATACTCACATGGGCAGTTAAAGTAATTTAAGCACAATACTTAACTAAACAGCAAAATTCAATTTTGACTTTATGCTGACAAATAGCTAACTTTGCCTTTAAGGTCTTTCTTATTGTGCATGTGACAAAATGCATAAATATAATTTGTAATCAACATTTGAAACTTTTACAGAGTTTCAATATTTTTGGAAAGCACAGTACATACAAAAATGCTCAGGTTTCTACCTTTTTTAAGGAATATTTGAGAAGAACATATCACCATTAGAACACACTACCAAGGAAGTGTGAAGTGATGTAAGGAAGGAATGTTGTATGAGTTGTGGTTTTACGATTGTACGTTTTTTTTCTGCAAAGTTAGCTTTATTGTAAGATGATTCATAAAAAAACATAAGTAATCAGTCTGCTTATGTAAGTCATGATGAGTGTTTATGTCTTTGTAATGAAAGAGATTTAAGAAACAGATTGTAAAGCTGATTTTTTTTTTGTAAGAACATGGAAACTGCACTAATGCATGTTACAATCTTTGTGAGTCTTTGTGAGAACAGGTTTTACTGTTCAGTGGGTATAAAATTCTTCCCAGATTTTGGAAATTTATATATTTTTACACATGTAAAATAAAAAGGATGGTTATTGAACAATAAGAATACAAAATCTGCAGAAGGATTTATTTTTTCACTTTATTTCCTAGAAGTATTTAATCATAAATAAATTATACTTGAATTTGAAAGTAGCTGTGACGCTTCCAATCTAGCAATCTGGCCAGGCGTTAAATAATGCTAGAGATTCTGAGGTTCACCTTAAATGATCTAAATGACTTAAGTGTAGGTGTCCATAACAAGGTGTTATTGTATATATAATACCCAATTCAGGTTGTTAGGATGCAGGGACCAATGCTGGACGGGGTGGTAGGGTACATCCCCACCAACAAAGCCAAGTGTTTGGAATTTAGGAAGAAAATACACACATACATAAGCTTTTCATTTAGATTATACATATTTTAAATATCAGCACACATGGTGGTCAAATGACTAGTTCCGATTCACTCAATGAGCCAGAGGTGGAGACTGGAGAATAAACTGTTACAGCCCAACACCTTACTCACCTGGATATGCTGTCTGCCTGAAGGTTAGAATATTTCAGCAAAAGGTAAGGGAAGCAGATGTGCAGAAGGAAAAAAAACTCATTCAGCCCTTGTGTTATGGGAAGATGAAGGTGAAGGATAACATCTTCTTCAAGACTTAGTTTTCTGTGTATGGTAGCCTCTTAATTCTCCTTTATTAGATGCACACAACTGAATGCATATCACCTCTGGATTCTATAAGAATAGCCATCAGAATATATAAATATTCTGCATAAAGGAATAAAAGGTACAGCCTAAATAATACAGAAGTAAATACCAAAAAGGAAGATTAGCAAAAGATCATTCCCACCTTTATATATCAATAGTCACATCAAAACTGTAGTGGGTGATTTCAAGCTTATGGAAACCCCATCCAGGATTCTGTCATGGAAGGTCAGAACACCAGAGGCTGTGCTTTATGCTATAGTTAAAGAAGTTCAGCATTTTCATATGGAAGTCTCTTTGCCAAGGACAGGAAGCTGGGGTTGAGAATGGTGTGCAGTGGTTCTAAAATGGGTTGGTATATTTAGTGATTTTTAGATTTCTGTCTAAAACCTAGATCTTTTTTGGCCTGTCATGCCCTATCTGCCATCTTCTCTTTACTCACTCTTGTTCTGATAAATGTCTAAGGACAACTAAGACCAGGGCCAGTATTTATTAAGTGTCTCAGAATTATTCCTAGGAATTATACTAAAAGCCAGACTGGGATAAGAATTTGAGGTAGGACATGAGAAATATTTATGAAGCATCCTACTCTTCCTCCCAACTAGGAGAAAGAGTTCATATTTGCAAATGAATGACATCATGATTTTATGGCAGCCCAAGCCACAAGGTACATCACGATATTTTGTAGTTTTCCTGGAAATCACCATGATGCTTTGTAGTTTTCTGATACTAATGCTAAGGCTTCACCACAAAGATAATAAATAATAAAAATAATAACAATAATAATATCAAAAGAAGAAAAAAAACCCTTGGAAAAACCCAAGGGCTGGTTTATACTTCATGCTCAGAATGCATACGCACATGCATCATGGCTGCCACACATTCCCAGCGTTCATTTGACGAGTCCTCGGAGCGCACCCTCAGAAATTAATGTGATGCGTGCGGAAGCTGCAGTACCATTAAAAAAAACAGGTTCTGCACAGTGTTCAAATAGAGACTGACATCACTTCACAACATGATGTTTGATGAATGTTCAATATGGTGAAGCAAATCATCAAACTTAAATGCTTACATACAAATGTATTCATGGGGCTTTCTTCATCTATTTTTCACTTCAGCAATACTCACGTACCAAAAAAAAAAATAAAGGACACAGTGAAGAAAAAAAAAAGGTCTACAGTGATCCCCCGCCTGTTCCAGACCCATCAGCGATAGGTGAAAATCCGTGATATAGAAAGACCATATAAATATTTTTTTTTTTTTATAGTTTAAGCCTTAAAATACCCTTCCCACATGCTTTAAACACATGTAAACTTATTAAAACACACTTTGTAAACACATATGACGTGGATGTTGGGCTAAGGATATGAGTAACATAATAATAATATAATAACAATGTAGCGTATCGTCGATTCATTCAAGCCATAATGGCGAGCGACGTCCGCATAACTCTTTCCTTCCCTTCTTAGAAGATGCAGGACTCTTGGGAGCCATCGCAGGTCTTAAAACGAAAAGTTCACAAAAAGTAGGCTCATAACAATCGGACCACAAGCAACTGAGATGAGTCGGGGACCCACACTTGTTGTTCTTGCGAGATTACACCATGTTAGCAGCAGCCAATCAGAGCCCAAGAGCATGAAAATCCTGCTCTGATTGGTTGACTCTCCTTTTTCAGCCAATGGGCCTTGTAAGAAATCATCTGGGTACTGTTACGCGAAACTCTTTGACTCTTTGTCTATCGTAGTGACTGCTGAAAACCGTATGCTTTGTTATGAATTGGTTGCAAAGTACACTACAGGTAGGATGTACTTATAGAATTTTTCCGCAGTATAGCGGGGGTGCGATAGCTGAACCGCGATACAGCGGGGGATCGCTGTATTTCGTGACTAAAGTGGAAATTTCGACTTAAATCAACTTTAATCTTGTAGTTTATTTTGTCATTAAAGTAGACTGTCATAAATGTCATCTTAAAACTGACCCAAGTTGTTAATCACTATGTGATTCTGGGTCTTCCTCCTGCACTGACAGCAGTGGCAGGCAGCAGTCACCACACAGAAAAAATTAAATTTATGATATTCCAGCTCTCTGCAAATTTAGAATCCGGCACGGTGGCAAAGCGCTGATGTCTTGCAGGGAGTCATGTCCCTGGTGTTCCCTGCCTGGAGTTTGCATGTTTTCCTGGTAGGCTCCATAGTGTGCTCTGGTTTCCTTCCAAGGATATTCAGGTTTGGGGATTTGGTGATGCTAAAATGACACTAGTATATGTGTGTGCTTGTATTCACCTTGAAATGAGTTGATGCCTCACGTCCGATGCTTGCTGGAATGGGCACGTCCCTGGATTGATGAATGTAATCATTAAATATCCATCCTTTTCAGAGATATTAAGGAAAGGTGTCCTGAATTTAATGGATGTTTTGGGCAGTCAACAACACAGCAAAGCTGAACACTGTTTTCTCACCATGATGATATCTCACACCCCCACCTGGTGGAATCCTCCTGATTTACATAAAGTACACCTGCAAGCATAAACAGTACACGGCTTGTGTAGCACTAGCATCCACAGGCACACACATCATGTGAAGTATAAACCCGGTCTCAGAGACGATATTGCAATAAGCTGCACTTAATTGTTGCCACTTTGCAATAACATAATAAATAATGCTGTAAAGTGCACCAAGATGGAAAGGCTAAGACATGCACACAAAATAAGAGTAAAGCTTGATAATGGGGGTGTTTATTTAACACTGAATGATACATAACCACACTTTTAGACAAATCACTTTCCTTTTTGTTATTGCCAAAGGAACTGCCTCATAAAGTAACAGCTATACTGAAACTAGAAAGGACTATAAGCCCCATTCAGGCTTTCAGAGTACCTTGTTGTGCCATGCCTCCCTCCATAATTCCTCCTTATCTTCTGTGAGATTTTATTGATGCAGTGCCCCACAAACCTCTTACACTTTTCAAGCCCAGGAAAGTTCAACATGGATGTTCCAGAGGTTTGAGGAATGCAAAGCTCAGTGTACCTGTGTGACATTTTGCTGTCAATAACTCATGTTACCTCACCTAAGTTCAGCCTATTATGCTGGCTATTATAGTACATTAAGTTTGCATCCTTGAACTCCTGTGTATTGATCCTGTGATATGTGTGCTCATCCACACTTGGACAATCATCTTTATGTTCGTGCTGATTTACAAGAAAACAGCTTGCTTTAACATTACCTCATTTGGAGATTTGGGGAACTACATAAATCTGCATATTACCTCAAACATTGTAGGGGCATTCAAACTTTGGTGCAATATTTGAGAAACAGTTAGTTGTGACATACTCAAATTATCACCACTATAACGCTGCATTTTATATGCAACATTACTGACACTTTTATTTTGGTACAAGCAGCATGTCTTACATGGAGCGATTGCATAGTGAACAAGATTTTTTTACAAATATTATTCTGTCTCTGTCAAATTGATGTCTTTTAAAAGTTCACTGTTGTCCAGTGTTTTCAAAACATTCCTTTTTTCCCAGGATGTGCAGGCCAATCTCTGCATGAACGCCATACTCTGGCATCTTATACTGTGTTAAGACAGCTCACAAGCTCTCATAAATTCTGGTGAAGTTAGGTGTAAACTTAAATTAGGAATGCTGATTAAATGTTTTAACTCCTTCCTCTAAGACTAGGACCAAATTTGCGTCACTCTGAGATTTCTGAGCCAGTAAGGAACGTTTTCCTTTTCTGAGATGCTTGATAAATACAAGCACAGGCCTACCAGGTTTTACAACAATACTTATCCATAAGGTGCATGATTCTAACATTTAAACTTTAAAAGTGTGCTACAATAATTTTAATGACAATGCCTAAAGGTTTTTTAGTGAAATTAATTGTTTGGGGGTTGTTGGGAATTGCTACAATGGCCACTGTGTTGATATTACAAGCTACATCAAGTCAAATTCCATGTCACTGATATTATTATGGCAATGAAGTACAGTACTTGTAACAAGAGGTGAAGATATTTCAGTCACCATCATCTTTAATGAAAACGTACAGTATTTACTTAACTTACATATTTAAATATGTGCAAAAAAGTTTAAATGACAAAGTTTTTTTGAGTTGCATGTCAGATACAGCAGTGCATCAGCTGCCACCAGAAAATAAATTATCTCTGAGGGTTTAGTTTTTTACATACTATATGAAATACCTGTCACTTAATAAAGTCCTATAACTTAACATTTACTGTAAAAAAGCTGATGTTTCTATACCTTTTAAAAGAAAAATCATACAATGAAACCATGGAGCAATGGAATAAGCTTCTTACTGTATTTAAGGAAATGCCTTCGACTCACTGACCAATGTGTACATTAATTACAGTCTAATGAGATGATGGTAGCAGAGTCACAGTGCACCTTAGTTTTGTTAGGGTGGTCTTGTTTTTCACTATTCCTTTCTTCAATATATATATATATATATATATATATATATATATATATATATAAAAATGAAGGCATGTAAGTTTATATTATTAAATTTAACATACATATTTATTGTAGCTTCACTAATGTTTGCTTGTATAAAGGTCAAAAGTTGATCTTAAGTTAACGACAACTGACAGCATCTGCTTTTAAAAATAAAAAGACTGGTTATTTGGTTAGCTTTGATACTATAAAGTTTTAGTAATGAAAGGCTAACGTCAACAAAAAAGGGCATACATTTAATTATACAAAAGTTAAGGACTGGTCAAAAATTACTAAGTCAAATTGAGACAGACTTCACTCAATGCAGAAAACATTACCTTTTGAAAGATCATTTTACCATAAATACTTAATTTTGGACTTGAGAACACTTGGAGGTGGATCTCTTTTTTCTTATTTCATCAATATCAGCATACTACTTGGTTTCATCCCCTTTACTCATCAATGTCCATCTGCCTTATGAAGCACTTGCTCAAAACATCTTAAATGTTAATCACAAGGTTTACCACTTTTGCAATATCCTTTCTCAGAATGTTAAACTTGCCTTCCCCAAGTGCACAGAAACTGACAAACCACAAAACTTGCATACAATTTCTATCTTCAATGGACCTCTGCAGCCAATACCTGGGGGAGCTCCAAGGAATACTACCATGTACAATGTACTTAAGTAGGTAAAATTCCTTGTGTTAGTGAAGGGTGTTTCATTGTATCCAGAGAAAAAATGGTGGTGGTCTTAACTTCCATACTGGACAGAAACAGACATACAGATTTATATATTTGCTGCCTATAAATAAATATTAAGGAAATATGAACCATTTCTGGTGTGTCTTAATTCGTAAAAACTAAACACATTTTAAAGAAAGAAGTTGGACTTTGGGGCAAACTCCTCATTTATTATGTAGAAAACACCTTCCATCATTTAAAAGGCAAACTGAGATACTAGTTAAACTAAACAAGTTAGATTAACTAACTTGCTCATTTGTGTTAGCTTTGTTATACTTCTTTATCTACAAACTGCTGTTTCTACAAATCCAGCAGTTTCCATGTCAGAGTGGACAAGTTACTATTGTTCAAAAATACATACTAAATGCTGTAAGAAAGAAAAATTTTATATTTCCGTTACAGCATGCTAAACCTTTCAAGTTGACACCTGTATTTTAGAAGGCAATGGTGTGAGATCACCTCCTCAGCAGTGCTGTGGGCTGAGGTGCTTCTACATTTTTCACAGCTTGTATTTCATAGCCAGAATCCAAAAAACTCAGTTTAAATCATGTCATCTTTTGAGAAAACAGCTGTTTCATTTCATTCCATTTACGTGAAGTTTCATTCTCAATCACCACATAAAGCTAACATAATATTTGACTAGGTACCAAATAAAAAAGGAAAACTTTAATATAAACTGAAGAACAATAATTCAGAACTTTTACTTGAACTATACTGTTTGCTTATGCATTTATAAAATTTCATTTTATAGAGTTTATATATATTTATGAAAAGAAAATCAAAGCTGCAAATAGCTGGTTATTTGGCAAGTTGTTCAGAGAGAATCTTGGCTAATGGATGTGCATTTTTTTAAACTCAGGTTACCACAGCTGTTTCATGTTGTATGAAACCAATCCACAAAAATCAATTTCACAAAGACAGAAATACAGGTCACTGAGTGAAATCTGCTAAGTATTTATGGCATTGTTAAAGGCATGTTCTCCACTCTGCACTTTACTTACTACAGTTAAATAACTTGTAACTTGAGCTGCAACATATTAGTTAAAAGACTGCACTCTCCACATTAGTATAATCTTGGTTAAAAAAAAAATGCTCATTCTGATTTAAAGATTGTCTAATTATGGTAATATCTTCAAACGAAGCAACCCACGGATTGTGATTTTTGATTTAATAAGTTTTAATAAACCTAACTCACTATGCTGAAAAGATGGATTATGGACATGGATTGTATATGTTTTCTTTTGTTTTCTTTTCTGATTTCTAGGGTCAATCATCTTTTAACAAAGTGGGGGAAAAACACAAAAACGCAAACAGGTTTAAAATAAACTAAACGCAGTAGACTGGGCAAAAATTTCCAAGAGGGGAGGGCTGTTAAAAGGGAAAATTCCAAGGTAAACATTACACACAATTTATCACAACTGTAGCTAGATTTTACGTCAGTGGATGACAAACACTACTATCACAGTTGACTGTAACATTCTTGCCATAACCATGTTTAGTAAATCAACCTACATGGGCCAGGAAGCTAATGAATGGAATTCACAAAATAAATAGTTGGAAAAAGATTTTGAATTACCTTGTTTCCTTATGGAAAAACAGTGAGATGAACATAATTACTCATGTCATATTGTACAGCATTTACAGTACAGAGTGCTACAAAGAACTTTAAACTTGTCATTTCAAAGCATCTACTAATATAATGGCTTCAAATGGACTGTAAACTGTGTATTTTGTGTGCATCATCATCATCTGTGCACTGCAATTTTCCTTGTCAATAAAAATGTATATTTCTATATCAATAAATCACTTAAATCTGAACTCATTAGATTGCTACTAAATACAAAAAATAGAGACAAAGAGAAACATCAAACCATCATATAAATCTGTCAGATAAATAATACAATCCCTATAGATTTTTTTCTTTAATGCAACCAATATAAAGAAACTTAACATTACACTCAATTAAAAGTACTCAGAAGGCATTTTCCCCTAAGTGACAAAGAAATCAATTTCAGATATTCATATATTTGTGCAGTGGAAGTGCTGAGAGATTAAGTGAAATTAAAAATTATTTGTGGTTGGGAGTAAAACATCACCTTTGTGTTTTACAATAAAATAACTATCTGCTCTTTGGGATACAGGAACGTAATTTTATGACATTGTGAATGTTACTCTCTCCCTCTACAGTGATTCTTATTTGAATGCTTTACATTGTCAGTATTCTACAATGGCAATGTTTGTTTCTTTTCTGTGTTTGGCTTCTAATTGCATAAGAAAAAGTCACAAAATAAAAAGTATAAGAAGCAAAGTTAAAACCAGTTTAGAGTGAAGTCTTAAGAAGTAGGAGTGAGAGAGCTTTTACCTCAAAATATCACTGTCACCAAAGATGATGATTTGAAATATGTTAAAACAGAAAATTGGTAGAACACCAAAACCTTTTTAACACTAGAATTACCAGAGCCTATGAGAAAACTCGTAAATCCGGTCCACCTTAAATCCGTTCGCACCTATCCATCAGAGTCTTTTGTCCTGTAAATGTGCCGATTAAGACAAGCTGCAAGCACCATTACAGATCATTCACAATGTTCTCTCAGCTCATGCCTTGTTTGATTATCTGGGAGTGAACTCCAGGAGTTTTAGAGTGGAAATAATAGATCGTTACTTGGAACACATGCATTTCATGTGTGTTCCGTATCTACAGTAATCTGTGTAAACACAATGTTAAAACAGAAACGTTTTCATATTTTAGTAATAGATGTTACAAAATGTAGGCATAAACTATAGAATGTGTGAAGCCTTAAGTCCAAAGATCAAATAAACACTTTCACAAAAGGTTCAAGAACGATACAACAGCTTCCATGGCATAGCAGTAAGATTTGCCGACTTATAATCAAGAGTCCCCGGTTCGATCCTGACTGTCTCCTATATTTACTGTTTTCAGCAGTGAGCAGCTCTTCTTGTTAATATTATACGATACACACATACATTTGGTTTGCGTCTGTAACAGACTGTGTACATTTATAGTACTGTACTTGTAAAAGTTACCTTTTTTTCCCACTTTTATTCTCTCACTCACGATCATGATACATACTACCAGCCTAGGGATCTGACACTGTTAGTTTTTATTTGAAACTGGGAGTAACTGAAGATGTGAATAGTGTTTTGAGGCAATGGAACTGGACAATCTCTGATCTGGAGGGATAAAAGCTGACACAAAAACGCTGGTGAATCTGCCTTCTTCGTATCTCACCGTCACTTTATTTTTTTTTTATTCAGTTTTACTGAGCGTTCCTGTTCACGCAGAATTAATATGCACCTTATAGTTTATGATTGCAAAAAAAAAAAAACAAAAAAAACACACAGACGCAGGTATATATGATATTTGAAATTATTCATTTTATGACCTTTTATGAGGTCAGTTCAGCACTATATGCAATCATCAAATTCAAATGTAAACAGTTTACACACACAAGGACAGTCCTTCATACATTTACGACATGTGTACCTGTTGCAGTGTGCCCACTTCTCTTTATGCTGTGGTTTCTATTACACGCCTGAAAGAAAGGGACAATATATGTGACATTTTGAAGAAGTCATTTTATGACCTGAATAGTAGCAATCAGAAAACATCATCACACTAATGCAATATTATTTGAAAACGAACAGCGTCAGATTGGGTGTGAATTTACGTTGGCGCTGTTACTTAGAGTCAGATCAGGAGAGGCGGGGGAGGGGGTGTTAGAGCGTGATCGAGAGAATACAACTAAAAAAGCTAACTTTTACAAGTACCATAAATTTATACCCAATGTCCCATATATTTGTCTCTTTCTTTTTTTTCTCCGTGCTGCGTCAACATTGTGCACCAGAAGGCATGAGCTTATTCAGTGCAGTAGGATCAATGCACATGTGCTGTGCAAAGCATGCACAGAGGCCACTGTGAAAAGAAGAGTTTTCATGGCTTATACTGCAGAGGAACCTCGTTGTCGCATCTTACTAGAAAAGACAATGGAAAAAGAAAAGGAGGATGCAACATCGACAAGCTTCTGTTCCAAGACAGCCGCTTCCCCAGGAAAGTAAACTGAGTCAGTGTCAAGTGCCCTTTCAATGTAATAGAAACCACAGCATAGAGAAAAGTGTGCGCATTGTAACAGGTACACACGTCGTAAATGTAGGAAGGAAGGTTCTTGCAGCACGGAGAAAAAAAAGAAAGACAAATATATGGGACATTTGGTATAAATTTATGGTACTTGTAAAAGTTAGCTTTTTTTCAGTTTTATTCTCTCAATCACGATCACACTCCAACACCCCCCCCCCCCGCCGCGCCGGAGCTGACTCTAAGTAACAGTGCCAGCGTAAATTCACACCCAATCTGACACTGTTCATTTTCAAATAATATTGCATTAGTGCGATGATGTTTTCACATATATAGTCTCTTTCTTTCAGGTGTGTAATAGAAACCACAGCATAGAGAGAAGTGTGTACTTTGTAAAAGGTACACAAGTTGTAAATGTAGGAAGGACGATCCTTGTGTGTGTGTGTGTGAACTGTTAACATTTGAATCCAATGATTGCATATAGTGCTGAACTTACTGCTCTCTACTATTCTGTCCTCTGCATGTCTTGGAGTACAAAAGAAACAGCATACAGCAACATGTGGGGACTGGCAAGATCGGGGGGGGGGAACCACGCAGTCACTGATTACAAACCACAAGATGTTATGCGAATGAATATGAGTAATATCAATAATGTTGAATCCGTGCCACAAAGTTTTCCGAAATGTACTATACATGTCATAAAACGAATAATTCCAAATATCATATACAGTGATCCCTCGCTATATAACGCTTTGACTTTCGCGGCTTCACTCTATCGCGATTTTTTCTCATACACGCTTACGTCACTATGCATACGCTTTCTGAGAACTTTTATCTAAGCCCCACGATGGCTCCTAAACGTGCTGCTTTTTCTAAGCCTTCTGACAATAAAACTAAGCGCCGGAGGAAGATGCGTACTATGCAGGAAAAGGTGAAACTCTTGGATATGATCAAAGATGGAAATACCCTATAAAAGCCTCCTCACGTATATGAAAAGACAGCGCCAGCAGCTGCCTATCAAGATGTTCTTCAGCTGCGCACCCAGACACCCACTACTTACTCCTAGCACTCCTTCAGCGGAAAAGACAACGACGAACCTGCTGAAGATACTGCACCACCTGAAGACTCTCCTACTGAGGTCGTCCCTTCATAGGTTAGTGGTTGTGTGTAAGAACTGTGTGTGTGTGTGTAATTAAATGTACAGTACAATAATCTACTATATAAAAGCGGTCGGGATTGTCCTTCCGTCCTGTGAGTGCAAAGCGTAGCGGTATTCCGCTTATCACAGACTTACTACTTGCGGTACGAAGTAACGCGATGTGAGCAGAGTTCTGGTGCTCCCATCGTTCCCTTGCTTTTGTGCGCGATCCGCTGGAAAAATAGACAAAATTATGTCTCTGGAAATAATTAATGTTGATGGAGTACAAATGCCTCACCGCGTAGTAAATATCAGGGGAGATGGTGCTTGCTTATTCTCATCTATAGCTTATTTAGTGCATGAAACTCCGTCTTTAGCAATACAGATTTGGGCTGACATTGTATGACTTTGGACAGGCACTCAAGGGGATAAAAAAACTTCGGGAGATGTTATGAATGGGCACTTAGTATGTATCGTGATTTAGAGAGAATAAAAGTGAAAAAAAAAAAGGTAACTTTTACAAGTCCTATAAATGTCCACCATGTGTTACAGACGCAAACAAAGTGTATGTGTGTACTGTATAATATTAACAAGAAGAGCAGCTCACTACTGAAAACGGCAAATATAGGAGTGAGTCGGGATCAAACCGGAGACTCTTGATTACAAGTCAGCAAATCTTACCACTATGCCACGGAAGCTGTTGTCTTTTCCTTGAACCTTTTCTGAAAGTGTTTATTTGATCTTTGGACTTCAGGCTTCATACAATATACTGTTTATGCCTACATTTTGTCATTTACTACTAAAATATGAAAAACGTTTGTTTTAAAAAAGTGTTTACACAGATTATTGTAGAAACGGAACACACATGAAATGCGTGTGTTTCAAATAACAATCTATTATTTCCACTCTAAAACTCCACTTCACTCCCAGATAATCAATCAAGGCATGAGCTGAGAGAAGTTTGTGCACGTTCTAAGTCAGTGGGGGGGGGGGGGATTAGCCGGCTGCTTGCTGCTTGTCTTTAATCGGCACATTTACAGGACAAAGGACGCTGGCGGAGAGGTGCAAACGGATTTAAGGTGGGCCGGATCTGGTAATTCTAGTGCTAAACAAACACGGTCACTGACTACAACCGCATGAAGGGATGCAAATGAATATAATGTTGCATAGTGCAACAATGTTTTCGGAAATGTACTATTCATAAAATTAATTATTCCAAATGTCAATATACCAATGTCCATCTTTTTTGTCAGTGCGGAGTGTTCAGCGTGAGCAGGAACACTCAAGAATAAAACTGAAAAAAAAAAAAATTCACATCCATAATCATTCTCAGTCACACTCCATTCACACCCATGTCCACAGTTTTCCCAGTTTCGTTCACTTATAAGATCTGACACTGTTTTCAAATAAAAAGGTGGTATAACAACCGTTATTGCAAGTCTTGCAAGTACACACACATTGTTAAAATATCTTAAAACATATTTTTTGAACAAAAAAAAAAAAAAAAAAACCAAAAAAAAAAAAAAAACACAGCAACATAATGAGATTCAGCCATTTTAAAAGAATACTATTTGTGCATACCGCATGGGCACTTGTAGTCTCCCACAATAACCTTTCACCCACCACCCCCGGGGAGTGGTTTCCTCTTGAAAGATACAATCACAGTAATTTTATTTTCTTCCATATTAATGTGAGAACTCACACAAGCAAATTGAAAATGTATGCTTATCTTGAAGAAAATACTACCAGGAATTTCCAATAAAATGATTATTTCCAGATCCCTCCCTTTTGTTGTCTTAAACATGCGTTGGAAATTTGGAAGATATGTTTTTTCTTCTATTAAAACTCAAAGGGGATGTATTCAGAAGGTTTTAGGCTTTTATTTTCTGGAGGGGCTTTGTGTTCTAATGAGTCCATTGTAAAGTGCTATTGTAGGCAAGATATTTTATAAAAAAACCTCTAGAAAATGCTGGACTTTGGAACAAAATTTCAAGTGGCAAATACATATACACCTGCAAAGAAATACCTTTAACTTGAAAAATACTTAAAAGTATCCTTTAAATATTAACTAAATTATTTTACTTCTGTATAGAAATCAAGTGCATGTCATGGTTAAAGCAAGCAAGCATGCATCTGCTCATTATCAAGATGGCAGAAAATACATTTCTGAACAAGTACGTATTCTATTGCCTATTAAATAAAAAAAATCACAAAATCATCTCAGTGCAGTGATAGAGGAAATGTTGTTGTATTGAAAATTATACAACCACAACACACAAAACACCTTGGAAAATGTACATACAGCTCTAGATGAGGTTTATAATTTGTGATTCTAAGCATATGAAAATTTATGTATTAATATTCTAATAAACAAAGTGAAATAATTATCTGACACACTTTAAATAAGTTAAAAATGTTAATATTGTTCTTGTTGTCTTAGTGTTAAATCCAACTTCATATTAAAGAAAATGAAAAATACTTTAAAAATGTATAAATTAGGATATTGGAACACTCTACCTCTGATAAAGATAAAATACTCATGGCAAGTCACTTACCTAAGGAAAGAAATAAAAAACAGTAAACTAGATTTTTGAATACAAAGATATAAACATATCTACAGTGATACAGTAAAAAAAACCCAAAAAAACTAGGAAGTATTTCAAAGATATGTCCACATTTACAAGCATTCTTAAAGTGCAATGTATTTTAGCACAGACATGCTCAAATGTCTGCTAACCAACAGTGACTATCCAGTGATTGTTTAACTGAGGTAAGTGAAATTCCACTGTTCAGCACACAACCATTAAAAGATGATAGACCATCGCTGTATGGCTTAAAGATTAAACACAGCTTCTTGGTTATGATACAATTCTCAGGTAAATTCTGACTTCTCTGCTGCTATATCAGCTGCTCTCCATCTTAACAACATCAATCATGTCATCGCAAATCTGATTTAACCGAGTAGGAATGTGTGAATCATCAAGTTGCAGAGGGGAGTTAGCACAGAAGCAGACAGATAAGATGACAATTATCTACCTGTAAAGCATTAAAATATTTTGTTGCAGTAAAAAATGGCACGATTTACAATTTTAAAGTTAAAGTAACACAGAATATACACTTTGCAAATGTAACTAATCATTACTGTATTTTTCCAACATTGCTGAGACGCAAACAAAACTGTAATCTGACTTTTGATAAAGGTGAATATATTTTAATTTACTTAAAAATGGTAAATGAGGACTATACAATAATCCATAAATGTATAGAAACGCACTATAACCACAAAATGTTTAAGAAAAATAATGTATACCATTTGAAAAGTAAAAAAAAAACAAATATGTTGCATGACTTATACTTTTTTGTCTTTGCGTTGGTATAGTATTCTTGTCAAATGTTCTAAGGAGACATTCAAGTACACTGACCTTTAAAGGGGGATATTTTATTTCACCTTCCACTTCTTACTAACATGAGATTCCAAAGCAAGCATTTTCACAGTCTCCATCTTAGAAACACTTTATAGTATTCAAGGGGTCTTGGGGTAACATATATATCTGACTGTCCTACAGGTGTGTGGTGCACAAATGTTTTTAACTTTTATTTACGTAAAATGTTCGATTTAAAAACTGAATGCTAAAGTAAAAGTTTTCTTCATTAACATTTTCTTACCTGTGTTCTACAACAAATGGTACATCTACCATTACCAGATTTCATGAACGTTTTTAATAGTAGTAAAAGTGTTCCTTACAAATAATACTTCACATTATGTGAGATTCTAAACTGTGGTAATGTATTATGTGATTAGTTCTGGGGCTCCATTTAGGTTTAGTTTCTGCACAGTTAATCTTGCAGGGCCAAACATATAATGTATATGTCTGGAAACACTCATGAGTGAATTTTGCTTAAAACTGGGTGGGAACAATTAGTGTGCTCACTGAGTGTCACATTTCTAAAACAATCCAATGCCTCTTGAACCAGCACTCAAGCAGGGGCGATGATTTTGAACTGCAAAGAACAATCATGCTCTTGTGAATATAGTTTAAGACAGACAGCAAGCTTCAGCTTGCAATAATAGGAGAGTTTCGACTGTAGGCAGTTTAAGACCCCTATTAAACATATAAATGTGTGTCGTGTGTGGAGGGCACATTGCATGTGTTAAAAATAAACATAACCTGTTGCATGGGAAAATGCTTTCTCTAAAAGTAGCACTTGCACCAAATGCCAGAATGGATCCTCTTGTTCTTTATACCACGCTTTGAGGAGGTGTACCATTCTTTAAAAAATACTTCTCGCCTTTGCCACATTAGATGGAATTCAGTTTGCAACTTTGCAGGCTTGCTGTTTTCATAGGTGCCCCTGCAATGATGTAATGCCAACTCATACTTTAGGTGACTCATCCCTAGTAGATATATCTTCTCAGTGTATTTACATAACATTGGCATTTGAAGACATCAATGAACTAGTGGTAAAAGTGCACTTTCTGTTGTCCAGTTACAATGATAGTGTCAGAGTTGATGTAAGGATGAAACATGTGTCAGCTATGTTTGTGAAAATGTGAATTATAAAACATGTATTCAAAATAACTAGTGTATCACACCCGCTCAAATGAGGGTTAAAAGGATAGCTGTTAAGAGAGAGATCATAACAAAGAACCTTAGGAGATGCAGATTTTGTTTGTCAAAACACCCTAATTCATAAATTTACCTTGCGGCATGAACACCACTCCAGCAAAAGTATACATGAGGCTGCTGCACAGCACCCAATGTCTCACTGAATATTTAAATGAATAACTAAAATAAGTTATCATTACAGTCTAAATGGAAATGCCAACATACCATGCCAGAACATAGCTACAGCATTAAAACACAGTATATATTCATGGACCACAGTGTTTAGAAAAACTTTATTTACTGCTGTTATGGCATATATTGCTGAAATATTCAAAATGACAGAAACATAATAGAGCAGAAAGAATCACTTCTTAAATGCATGGGTGTGTATTGGTGTCATTACAAAGTACAAATTGTAATCAGTAAATTAACTTCAGTTACCATGTGCTACCGAACACCTAAACTAATAACAGCAATTTTAGCTTTTTATTTTCTCTCAGGGTTCAAGTCTTAAAGTGCATGGATTGTTAAAAACTGGGGGCAGATTTTTAGGAAAAAAATCCCTGTGGGTGTAGTCTTTGCAGTGGTGGATTTTACTGCTATTCACTACAATTTCATTCTCAGACAACTGTTTGGACACAAGAAACTAGCTTCGAGCAGATTTCTGCTATGAGGAAAGATGTTGACTCCTGGAAAACAGTTTTGAAATATTAAGGTTCAGTAAATCGATAGAGTGTGGGTTAGACATTTAATAGAGTATGGTATTACTTTTGTAAATTGATCTTGAAACATTATTTTTTATTTGAGGCATAAAATAACTGTAATATAATATTAAAACTACTATGTAAAATAAACCTTAACAGACAATTATTTTATAAAAAGAAATCAATCATCACTACATAAAGAAAGATTAACTGAAAAAATAGCAATAGAGAGCTATGCTCTTGTCATAAAATCAAGCTGTATGGAGAAATAGTTTTATTTTTAAAGTCGCATGTCACTGACAACCACATAATTTTTAACTAGAAGGTCAAAACTCTAACGATAAGAGCAACTTTTACATTACACACAAGTCATTAGAGCACAGAAAACAGAAGCTGCCAGAAGTTCAGAACTTGAGTTATAAACTGAGCTTTTCTTTGGGGGTATTCAGAGAATCAGGGCAGATTTTTTGCAAGTTTCCCAAAGTTCACTGCGGTGTGTTCCAGAATTCATTAACTAATGCAGACAAACCGGTGCCTGTGTGTGCTTCTCTATTATTATCTATCAGAAAATGATGGCTGCATTCTATAAATATATCTGTGTGGTTTTTGTATCTTGGCTACAACATATGGTGGGTGATCAAGAAGGAAATATGACCTTAGTTTATTATATCATAAATAGAAGAATGTGTAACTGTGCTAGGAATACCAAATACATCTTACATATAATGCTAAACATATGCATACATGCTTGTGTATATAACATGTATATCCAATTGAAACTACATAGAGTATATTTTTTGTCATGTTTAAGCATGTCTTTTCAGTTCATAAAAGAATCTTTCATTGATCTTTAGCTTTCATAAAAAATGTTATTGATCTTCCCAATGTACTTTACGACTACTTTACAACAGACAATAAAGTTCTTAGAAATCCAAAAGGTGATTGTAACCCAGCAGTTTCAAGTTACTGTAAGTAACCAATCTCTGACAAATTACCTCTCAAAATTGTGTTATAGTACTTTTATCATAGTGCCTTCACATATACGCTTTCTTTAGAATATTACAATCATTTTGAAGTTGTGGTGTGAATACCCAAAAATAAAAAACATGATTATGAACATTTTCTTTTCCCTTATGAAGTCTCCTGGTGTGATCATGACCATCACCAGAGTTTTTCCAAAATGCAGCCTGCCTTTTCTTATTACTAATTCATAGGCCAACTATATGTATTTTATAATAATTCTAAGTTGAAGATGAGACATTACCCGTGACATTGAGCCTGTGAAAAAAATAATCTTGGTAAATAATGCAATTATACATCTATTGTGCCAATTAAAAGTATTCACCCTCTTGGAAGTATTCATATTTTATTGTTATACAATAATGAAACACTTTGGATTTAATTTGTCTTTTTTGACACTGATCAAGAAAAACACTTTAGTATCAAAAAGATTTAAATTATTTACAAATATAAATCAGAAAATAATAGATCCCATAAATGTTTTAACCACCTCATGTCGTTGTTTTGTAGATGCACTTTTTACAGCCACGTGTTTGTGTGGACAGGTTTCTCTACCAGCTGTGCATATATGGCCAAGAAATTTTTCCCCATTCTTCTTTGCGAACCTGCTCTGTCAGTTTGTATGTAGTCTCGACAAAAGCCAGATGTATAAAATATACGTCTGCAGACAACCATGAGTGAATCTGGCTTAAAAGTGAATAAGAACAATTAGTTCACTTAATCTGAAATATTCAAAGCAATTTAGTGAATCATGAAAGTGGAGCTCAAAGTGGGGACATGGATTTAAACTGCAAAGAATAATGGTGCACTTGTTAACCTAGTCTAACAGACAGCAAGGCTGAGGTCATGATGGATAAACCTATGAGTAAAAGGTCTCCTAAAAAGAATCCTGTAAAACATATAAATGTGTGTTATGTGTGTGGAGAACACTTTATATGTGCTAAAAACAAAAATAATTTATTGCAAAGGAAAAGCCTTTCTGTAAAATCAGATTATACTTTGGCATTCAAAGACATCACTGGGCTAGTGGCAAAAGCGAAATGAGATGTGTGTCGCTCTAACTTATGACAAAACTGCTGCCATCAATGTGAGGTTGAAAGAAATGACTGTTAAATCTGCAAAAAGACAAACAGTAAAATATGCATTTGAACTATACCGTGTCACTAGCATCCTGTCCATGTTGTATGTCATTATCGCTGGGATAGGCATCAACTGTTCCATGACCCTGCTACAGGAAGACAGGTCAAGATAATAGATGGACTAAATGGTGTGCCATCACACCCAGTTAAAAGGAGATGAAACAAAACCACAAGCTGTTAAAGAAGAATCAATGGTGATATCATTTTCAGTCCTAAGTATACCTGAAACAGTAAAAGTGCCTAATGACACAGACATAACTCTAGCAGAACAACAGACAAGACTGTAGAACACCCGAACTCTCCCTACCAATTGGAAATGCCAAACATGCCTGAATATGGTTGTGCATTATAACATTTTATATATAGTATTCAGGGTTGGGCAAAAATAGTTCTTTTGTATAGAAAAAACACAGGAGATGATTATTACAATAGCTTTATTAACTTAAAAGAATATCACAGTGTACGTAGGAATAACCTTGTAATTGCTCAAGTTATCGGCCTTGCATACTCACAGCTGTAAACCTGCTTTTGCATACCTCTGTATACACACTGTATGTATGTATATCTATACTAATAAAAGGCAAAGCCCTCACTGACTGACTCATCACTAATTCTCCAAGTTCCCGTGTGGGTAGAAGGCTGAAATTTGGCAGGCTCATTCCTTACAGCTTACTTACAAAAGTTGGGCAGGTTTCATTTCGAAATTCTACGCGTAATGGTCATAACTGGAAGCTATTTTTTTCCATATACTGTAATGGAGTTGAGCTGGATGGCCGGGGGCGGAGTTTCGTGTGACATCATCACGTCTCCCATGTAATCCTGTGAACTGACTATCAACGCAGTACGTAGAAAACCAGGAAGAGCTCAAAAAAGCGCTGAAGAAAACATGCATTATATAATTGAGAAGGCAGCGAAACAATAAGAAGCAAGCGACTGACATGTACAACCATATTCATGAGTGCTGCTACTTCGTTAACAAAGCACGGTGTAAACCTAAAGTTTAAATTAGGTTCATAGACAGGCTGCCACTGGCGTTTGTAATTTAGTGCCTGCCCATATAAGGCCGTCCGTCAGCGGCAATCCAATAGAAACACTGCCGCTAAATATTCACGGGTGAAGGACTGTGCTTATGCAGAGGAAGATGAGATGGTCAGGGTGGTGTTTGGCACAAACTCAGCGAAACTGCGAGAGAAACTTTTAAGTGTCGGGTCTTAGCGAACATTAAATACAGCCATGGACATCGCATGAGATGGCACCAGCACAGCTGGGAACCTTCAATGCATGAACACCAAGCGGCTCATGTGAACTGACGCAGTGCACAGACAAAAAGCAACAGTTCCAAAGAGTGCTGAACAAAAACCGAATTACACAATTGACAAGGCAGCAAAAAAATATGAAGCGTCTGATACATACAAGCATATTCATAAGTGCAGCTACTGCGGAAACAAAGCACACGGTGGAAAAAGTCAAATGTCCCGCTAAAGGAAGACAGTGTAAAAAAAAAAACCCGTGCATGCAGTGTGTCACATCTCA
Organism: Polypterus bichir lapradei; assembly: GCA_026402145.1. Lineage (NCBI taxonomy): Eukaryota > Metazoa > Chordata > Cladistia > Polypteriformes > Polypteridae > Polypterus > Polypterus bichir. The sequence continues at coordinate 165,571,152 of JANRMT010028174.1, forward strand.
GATACAGAGGAAGACGAGCTGTTTATTGATGCAGTGAGAAACAATTCGATGAATGAAACCTGTTATCTTTACAACGATTGACAAACACGGAATGTAACTTGAACACAACACGTCGTACAAATACGAACCTGATTGAAAGAAATAATGATAATCAAATCCTTGATGACAGCAACACTCAATAACACTCACAAAACAATTACTGTATATTGACAATCATGTTACGTTATTTTTAAAATGTTCCCTTTTCTTTTTCATAACTTCTTTAACACACTACTTCTCCGCTGCGAGATTTGGGTGTATATATATATATATATATATATATATATATATATATATATACACACACACATATACAGGTCCTTTTCAAAAAATTAGCATATTGTGATAAAGTTCATTATTTTCTGTAATGTACTGATAAACATTAGACTTTCATATATTTTAGATTCATTATACACAACTGAAGTAGTTCAAGCCTTTTATTGTTTTAATGTTGATGATTTTGGCATACAGCTCATGAAAACCCAAAATTCCTATCTCAAAAAATTAGCATATCATGAAAAGGTTCTCTAAACGAGCTATTAACCTAATCATCTGAATCAACTAATTAATTCTAAACACCTGCAAAAGATTCCTGAGGCTTTTAAAAACTCCCAGCCTGGTTCATTACTCAAAACCGCAATCATGGGTAAGACTGCCGACCTGACTGCTGTCCAGAAGGCCATCATTGACACCCTCAAGCAAGAGGGTAAGACACAGAAAGAAATTTCTGAATGAATAGGCTGTTCCCAGAGTGCTTTATCAAGGCACCTCAGTGGGAAGTCTGTGGGAAGGAAAAAGTGTGGCAGAAAACGCTGCACAACGAGAAGAGGTGACCGGACCCTGAGGAAGATTGTGGAGAAGGACCGATTCCAGACCTTGGGGGACCTGCGGAAGCAGTGGACTGAGTCTGGAGTAGAAACATCCAGAGCCACCGTGTACAGGCGTGTGCAGGAAATGGGCTACAGGTGCCGCATTCCCCAGGTCAAGCCACTTTTGAACCAGAAACAGCGGCAGAAGCGCCTGACCTGGGCTACAGAGAAGCAGCACTGGACTGTTGCTCAGTGGTCCAAAGTACTTTTTTCGGATGAAAGCACATTTTGCATGTCATTCGGAAATCAAGGTGCCAGAGTCTGGAGGACGACTGGGGAGAGGGAAATGCCAAAATGCCTGAAGTCCAGTGTCAAGTACCCACAGTCAGTGATGGTCTGGGGTCCACTGTGTTTTATCAAGGGCAGGGTCAATGCAGCTAGCTATCAGGAGATTTTGGAGCACTTCATGCTTCCATCTGCTGAAAAGCTTTATGGAGATGAAGATTTCATTTTTCAGCATGACCTGGCACCTGCTCACAGTGCCAAAACCACTGGTAAATGGTTTACTGACCATGGTATTACTGTTTTCAATTGGCCTGCCAACTCTCCTGACCTGAACCCCATAGAGAATCTGTGGGATATTGTGAAGAGAAAGTTGAGAGACACAAGACTCAACACTCTGGATGAGCTTAAGGCCGCTATCGAAGCATCCTGGGCCTCCATAACACCTCAGCAGTGCCACAGGCCGATTGCCTCCATGCCACGCCGCATTGAAGCAGTCATTTCTGCAAAAGGATTCCCAACCAAGTATTGAGTGCATAACTGAACATAATTATTTGAAGGTTGACTTTTTTTGTATTAAAAACACTTTTCTTTTATTGGTCGGATGAAATATGCTAATTTTTTGAGATAGGAATTTTGGGTTTTCATGAGCTGTATGCCAAAATCATCAATATTAAAACAATAAAAGGCTTGAACTACTTCAGTTGTGTGTAATGAATCTAAAATATATGAAAGTCTAATGTTTATCAGTACATTACAGAAAATAATGAACTTTATCACAATATGCAAATTTTTTGAGAAGGACCTATATATATATATATATACATACATACATACATATACCCTGATCTACATACTCTCAAATGGACAAGTCACACGCCGTGGCGCAATTGTAGAGGCTTCGCCTCTAGCGCCGACATCTGAGGTTCGATTCCCGAGAGGGGATGCACTGAGTATGTATGTGCGCTTCACGATTCATTTTACCCTCGCATCCCCTTGGTTTGAGACGCATGAAAAAATATGCGGTTAACGCAGAATCATGTTACTTTTTTTTAAAATGTTTCATTTTCTTAGCACAAGCACAGCTGAGAAGCTTTGATGCATGTACTCCATAACGCGCTAAAAAAAATAACGCATTTAATCACAATTTAAAATCCAAGCAAAGGGGAACTTTTGTCAATGCATGATTTCCTGGTACATCGATTACACTGATACACACATCAGAGCTACAAAAAT
>JANRMT010028174.1:165581483-165624962 GCA_026402145.1 Polypterus bichir lapradei
TATATATATATATGCCAGCAACACTCATGACAATGACAAAACAATTACATTGTCAATCATGTTACGTTATTATTAAAATGTTTCCTTTTCTTTTTCATAACTTCTTTAACACACTACTTCTCCACTGCGAAGCGCGGGAATTCTGCTAGTCTATACTAATAAAAGGCAAAGCCCTCACTGACTGACTGACTGACTCATCACTAATTCTCCAACTTCCCGTGTAGATAGAAGGCTGAAATTTGGCAGGCTTATTCCTTACAGCTTACTTACAAAAGTTAAGCAGGTTTCATTTCGAAATTCTACACGTAATGGTCATAACGGTCGACAATGTCCGCCATGTTGAACTTTCCAATGTCACTAATTCTCCAACTTCCTGTGTAGGTAGAAGATAGACCCCATATTCACGAAATTTGGTAGGCAGCTTTCCTGCGCTAACCGAAACCGATGTACGTACTTATTTTGGTGGTATGACGTCACTGTCGGCCACCATATTGAACTTTCCAACGGTCTTTGTTACTTATGGGCCCATCTTCAACAAATTTGGTACGCGGGTTCCCAACGCTAACAGAATCCTACTTACGTACATATATACGTCCATAGCCTGCAGCTCGGTCGCCGTGTGAGGTGGCGTTGGGTCCCCCATCCCAACGCCTCCCACATTGTTGGCTGCCTGCCTATATATGGCCGTCCATCTCTCCGGTCTCTTCATTCCCTTCCTTGCTTCAGCACGGGATTCACGTCTCCCTGCTGATAACTGCAGCCTTTTTATTTAATCCACGGCTTCGTCGCTGTTTTATTGTTCGTTTATTATGATTATAGTTATTGTGTAGGTATTTTAGACTTGCATTCCATTGTTCAGGTACCCATTTCCTTTATTGTTCCAACCGTACCCCCCATTAACATGTCTATCGAGGTGATCACTATCGATCAAAGAACTGTCACTTACCGAGTGGATTCCATGCCCGGAGATGCTGCCTACCTTTTCCATTCTCTGTGTTACATATTGCACGGCCATATCAGGCTCACTCTTGATATCCGGAGGAACATTGTGTCTTATGTATTGAATGACTGGGACAGGTTCAAGGTGTGGACTGATGATGGAACAGAAGGAGATAATTATACTACACAGGAGCACTATAAGAGTGAAATGCTTAAGCCCTTCACCTATGGTTCAGCATGTGAGTTGATGGCTGCCGCTGAATTGTTTGGTTGTCGCTTTCAAGTGTACCGAAATAGCCAAATATTTTACACCTTTGGACAACCGCCAATGCCTCTTAAACATCTTAGAATCACAGGTGACGATTTCAGTAGTGGACACTTTGATGTTTATGAATGTTTAAACTCTCAAAAGCTGGATGCGAAGTTATCGATGAAACCGGTTGTATGCTTACAACGCTTGACAGATGCCGAATGTCACTTCAACACAACAAGTCCTGCAAATACTGTCGTAATTGAAACAAGCCATGAAACTCAAACCGATTATGACAGCAGCAATCCAAGCTATGAGATTTGAGGCAAGATTGCTTTTCACATGGCCAACTGTACGTTGCATGCTCAAAAGTAAGCTCAGCACACAGCTTGGTCATATTACAACCGGAGGGCCGAATTGACAACGTGGTATACAAAGAGATCCTTAAATAATTATTGGTATATTTTCCCTCAGTTTAAAAAGGTGTATTTTTCTTCTTAATAAAAATTTTAAGGCAGTACTTCGCCACTGCGAAGCGCGGGTATTTTGCTAGTATATATATTATATATATATATATATTTTACTATGTAAAAGTTTGGGCACTCCTGATAAAAATTACTACCAATTTATAACTTGCTAAACTTTTCAGGCAGCAACTTCATTTTAACATATTATATACCTTATGGAAACTGCAACATTTCAGTAGTGAAATATTTTTTGTTGGACCAACAGAACCAATTTAATGTACATTTAAACAAAATTAGGCAGGTGCATAAATTTGGGCACCCTAAAGGAATAATCCTATCAATATTTAGTAAAGCCTCCGTTTGCTGAAATAACAACCTGTAGATGCCTCCTATAGCCACTGACAAGTCCCTGAATTCTGGTTGGTGGTATTTTGGACCATTCTTCCATACAAAATGCCTCCAGTTCAATCAGGTTTGATAGCTTTCAAGTGTGGACAGCCTGCTTCAAATCAATCCATACATTTTCAATGATGTTCAGGTCTGGGGACTGGGATGGCCATTCTAGAACATTGTACTTGTGCCTCAGCATTAATTCCTTGATAGATTATAAACGGATCATGGTTGTGCTGAAACATCCAACCTCAGTGTAACTTCAACTTTGTGACTGACTCTTGAACATTCTTGTCAAGAACCCGCTGATACTGGGAGAAATTCATGCGGTCCTCAACTTTAACAAGGTTTCTGGTACCTTTGCTAGCCACACAGCCCCATAACATGATGGACCCTCCACCAAATTTTACAGTAGGCAGCAAGTTCTCCTGGAATGCTGTGTGTTTTTATCGCCATGCATAGCTCTTCTGGTTTGGACCAAATAACTATACCGTAGTCTCATCTGTCCACAGTATTTTAATCCCAAAATGTTTCTGACTTGTCCAGATTTGCCTTTGTATACTGCATGTAATTCTGCTTGTGGCGAGTACCAAGAAAAGGCTTTTTGAGCATTACCCTTCCACCGAGCTGTTCCCAGTGCAAAGTGTGCTGGACTGTGGAAGGATGTACAATGACACCATCAGCAGCCAGATGTTTTTGTAGCTCTTGAGGTGCTGTGTGGTTTGTCCGAGACCATTCTAACCAGCCTTCAGCTGTGCCTTTCAGATATTTTTCTTGGTCTACCACATCTTTCCTTCATAAGAACTTTTCCCGTGGCCTTCCATTTCCTAACGACATTTCTGACTGTGGAGACAGGCTGTCCAAACCTTTCTATATATATATTACATTCTTAGTTCTGAATCACAAACTGAGTAGTTAAGTGGTTACCTATCAGGTAACACTTGTGGTTGGTTGGCCAGTCAGCAAACATCAACCACGTCCACGTAGTTGCAAGAAGAAGCGCATTGATATGTGATACAGTATCTGCCAAACAATACATAAAGTACACAACACGTGTTTTGCCTTTACTGGGGCTTGTCAGGTATAAGCACTTTGCATCCCCTTATGGGAATCGAACCTCAGATGTCAGCACCTGAGGAGAAGCTCCTGATGGTGCACCACAGCGGCTGGTTCGCTTATTTGACAGAGTGAACACTGGAGTACAGTACTACATTCTTAGTTCTGAATCTCAATCTGATTATTTAGGTGGTTACCTATAAGGTGACACTTGTGGTTGGCAAACACCTGCCACGTCCTCTCAGTTGTGAGAAGCAGCTAATAGATATGTGATACAGTATCTGCCAATCAATACAAAGAGTACATGACACATTTCGCCCTTATTGGAGCTCGACACGAGACCTCTTTGTATTGTTTGGTAAATACTGTATCACACACACACATATATCTATATATCTATATTAGATAGTCAGAATTTGTGGGGTTTTGTTTGTCCATCCGCCTCTCGAGGATTAACCACAAGTTCTCAATGGGATTAAGGTCTGGGGTCTGGGTCTGGTTTCCTGGCCATGGACCCAAAATGTTGATGTTTTGTTCCCAAGCCACTTTTGCCTTATGGCATGGTGCTCAATCATGCTGGAAAAGGCATTGTTTATCAGCAAACTGTTGTTGGATGGTTGGGAGAAGTTGCTCTCAGAGGATGTTTTGGTATCATTCTTTATTCATGGCTGTGTTCTTAGGCAAAATTGTGAGTGAGCCCACTCCCTTGGCAGAAAAGCAGCCCCACACGTGAATGGTCTCAGGATACTTTACTGTTAGCATGACACATGACTGATGGTAGTACTCATCTTTTCTTCTCTTTTTTCTGGATTGCCCAGGCAATCAGAAAGGGGATTCGTCAGAGAAAACGACTCACCCAGTCCTCAGCAGTCTAATCCCTGTACCTTTTACAGATGTCAGTCTGTCCCTGATGTTTTTTCTTGGAAAGAAGTGGCTTCTTTGCTGCTCTTCTTGATACCAGGCAATCCTTCTAAAGTCTTCGCCTCACTGTGCGTGCAGATGCACACACATCTGCCTGCTGCCATTACTGAGCAAGCTCTGCACTGGAGGTCAGTCGATCCCGCAGCCGAATCAACTTTAGGAGATGGTCCTGGTGCATTTGGGACTTTTTTGGGCACCCTGATGCCTTTTCACAACAGCAGTGGAAATGGGTTTTTTGGGGATTAAGCTCATTTTCATGGCAAAGAGGGACTTTGCAATTAATTGTAATTCATCTGATCACTCTTCATAACATTCATATACAAATCATCGTCATAAAAACTGAGGCAGCAAACCTTGTGGAAATTAATATTTGTATAATTCTCAAAACTTTTGCCACGACTGTATGTAGTAGTAGTATTATCACATGCACAATGGTCTACTCCAGATAAGCTGTATTTCAGCTACACAAACTGTTAGAGATGAATGAGTGAATGGAATCAGTGTAACAAAGTACAGCTAAAATTCTATTACAACGAACTACCAGGGACCTAAAAAATATTTCGTGTAATGAAAATTTTGTTGTAATGAGATTCTGTATTTGTTACTATAGTGCTTTCTTTAACTTGTGTCCAGGAATTTGCAATCATTTCAATAGCTTCTTTCGTGTTAATTTTAAATGTCCTCCTGCCTACAAGTTATGCTGATGAGAATTTTTCTCAGCATTTCCTTGAGATAATACACTTTCAGGGTGTGAATGATGCCCAAATCCAATGGCTGAAGCGCTGCCATGCAATTGGGTGGGAGGAATTCAATGCGAACATTATCTAAATGTGGAAGCATGTTGTGGGCAGCACAGTTATCAGTCAGGAGCCGAATCATTATTTCTTCTTCATATTGTAAGGTTTCTCAACTCTTTTGAGACCCCCCCAAACCCAACAGGAACAACACACTGAAGTGCATCCTGAAACGCAATTGCAGCATCTGTGGAAGATTGTTTGTCCATTGCTGGCGCAGGGCAATAGGAGGCTCACAGCGCTGCAGTGAAGCACCACAGAAGCAAATCTGAAGTTCCTGTCTTGCACCACAAAATACGAGGCTTAGTCTCAGTACTTTAGCAAAACCAGCTTTATTCAGCTTGAAAGAGGAATGGCAGTTATTTATTGTAGCGTGATCTACCACTCTGGTATACACAAACACAGCAGTCAAGTAGGGTCGTGGCCAGGTCAGTGATCAAGTAATCCTGTTATCTGCATTTACAATTTACGTGCTCCTAACCTTGCTTCACCCATGGAGATCTTTTCCGTTTACTTTGGCAGAGAAATGCAGCATATCTGTGAGCCAGCTATTGCCCCGTACAGACACGGTGATCGCACTTCGGAATGCTCTTCGGCTTGCTGTCTAGTTGGGGGAGGTCCAAAGAGAGTTTACAAACCTCATATTTTCTTGAACGAGCGCCGCATTAATAGGAATGTTTCTTGAACGAGCATCACTGAACCACATAAAAACGTTTTTTTCAACGTATTTAAATGCAGCAGTTCACATACGTTTGCAACCCGAGATTTTTCTACTTTTTTAGCTCTGTCTTTCAAGAAAGTTGTCAGTGTCAATGGCGAAATTCCAAATTCACTGACATCTTTTTTTTTTTTGCCGCAATCGAGAACTGTTTTTTTTTCCCTAATATGAACTGTTATAGTTTTTTCGTGTCTGCCATTTCTATAGGAGGGTGACAATGAGTTAAATTCCAATGGATGTTTTTCAAATGTTGACAATCAACAAGCAAAAGGTATCACTGAAAACTGCAGGAAACAAAAAAGCAAACAGTATGAGGAAAGTTCAAAGAAAGAAAAAAAATTGCAGCGTTTCTGTTTGGGGATCATTGTGCACAACTGAGCTGCGGCCACAGAACTAACTGCTCTGTGGATGATTCATTCAGGCATTTCAAGGTCTTTTGGGCAGTTCATTGTAATGAAAGTATCTGCTGAATGTACTTTGTAGTAACGAGATTTCTATGGACTCGTGTCCTATGGGGAAGCTGTCGGGACCATAAAAATAATTTTGTAATGTTGTAATGAAAATTTCGTTGTAAAATATTCATTGTAATGGAATTTTACCTGTATGTATATTTTTCAATGCCCAATGGAAACAAAAATTAAATATAAAAGACTTCCTAAATAGCACATTTTATATGAAATTATTTACTATATTAATAGTCAAGCAGGTCTGGTAGCTTTTGCAAGATACTGTGACAATGATAAGAGAGACCATTGTCAAATACTGCTTCACTGCCAATCCCCCAGTATATTTTCCTTAATTTGGAATTCACTATGAATGACTGTTTGAGGTTCAGACTATGTAGGAAGTGGCCATATGATGTCCACACAACTTTCTGAATAGTATTTGAACAAGTTACTATAGTTTGGTTTCAAAAAGAAATTCACATAAGTTATGACGCAAATATAAATAGTTTTTTTAATACGGTTTAATAATTGATATAAAACCAAAAATTTCCTGTTCTGCTCTTTATTGGTTAATGTTGTAACTAACTTATTCAAAGTATACACAAGGTAACGGTTTTCTGACTCACTTTTTTTATTTTATGGCCTACCTTTTGAAATGTTCTCATACCTAACATACTTGCCTATGAAGCCAACTACTTTGTAATCAATAATGAGACCATCATGGCATTCATTTCAAACTTAATATACATCAATGCACATTCAGCCAAAATCAATAAATGCAGCTTGCTATTACATTTATTTGACAGTATGTGTTGTAAAAGATAATTGACATATTCACTGATAACAAATCAACCTTGAAGAGTTAAAGAAAATTCTCAAAAATAAACAATGCAATGGTTTGCTGCATATGGGTCTTATTAAAACCTCTAGCAGCTGTTTTTTTAATCAGTCAATAACAATTGTATGGATATTTTGAAAACTATTGTGTAAATACTGTGTGGGTTTACAGTACCTGTATACATTCGCAGTGTAAGAGATTCAAAGCCAACACTTGGGATTATAAACTTATATGTCAACTCCAGAGTGTAACAATGACCATTAGAAATTAAAAAGAAATAAAATCATGTCTGCATAGGGTCACCTAATATCTGTTAGTTGTAGCTGCAGTTATCGTACCATACAAATGCAAGAATTCTGGTAGCTAACATCCATGCAGATTCTGCTCAGTTTCCTGATAAATCGGTGCAAGGAAATATGCTTCTGTTATATAGTATATCAAATCCATTTTTGCATTTTTAGCAAATCTTACTTTAACATAAAGAAAACTTTGTAAACTTTATCAGGCTTTAGCACTATTCCACTATACAATATAAATAACTCCGCAAATTAAAAGTAATTTTTAAAACAAAAGTTCCAAGAATATTCCAGTAATGAGATGATACTAGCAGTATTCTAATATTGTTAAGAAAACACAGGAAGGATATGCTAACTTTTTCTTTCTCTTTAACACTATCCGATTTCAGTAAAATGCTAGTGTAATATTGCTACTGTAGTTTAAAAGTGATTTCTCTTCACAAATGTATTATTTAACTTCAACAGTATGTCTAATATTACATTTTCTTTCATAAACTACTAAACCATTGTCAGTAATTCTAGTGACCTTATGTACAACTTAAACAAATGTCTTTCCTTTTTTTTTTTTTTCTAACCATGACAGAAAATTATGCGATCTCGCAGCAACAGCTTGGAAAACTCTGTGAGGAGAAAGCGTTCCCAGCACCATGTGCACTCTCGACACAGGAAATCAGAACAAGAATCGCAGATTGAAGAGACTGCTGGGGCCAATTGGACAGCTGGGGAACATGATGCTTTCCAAAATACTGGAACTATTCTAAGGAATCACAAGAAGAGATTACCACAGGGCCACAAAACAAACAAACAAAAAGGCATAACAGCAGGGAAGGGCAAGGACCTGTCGAGGGATGACCTCCTTTTCCTGCTCAGCATGCTTGAAGGGGAACTCCAGGTAACAAACAAACAAACACAAAAAAAAAAAATCGATCACATAATTTAAAATGTTCTTTATTTGATCTGGTATTATTGAACACTTTCTTAAATAATGCTGGAATGCTGGATGTTACAACAGTTAAGCAAATAAATTTTAATCAATTTCAATTTTCAAACATCAATTTTGAAACAAAATGTGTATTACAGTTGTCTAAGAATCCTGAACAAAACACAATTATTCCTCGATGGGTTAAAAAAAAAAAATCAACCAGCTACTGCAATGTCTGATGGGATTACAAAAAGTTAAAAAAATATATTAAAAATCAGAATGCGATGGTTTGTAAATTATATAAAACCTATATTTAACTGGAAATAGTACATAGACTTCTTTTGGCTGCTCCCGTTAGGGGTTGCCACAGCGGATCATCTTCTTCCATATCTTCCTGTCCTCTGCATCTTGCTCTGTTACACCCATCACCTGCATGTCCTCTCTCACCATATCCATAAATCTTTTCTTAGGCCTCTTGCCTGGCAGCTCTATCCTTACCATCCTTTCCCAATATATCCAGCATCTCTCCTCTGCACATGTCCAAACCAATGCAATCTCACCTCTCTGAATTCGTCTCCAAACCGTCCAACCTTAGCTGACCCTCTAATGTACTCCTTTCTAATCCTGTCCATCCTCGTCACACCCAATGCAAATCTTTAACTCCTCTAGCTCTGTCTCCTGCTTTCCGGTCAGTGCCACCGTCTCCAACCCATATAACATAGCTGGTCCCTTTCACTCTTGTTGATACCCGTCTGTCACAAATTATTTCTGACACTCTTCTCCACAATCCCCGATACTCTGTACTGTTGATCCTAAGTATTTAAACTCATTCACCTTCGCCAAGTCTACTCCCTCCATCCTCACCATTCCACTGACCTCCCCCTCATTTACACACATGTATTCTGTCTTGTTCCTACTGTCCTTCATTCCTCTCCTCTCTAGAGCATATCTCTAACTCTCCAGGGTATCTTCAGCCTGCTCCCTACAGATCACAATGTCATCAGCAAACATCTTAGTCCATGGGGACTCCTGTCTAATCTTGTCTGTCAACTTGTACATGTTGAAACTGAGAACTTTTGTTTTTTGAAAAATATATGCTCATTTTGAATTTGATGCCACATTTCAAAAAAGTTGGGACAAGGGTATGTTTACCATTGTGTTGCATCAGCTCTTCTTTTAACAACACTCTGTAAATGTTTGGGAACTGAGGAGACCAATTGTTATAGTTCTAAATGTGAAATGTTGTCCTATTCTTGCCTGACACAGGATCAACAGATCTGGTTGTCCTTGGTTGTATTTTTTGTTTCATAATGTGCCAAATGTTTCAACAGGTGACAAGACTTGACTGTAGACAGGCCAGTTTAACACCTGGACTCTTACTACAGAGTCATGCTGTTGCAATGTGTGCAGAATGTGGTTGGGCATTGCCTTCCTGAAATAAGCAATGCTTTCTTCAAACAAAATATCATCTGGAAGGAAGTATATGTTGCTCCAAAACCTGTATATATCATTCAGCATTAATGGTGCCTTCTTAGTTCTGCAAGCTACCTATGCCTTATGTAGTAATGCAACCCTGTACCATCATGGATGCTGGATTTTGAAAAGGTCCCTCTTCTCTTTAGCCTAGAGGAAGGACACTGTCTATGATTTCCAAAAAGAATTTCAAATTTGAATCTGTCAGACTACAAGACAGTTTTCCACTTCACTCACCTCAGTCCATGTTAAATGAGCTTGGGCTCAGAAAAGGCATTGGTGTTTTGAATCATGTAATAATTTATGGATGCAGCAACAAACTGTTTTCACAGACTATGGTTTAGGAAGTGTTCCTGAGCTCATGCAGTGATTTCCACTACAGAATCGTGTGAGTTTTTAATGAGCTCATGCATTTCCGCCTTGTCCCTTGTGTATAGAGATTCTGGATACTCTGAATCTTTTAATGGTGTTATGTAATGAATGAAATTCCCAAATTTTTTTAAATTAAGTTGAGTGATGCTATTCTTAAATTGTAGCAGTATGTGAATTCTTATGTTGCTGTTTTGTATCAAACCTCTTCACATCTTTCACACAGTGATGAACCCCTACCTATTTTTACTTCTGAAAGACTCTGCCTCTCTGTGATGCTCTTTATATACCCAGTCATGTTACTGATCTGTTGCCAATTAACCTAATTAGTTGTCAGATGTTCAATCGGGTGTTTTTTTTTTTTTTTTTTTTTTTTTTTTTAAAAAGCAATACACACATGTCCCTTTCCAACTGTTTTTATTTACATTTCACACAGCATTCCAACATTTTTGGAAGCAGGGTTGAACAAATACATTCTACTTTGGGTGAAATGACAGAACCAAATTAGCTCAAGAATTGGTGATATTATTTTAATTATATAGATTGTTGCAAAAAATGTGCTCATATCAAGCAAAGAATCCAGAATCAAAAGACATTGCCATTACAAATACGTTAACATCAAAAATGCTTTGTGATTCAACTCTTACTTGCTGGTCATCATTAATGCATACCGAACATCCACATTCTTGTGTCATTAGCAAACCAATATAAGGTTTGATATGTTCTTCCATTGTTGCACTCACAGTTCAGTTCAAAGTTTATTGTCATGTACACAGTAAGGAAACATGTTTCCCTGTACAATGAAAGTCTTTCTTTGCTGTCCACACCAAATGCCAATGGTTAACAAACCAACGTATAAAGATAAATAATAAATAGCAAATAGATAATAAGTAACAGATTCAGCATAAAGTATAAAAAATAGAAGTATAAAGTGTAATGTGCAGGTAGGTGTGTGATAGACAAGTCAAATACAGTTGTGTGAGGTAGATAGAATGAGGTGAACTATGGTTATAAACTCCAGTCAGTTATTTAGGAGTTTAATGGCCTTGGGAAAGAAAGAGTTCTTTAGCCTGGAAGTCCAGCATTTCATACTATGTGAGTTAGCAATGTCCAGCAATGCCTGTCTGCTGTATGATAGTAGTGCAAAGCATTTGAGCACTGCAGAGAAGGCAAAAAACAAAAACACAAAACAAAACAAAAAAAAATGGCATGGAGCGAGCGAGCAAACACGTCTGCCACAGAGGGCGCTATTTTCATACCTATGACTAATTTATTCAACAAGATTTACATGCAAATTAATTTCCTTTATGAGATATTCATTCCTAGTTATCTAAAAAAATTGAACACAACTGGAAACCATTTATGCTTTAGATAGATATATAGATACTTTATTAATCCCAAGGGGAAATTCACATAATCCAGCAGCAGTATACTGATACAAAAAAAAAACCACAATATTAAATTAAATAGTAATAAAAATGCATGTAAAAGCAGGCTATAACTTGAGTAATGTTAGCATTTACTCCCCCGGGTGGAATTGAAGAGTTGCATAGTTTGGGGGAGGAACGATCTCCTCAGTCTGTCAGTGGAGCAGGACAGTGACAAAAGTCTGTCGCTGAAGCTACTTCTCTGTCTGGAGCTCATTAGAACATATAATAAAAATTGTGCATTTCTATTTTATATTATGTCTTTATTTATTTTTTTAAAATTTTTAATAAGAGGTGAATGCTCCACATGGAGTAAGGTCATCAGTGGAGCCCCTCAGGGATGTCCTTGGACCATTACTTTTTCTGATTTATATTAAATGACATTGATTCTGGTATAGTTAGTAAACGTGAAATTCACAGAAGACACTAAAATTAGAGGGATGGAAGACACTCTGAAGGTAGCAAAAAGACAACTTTCAGAACTGGGTGAACATCAAGAAAATACAGTTTAATGTAGGTAAGTACATGTGCTACACATGGGCAAAAGGAACTTCAATTGTAAATACAAGATGGGAGACATTGTTATATAGGAAATGGATTTAGACTAATTCCATGTCAAATCAACCAATGGCCTATGCACTTCAGAATCAAAAAATTCTGGAAAAATTACCAGATGTACCCATGTGAGTCAGGAAACACCCTGTAAAATGTTTTTGAAGCAAGATCAATACTTTCCAAAATACAGCCAGTTTACTGAGGAGAGTGGTGCGTCGATTTTATGTGGCCTCGTTTTTTCATCAAATTTCACAAGTCCAGAGCTCAAGAACTAAACCAAACAAGCATGCTTTATACGGTGGTACAATAATTGGCATAGTATGTGATGAAATTAAAACATTTGGTCCAGATGATCCTGCATGGTGGTCAAAGCAGCCCAAAGAAATTGACCAAAATGTGAGTTTTTGGCTTAGCTATGTTTAGGCCTCAGAAACACATATTTGTAACCAACACAGACTTTTGATTTTTTTCCTTATTCAGACAACTATGCAGACTTTCTGAAAAAAAAAAAACAATAAACAGAAAAGTAATTGTATCAGGGTTTGAACAGCAGATCTCTCAAATCCAAAATATCATTTTGGATTTCATTTTCAGATCACCCTAACGGCATGTGGGAATGTGCAGATCATTTTTAAAATGTTTCATTTATTTTACATCATCCCTTCTTCCTCAAAACATAATCTTACTTTTCTTATGCAAATCTTCCGTGTTTATTTTCCATCCTAAACGTAGGCCATGTGTCAATAATGGTAATCATTGAGTTTTCAATCAGTAAGTTATTAAAACTGAAATATTTTCATATCAAATGAGAATGTCCTCTCTCATGTTGATGAACAGAGAATGTGACTCTCCATGGCCAAAAGAGTACCTGCTACTCAAGAATATTACTGTTAAATCTCTAGAGAAGACGGCAAACTCAAAGTCAGCCAGGTGTCTGCTGAAGAAAATTAATTGACTTTCTGAATATTCACCACTGAAGAAGCAGCTGAGATCTTGCCCTCTTACGATCATACTCCTAATGAATCAGATACGTCCCACATATAAGAAAAATGTCCTGTTGAAGGCTATGCTGGGTGCATGTATGATAAAAAATGTTGGATTGGTGTGATTTGTGACAAGAGTGAAGCTGAATCAGGCATCCAAACTATCCTGCACAGTCTTTCTATTGGCCACTGAGAAACGATATTTGTTGGGTGCCATTACAGTGTGTCACTGCACTGTTTAGTGCACCTACAACAGTCAGCGGGAGGCAGTACCATCTTGATCTCAAAGACAAAGATGCTCTATACTCTGTACTTCGATTTAAACAGAAATGAAATGGGTCACATTCCTGCTGCTGCTATACCAAGATGTTCATTTCATTATAACTAGTATTGTATTTAATGATATATCAAGCAGCTGCTGTTCATGTGTTGTGCTTAATGTACCTTTGGTGAATTCTATACACGTTAGTGATGAAGAACTTGATGATTATCATTACTGACAAATGGTGAATTTAACCCATGTTTAGAAAGTAAAATAAAAATGAAATGTTTCAAATAAGAAAGGTAAGACTTCTTTTTTGAGAAAGAAGGGGTCATGTAGGATACAGAAAAAACAATTTTAAAAATGTCTGGACATTTCCACAGTATATTAATTTGGGCTGAAAATTAGACCCACTCAAAATGATTTTTTCACATTTGAGATGTCTGCTGGTCAAACCCTGATGCAATTTGCTGTTTGTTTATAACCTTTTAAAAAGCACTGTGTAGGTATACGTTCTGAAAGCCTGAAAATGGCAAAGCCAAAGATGCAAAATATTTTTTTTGTATTTTTGATGGTCTGCTCTTACCATGTGGTGTCATCTGAACCAAACATTTTGATTTCATTACGTACTATACCTATAATGGTACCAATATGCAAAATTTGCTAGGTGGTTGAGATATGGTCTTGTGAAATTAATGAAAAAATTTGACACCCCTCTCCTCTCACAAAATTGGCTGTATCTTAGAAAGTACTGATCTTACATCAAGATAATTGTACAGAGCGTCCCCTGCGTAATATGGGTACAACAGGTATTTTTTTCAGAATATTTGAGACCGAGGCACATTGGGTTTCTTGAAATATGGGTTGAATTGACATGGAATGACCCTTTAGGAGTTTATGTTAAAAACATTTTCATCAACTAAGCAATGTACAGAAGCAATTAAAAAACATTAGGTCATATAATGAAAACTGTTGAATTATGTCAAGGAATGTTATGCTCAAACTATATAATGTACTAGTAAGACTACATCTGGCAAATTATGTGCAGTTCTGGTTACCACAATACAAGAAAAAGTTAGCAACACTTGAAGCTGTGCGGAGGAGAGCAACCAAGAGCATCCCAGGACTCAAGTACACGTCACACTCTGAGAATTAAACCTGTTTAGTTGCCAGCAGAGGAGACTGCGTGGAGACCTAATTCAGTTATTTAAAATCCTCAAAGGTACTGGTAAAGTAGATACAGCAACAGTTTTTTTGACTTAAGAGTGAATCGTGTACTTGAGGATAGCACTAAGGGGAACTGCATTTAAAACTGAAGCCAAGAAGCACTTCTTTGTGCAAAAAGTTGTGGGACTCTGGAACAAACTACCAAGACATGTATTCAAAGCAGAAACCTTGAAAACCTTTAAGTAGAATCTGAAAGAGATATTGGGACAGCTTAGCTGTTACTAAACAAACAGGCTTGGTAGACTGAATGGTCTCCTCTCATTTGTCAAATTTCTTTTGTTCTTATTATAAAACCTTTTAGCATGATTTATATATAAACGTATTTTGCATGAACTACCTACTATCTGAATGGTTGGAGAATATAAGTTAGACAAATGTTATAGCTTTTTTTTCTGAGTACCAGACGAGTACTAAACTTGAAGGTGAGGCAACTGAACAGTTTTAATTTTACACCCAGTGACTCTTTAAAAGCTGCAAGACTGAACCAGTCAGATTTTCTTAGTCATTTACCTCTGTGTACAAGTAGGGATATTCTGGTAAAAAAAAGCTTTGTACCTGCTACACTTGTCACTTACTAATTTGAAGTTATAATCTATCTGATTTTATTTTACACACTGAAATCTCTCCACCTGGGTTTGTATTACTACAGTTGACTCCCTGTGTCATTTGTTGTAAAGCAGGATACATAATCAGGTCTTCTGCTGCCACTAATTAAAAAAAGTGACCACGCTATACTTATGCTAACAACAAGACTTAACTTAATTGGCCACTATGCCAATTCTCATTGTAAAAGGAACTGACAATACATAGATTTGGAGTATCAGGGGTGACGTGTAAAATTCAGGGCACCAGCAAATCATTGTATAAATTTTGATTTCCCTGTCTTTAATTCTCTACATATTGTACTTCAGGTACCCCAAATTCTGTAAGTAAAACATAAATGCAAACAAAGTTACACCTGCTGTTTGGGAGTTTTCAGGTTAAATTCAAGGTGGGTACCGATTCTATGAATGCCAACAATAGTATTTTAAACATCACAAAACTTTTCACTTCTAGATTAATCCTATTTATACATCTGATTAACTTGAATGTTTTATAATATATAATAATAATGATGAGGAAATACTGTAAATTACAATGCAACATTTAGTATATACTGATTTCATTAGGAAAGCATTTAAAGACTCTGTGTTAAAATTTATATATAAAAGAACTAGCTCACCAAAAAAACTTGCTGTCTGTAAGTGTTCGGCACCACTGTTTGATGTGCAATTATAAAATAAATCTAAATTTCTGACAGCGAGATGAGTTATAAGTAGTATAGTATAAATATCCAAAAACTGTTGCCTTGATTAAGTCACTTTGTGTGCACAGAGATTCCTGCTTTTGTAAAGGGCTGTGTTTTTAAGTGTCATCTTTGTTAAAGCAGTTCTCACATGTATCTTTTAGGCAACAATGTACAAGTCATAAGCAAGTCATGCTCTACAGACACATCTGGCGCGAAGAAAAATAATTTTGAGGATGCAAAAAAAAAAAAAAATTAAATCATACAGTAGAAACAAAAAATGTGTGTACATTTTGGTTGGTAATGAATTATTGTTACTATTCTAAGGAAATGTGCAAGCAAAAATCTGTTCTACTATGTACAAATGGAAATAAATTTAAACATGATGCACAGACATACCTTTTAGAACCTAATATCACAAAAATCAGACAGTGTTCTCATCTCCTGGATTAACTAAACTGTTTGACTTGCTTCCTTGGCTACTTTAGCACAAAAGTTTATGTTAGCATTATGTACCAGATTGGCAAGTGAAGGGCAAGTTTCACAAGCTATCAATAACGGAAGAAAACAGACTGTTCTGTGACAGCTAAAATGTTCCTTTATTTTTTTAATTTATGTTAAGGAGCCTGCCTCTAGCATTTTAAAGATTAGTTAACCTAGGTATTTATTTCTGTTGACAAGAATACAATTTGACTTCAGTTTGCTTTCATTTTGTTACAGAAAAACTGTAAAAATTACAAAAAATTTTTTTTTTACATTTTTATAAGCAAAAGTCATATGTTTCATTCACAATGACTTGCTACTTTGAAAATGTAACAACATTCTTTTCGTTCTAATAAAAGAATGTGGTACCAGAATATTGATATCATTTAGTTTTTGTTGTAGCCCTAAGTGTCAAAAAATCGTACCTTAACATAACCTAGTATTCATTATACTAAAAATCTATTTATTTTTTGTAGGCACGAGATGAAATTATTACTGTGCTCAAAGCTGAAAAGATTGACCTGGCATTGCTTGAAGCTCGGTATGGTTTTGTTACACCACCGAAGGTACTTCAAGCTCTTCAGAGAGATGCAATTCAGGGGAAAACCATAGAGTGGCAGGAAGACATTTATGAGAAACCAGTAGCTGAGGTAAGTTTAATAATGCTGTTTTTGCTTAAATTTTATAGCTTTTATTAACTAAATAAATTAATGATTAAAAAAATATCATGGTAATAAACAGGAAGTGAATCAAAAGTACTAAAGCAGTTTTTCTATTAGGTGGACAAATGGATGAATGAATTATTCCAGTCAATTTCTATACAATAATGAAATGTTTTATTCATGGTTAAAGTATCTTCTGTCTACCTGTGGTGTAGTTGTGTAGAATTCTGCCTTAATATAGCTGCTTTATAGTGCCCCATGTGTATAGTCTTATCTGCAAGTCGACAAGTACTTTAAGCAAAGAGACATACTAGCTTAGCATAAGCAGACCAAACATTTAAGCTACACCTGTTCTAATCGACAAAGCAAATTCCCACTCACCGTGCTACTACTATTTGAAAATCTATTTGAAAATATCTTTTCCTCAGCTGTTAACCCCAGTGGGAATATGGCAATCACCCACACCATGTGCTCTTAACAATATACCTTAACCCAATCAAACAATCAAAAGAGACCATATTTGAAAAAGAGTCTTGTTGAAAACACTTATGCAGAAAATTAAGGTGATGGAATTGCTTCAGTTTTGTGTTCAGTCCACAGAGGTCTTTGGCAGTTCCTTTGGGCTTTTCTCGTTCTAGGCTCTCCTTGCTTTTCTCTCTCCTGTTCTGCTCTGCCTACTGGCCTTCCTCTCTCTGCCAAGCATGCAGCCAAAACTAAAGGCCTAGCATAGCTTCATATAAAATTAACAATGATTACAATAATAAACAATCAGTGTTTGCCTTTCTCAGTCTGTTTAGGATTCATTCTGATCCTAATTGCCCCAGGTCTAATAAGTTAACAATCTGTTTAAGATTCTAAAAGAATGATCTAAAAGATACAAGGTGTAAATCAGTGAAGATACAGAAATTACAATCTATATCAGTTGTTTAAAAATATACAAAGAATGTGTTTAGCATGGGATTTAAGAGACTAGAGTTAAAAAGTCCAAGGACACTCAGTTCAGATAAAGTCAGAAGGAGAAGGGTTTCTAAGTGCTGGCTGATTACTTAGGTGTCCTTATAGCTCTCCCAAGTAATCAGTGTTAGCTCACACAATTCACATTCTGAATTCTTTTTTTCAGTCCATTTTCTTATTTTATGTATCGATTAAAGGACAGTTGAGTAATATGAGTTTTCAACACTTATCTTCATATAGATTATTTTATACCAATACATATGCTTACAGAAAATGCATTTATATGTGGCCAAGCAATATTAATAGCTTTAGAAATCTTATTTATCATTCAGAGGAAACACACCCATGCAGAAAGAATCTGAAATCTGGCTTTAAAAAAAAAAAAAACAATTTAAAAACAGTTGCAGTCTGTGATTGGAAATGAACACAACTTAAAATATATTAGACCACCTTGAGTCAAGACATTTACATTTTTAAAAATTCAGTAACACATTCTGTGATTTACATACAACTTTAAAATGTTATTGCAGCCAGATCTCCATGTCTAAACCCATGCTGTCAATTCCTCAAAGATATGTAAAACAGAGCTCTCTTTCTGTCTTGTCTTTGTAATTCTTTCATATAATTCTACATTTCAAATCATAGCAGGAGTGGGTTATTTGAACTGGCTAGATAATTTGGAATGGCTAGATGCTTTTCATTGATTGTCAAAGAGTATTTCAAAGTTCTAGAAGTTATAGCTACAAAGATTTATTTACATTGATCTTCTTTAATATTATGAAAATCATTTAATAAGGTGGTAATGGATGGGCTTCTTTTCATCTAACTTTAGCCAGGAGAATTAATACTCTTAAAATAAATACCTACTCAAAGCTATATTTTTTTAAAAAGCATCTCTATAAACAAAAAAAAAAAAATTAAAAAGCCAGATACAATTATATTTTGTTTGTTTGGAATGCAAAAAAAGCCACATATGAAGTGTCATGGTTTAATCTGTTACTTTTAATAATGGGTTTTGACTATTCATACTTGGAGAATATGGTAAGAATAAGAAGAAGATCAAACATACATCTGCTTGGTTAGCCATGAAAAGGAAGTCTTAGGTAAATTCCTCTTTGTATGTTTTGCTTAACACTAGAATTTACGAGAAAACTCGTAAATCTGGCCCACCTTAAATCCATTCGTACCTCTCCATCAGCGTCTTTTGTCCTGTAAATGTGCCGATTAAGACAAGCAGCAAACAGCCTGCTATTCCATCACCACCACTGACTTAGAACGTGCACAAACTTCTCCCAGATCATGCCTTGTCTGATTATCAGGGAGTGAACTGCTGGAGTTTTAGAGTGGAAATAATAGATCGTTATTTGGAACACATGGATTTCATATGTGTTCCATTTCTACAGTAATCTGTGTAAACACATTGTTAAAACAGAAACTGTTTCATATTTTAGTAATAAATGTCACAAAATGTAGGCATAAACTATAGAATGTGTGAAGCCTGAAGTCCAAAGATCAAATAAACACTTTCACAAAAGGTTCAAGGACAATACAACAGCTTCTGTGGCGTAGCAGTAAGATTTGCTGACTTGTAATCAAGAGGCCACCGGTTCGATCCCTGCCTTCTATATTTGCCGTTTTCAGTAGTGAGCTACTCTTATTGTTAATATTATACAGTACACACATACATTTGGTTTGCATCTGTAACAGACTGTGTACATTTATAGTACTGTACTTGTAAAAGTTACCGTAAAAAAAAAAAAAAAAAAAAACATTTTTATTCTCTCACTCACGATCACGATACATACTACTGCCCCTCCACCCAGGGATCTGATGAGTTAGTTTTTATTTGAAATTGGGAATAACTGCAGATGTGAGTGGTGTTTTGAGGCAATGGAACTGGACATTCTCTGTGCCTGTGGGCACTACTGCAAGCGTTGTACTGTTTATACTTATGAGTGTACTTTACTTAACTATGGAAGATTCCACCAGGTGGCAGTGTAAGATATCATCACCGTGAGAACAGGTTTGGCTTTGCTGTGTTGTGAATTACCTGAAACACCCATTAAATTCCGAGAACACCTTGCCACAATATCTCTGAAAAGGATGGCTGTTTAATGATGAACTCCATCAATCCAGGGATGTGCCCATTCCAGCTAGCATTGGGCACGAGGCAGAAGTAATCCCTGGATGGGGCATCAGCTGATCACAAGGTGGATACAAGCACTCACATATACTAGCGTCATTTTAGCATCACCAAATCCCCAAACCTGCATATCTTTGGAAGGAAACCGGAGCACACTGTGGAAACCCACCAGGAAAACTTGCAAACTCCAGACAGGGAACACCAGGGACATGACTCCCTGCGAGACAGCAGTGCTACCGCTCCGCCACCGTGTCGCCCCCACATGTGTAATTATTAACAGTATTCATTATTTAAATGAAGTTAACTGTAAATTGTAATATATATAGTTTAATGCATTTCATTATTATAGTGATATCAAGTATATATCTAAGGATTCTAAATGTGCAGAGAGCTGGAATATCATAAATTTAATGTGTTCTGTGTGGTGATTGCTGCTTGCTGCTACTGTCAATTTAGGAGTAAGCTCCAGAAGTCGCGATAAACAAGTGAGTCAGTTTTAAGATGACGTTTACGAAAGTCTACTTCAATGATAAAATAAACTGAGATTAAAGTGGACATTTCAAGATTTAAGCCAAAATTTCTAATTTAATCACAAAATACACCTTTTCACGGTGTCTCATGAATGCATTTGTTTGTCGGCATTTTGCTTCACCACATTGAACCATTCATCAAACATCGAAGCAGGTGCATCAATCCTGCAACATCGACAAAGTGGCTTTCTGTCACACGTAGATAGTAAACAGAGACTCTGACGTCACGTTCCGGCTTTATCACATTACGCGCCCCCGACTTTTTGCTGGTACTGCAACTCGTGCACGCATCGCATTCATTTCTGAGGACATGCACAGAGGATGTGTCAAATAAATGCTTGGAATGTGTGGCAGCCACGATGTGTGCGTGTACGAGTTCTGATCGTGAAGTATAAACCGGCCCTTGGACTCCACTTTCTTCTTCTACC
This sequence comes from Polypterus bichir lapradei, assembly GCA_026402145.1. Lineage (NCBI taxonomy): Eukaryota > Metazoa > Chordata > Cladistia > Polypteriformes > Polypteridae > Polypterus > Polypterus bichir. The sequence goes on from JANRMT010028174.1 coordinate 165,602,302, forward strand.
ACCTCTTTCACTTCTTCACAATCCTTCTTAAAGAGTAGCAGGCTTCCTTGTACTCACTATAGTCTCCAGTCCTCAACCCCAGTTTGTTAGACGCAGTGTGCACATTCACTGTGTCCCGGATTGTTTTGTCCACTCACAGCTTCTGACTGGGTAAACACCAGATTGTTCTTGTTGGACCGATGGCCCGCATAGCAAAAAAGCTAACAGTTGCATCCTTAAACTCGTTGACATCAGTAGAGCTTGACCGGAACACGTCTTAGTCCAAGTCATCAAGTGCATCCTGATTGGGTGGAACACTGTTTGATCCCTCATTACCAGACCCTCTTTCACAATGCATTGTTTATATTCTGGGATGAAGAAAATGCTGGCATGGTCCAACCTGCCGAACACTGGTTGTGAAAGGTATTCGTAGCCTGACTTAAACTGAGTGCAACAATGATCCAGTGTGTTTCCCACTCTGGTAGGGTATGTGACATGGTGGTAAAAGTTCATCATGACTGTCTGAGGTTAGCACGTGTCAGTGAAACAAAGAACACTGCAGTTCCTGATGACTTGTTGGAATTTATCTCTGGCTTGGAAATCAACCATCTTGTTTTGAGTGACTGGAACTTTGTGAGCAGGATACTGGAAAGAGGAGAATGATGTAGCTTATTCCCCAGTCTTTTTCAAACACTAGCTCTTTTGCTGCAATGTTTCTTTCTCCATCACCACAGTTTGGTTCCAGTAGCGCCTCCGTTATTGTTCCCCTCATCACATAGGATCTCATCAAGAATCTCACCTGGACACGGTGGGTCAATATGTAGATCACATCGAAATAGGTCAGTAAACTGGTTCCCAATCTTTAAAAATGTTCTCCTGTCATAAATACTCAAAGTGGTGGTAGTTTGTGGAAGTGATGTAATGAATAACAACCAAAAAGATAAACAAATGTACAATCTTAACAGAGAGACCCGGACATGAGCCAAACTCAGTGTCACCATTTTTGATCTAGTTGTACATATCTGAATTATTATGGCCCAGAGATACAAACAGAATCATGAGGCTTTCTGTGTTCAGACCCTGTGCTTTTTTCTTTTTTTTTACTATAATTTTCTCTCTTTTCTACCTGTCTTATTCTTGTCATTTCTTTATTTTTCCAACCCTATCATGCTTATAGGTAGATCTCTAGATTGCCATAATGTGTTTCCTCTTCCAAAACCAAAGTTTGTCCTTTTTGGTAGACTGTTGGAATGCCAGCCAGTTTCTACTAAAGTGAACTTCATTATTCTTTATAACTCTCACCTTTCTGTTGATTTCTTAGCTCAGACTAAAATATGAATCACCTTGTCTTAAGACTGTAATACATGCCCCTTTTACAGATATCTGGATCTGATAATGGTAGTGGTCTCCTCTTGTCATCAACATGGATATGTACTATTTTACATTTAAATCCAATGCTATTCGCATAAACTTTCCATTAAGTTCCGTGCTTTCTATATAAAGTTAACAATTTCATCCTAAGTCTCCTCAATTTCTAATCATATTATTCATTCAGTGGACTTCAGTATCAATGATAACTTATCAGGATGGTTCATGCTCCACATTTTTCATTTATTTTTTTCTTCTCCTCTTGCTCACTCTGTTGGTAGTTAACTACAACTAGATCTCCTTTTCAAATTGATCATTATTTTTTTTTTTACTCTTACTGTACACAACAATAACAAATGGGTCTTTCACAAATGCAATCTTAAAACTTTCTTCCTTATTCCTTCATAGACCTCAGATCACATTTTTTATTTCTGTCCCATTTCCATCTTAACTATCCTTAGTCATCCCCATTTTCCTTTATTGCTTTTGTTCTATTCACAAAGCCAAACTGCTTTGCCCAGAGATACAAACAGAAACATGACTAGAAGGGTTTCTCGCAGTTATTTGACAACACTTGTTAATTGGAAACAGAAGGCAATTTCTAAAAAATGTAGGGCAAGTGTATCTGCATGTGACAAAAGTTGAAATCCATAGGTTTGCTCTTTTACGGGTTTTTAATTTTTTTCTCTCTTGGTCTCTTTTTTAATCTTTCAATTACATAGGAATAGGAAGTTCATTTCTTTTACAGTTTAATTTAAAAACACCAACATGCATTGCAGAGCAGCAACAAATGTAAAGTTTGGTATGGAGGGAGACGAAGTTAAAATAAACAATGTACTAAAGATGAATGTAATAATGATGGACCACACAATATGATTACAATAAATTTAAAGTAAAACAGTCAGTCAGTGTATAGTTGATTTAATTCTCACTTAATTGTGTAAGCTGCTCATAAGCTCCAAAAACACAGAAATCACTCCATACAAGTGATCATAATAGGGCTAGCTAGTACAACCTACAAAGCCTGACCACACTGTAGACAATGGCTACTGACAAATACAACAGCAGCAAGTAGCACAATGTTGATTGTCTACATGCAGCATTTGAGGAATCAGTATAAGCTTAAACGGGGAAGAAAGATTGCCAGGTTTGAGAAGGAAATTAAAAATTGTGAGGGAAATTAATGCAATGATGGTCTGGAGAAAACTATTTTCTAATGGGAGGAACAGCAGCACCTGTATTAGTACACAACATGATGATCTGCATAAAGGCACACCAAATCAAAAGCCTCAGTCACACTGAGATACTGTATAGACACTGCCTTTTGGAGAAAATATTGAGAAGGTATCACACCTATAATGTTTTAAAAAATAAAAAATCTCCACAACTAGTAGCCACTGTTATTTCTTTCCCAAAATAAAGATGTACACCATTCCGCCCCAAACATGTAATTAAAATAGAGCTTGAGATATGTAGGAAGGAACTGACCAAAAATAAGAGAGTTTAAAGGTAACATTAGTGGATTTGGAACATACAACAAGGAAAAACCGTAAGCTCTGAAAATAGATGATGCAATGGGCGATTATGGATTGCAAGTTAAAGTCTGTATTTGTATTATTACTTGATAAACTAAAACTACAGTCTACACAATATTAGAAAAATTACATGCATAAAAAATATTAAAATTATAATTGATCTAAATAAAAAGATGTTTTACTGCGTTCAGTGGATAGTATTGGCATGTTTGTGCATCAGTCTGCTCACAGGGCTGTTCACAGATATACTGTATGTTTTTTTTTTTACCTTACTAAAGCAAGAAATGAAATTATTGGTTACTGTTTACAGTGGGCATATAGCTTGACAGAATGCTAAAAAAGCCTGGTGGGCTGAAATTATGGTAACGCAAAAGCTTTATAAATAACCTATGAATTCTACAATAAATTCATCTATTGTGCGTATAAGAAATGCAGTTGAACACAAAATATGTGTTTATTTTTTGTTAAAGTAAGGGGGAAGGGTGCCAGTATTGTTTATTTAAATGCAGGTGTACTTTAATTCCATTCTTTTTTTCCAATTCTGTAGCTGGACAAGGTAGCAGAAAAACAAAAAGACACACATCGCCGCATGCTGGACCAGCTGCTACTAGTTGAAAAGTCTCACAGACAAACCATCTATGAGCTGGAGGATGAGAAAAAGAAGCACTCAGAGTATATGAAGAAGAGCGATGAATTCACTAATCTTCTAGAGCAGGAACGTGAAAGGTAAACAGACTTGTTTACTAATTAACCTGTCCTAGGACATTTTTACCATTTTTAAAAATGCTATACAGCAGATTGCAGCGTGAGAATTTTCTATCTACTGTCATCAACTGTCTAACATTGAATACTGAGATTCATATGCACTTAACATTTTACACTTCCAGAATGAATGATATTGCTATTAAAAATATACAGTAAGATGATTAAACAAACTTAATAACATTTATTGTATGTTTTTTACCTTGTATACAACAGTTTATTTTCATCACTTCATAGTCCACAAAGCAACAAATCTTAATGAGAGCTTTTTTATACTTACAACAGATATTGAACTTAACATACATGGTGAGTAACCTATACTGTTCACTCTCTGTGGTTACATCATCATCATCATCATCATGGGTGAGTGGTGCTGCCAAAAAGTGTTACATTCCAGCTATTCAGGCTTTCACTGCAACAATCTGGTTTCACTTATAAGCACACACAACCCAGCCTAACTTTATAAATCTTGAAACCAACCTTAAATCCAAATATTCCTATGAACTATTTATAGTAACAACATTCATTATGGTTATGCACCACTGGGGCCCATCACACACAATGCAGTGTGAACAAACGACATATGTAATCACCTTTATTGCTGATTTGTTATTTATCAACAAACTGGTAGACCTCGTGACCCATCTACTTTCTTTAATCCTTCTTAATGATCCAAATAAATACCATTTTTGAAATATGTGATAAACCAAATGAATAAAATTACATACAGTATACAGTATGAAGATTAATTACTATTTATAGTAGCTTTTCAAGTAAGCACTATGTAGGCGCTAAATAGAGAAACAGCTTCACTGTTTTAAAAACTGTCTACTGGAAGCAATAAACTGTAGTTTCTGGAGCATAGGTTAGTGGAGAGCTGATCATGTTTTTTACTGTCACCTCTTTAACCTAACTACAACCTGACTCGAAATGCAAAGGCATGCACAACCAGTGTTAAAATGCTGTGTGAGGCATGATGTATCTACAGGTATCCTAACTGGAATCTGATTATTATTTATGTTATGTTATTTCGCCACTATGCTCAGTGATTTGATTTTAAATTGATCTTTTAGTTATGCACTTCAAACATTATTAAAAATAAAAAAAAAATAAAATCAGGTGATTGAAATGAATACTTTCCGTAAGCACCGGAAGATTCAGATCTGCTGGCATATTCTTTGTCTGCAAAAAATGAGGCAAGTTTACTATGAAATCCTCAATCCAACTCATGTTTTTGAGTCTGGCAACACACTTACTCATAAGTCAAATATATTAATAAAGTAATAAATGAAAATCATCCCTCATCAGTGGGAAATTCCATATTTATTAGACCTGGTTAAAAATAAACAATAGATAAATAAACTGCTGTAATATAAATGTGAAGACAAAGTCTTCCAGATGCTATAAAAGATTTACAATTTTATAGAAAAGTAACATCATAATGGACTTTTTTGAAACCATTTTAAAGGGAAGTAACAGCTTGATAGACTTTTTTGAAACCAATGTGGAGCTTCTGATTCTTGGAATGAGACTATACTTAGTATGCATCCCTCATTTTTTTTTTTTTATGAACCTACAGTTTAAACCATCAAATTTTAGAATACTCATGATTAAGTTCCGCCAGCTAGCCAATCACTTTGCCAGTTATGAAAGACATAGGAACCTCCAAAGGAACATGGCAAAGCTAAACTCTAGAATGCATGGTATGTGAACAAATGTGTGAATATTTTTTTACATTTATATTTACTTATTTGGTTGAAGCTTTTATCCAAAGCGACTTACAATATTTGAGATACACCTGGTTAATTTATTTTGTTTTTCAATTGGAGCAAAGGCAGGTGACGTGACTCACTCATGGTCGCAGTGGCAGCAATGAGATATGTGCCCACAACCGTATTTTTTGAAGTCTGAAGCCTTAACCATTACGACACTGCCTATGAATTTTGTTACCTACTGCACTTTTACAAAATTTAGGGAGATATGTGCTCCTGTGACATTATTTATATATTAAGAAGCACTAGCTTGATGTCTAATTTAGAAAGAAGAATAAAAGCACACAGTGAAATGTAAGTTTAAGTTTTACCCATAAAGACCTGTCCATGTACTATACTTACTACATATTATTTCTAAGTGCTGTGCCTAGTTGTCTTCCACTTACACCATAGATGAAGATCGATCCAATATCCCACAAATTTCAAATATAGCCAATTTTATGGGACAGAAATACATGTTCTCACTTTCATTAACCTCTTTATATTGTATGCAAGGAACAGAATACAAATGAAAAATAAAAATAAAATCACTGCTATATATTTTACCAAACATAGTACTGTAACTCAAAAACTGTGAAACTAGAAATTCAAAATGATTGTCTGCAAAATAAAAATTAACGTCAAGTAATCAAACGTAGCTATTTTTTATGTAAAAAAAAATCATTGCTGAATTCCAACAATAAGGCAATATGGTATTTGTATCACTGGATTTTAAATGGCTCAGTCTGTATGTCTGTTCTGGACTGCTCTGAATTCCATGCTGAGTTTCTATGTTCACTTTGTGTTTCAATGGATTGGCTCCAGGTATTCCTGCCAGCTTCAGTGTTGACATCAAACTATGCTGCCATGAAGACATGTGGGCTTGCTACTCTGTATAACCACAACATGGAACATTATTAGAAGCAGTTTGAAAAAATTGATGGATGAATAAGACTATAGATAAATAAACAGTGGAGATTTTTGACACAAAAAAAAAAAAACTATATTAGCTAGTGTCTGCACACCTAACTCATAAATGAGGCCATAAAGGAAAAATGTATGAGAGAGAAAACGCTGTACAAGTGTAATTTTGGTACATTTTATACTGTTTAGTTTATCACCACAGTAAAATATCATATGAGCTGAAATATGTTCAGCTGCTTACTAACGAGAAATAGTTGATTTAAATATGGTTGTTCTTTCTTCTTATTCAAATTAATAACTCCAAGAAGTGCCAATTTAAGAAATCAAAGAACACTTTGAAAAAACCAGGTTGACTAAAACAAATCGGAACCATCAAGCCTGCTGCTGGCAAAAGATGCAAATGTTTGGTAAATGTTTGATTAGAGTGTCGTGTGACATGAAATATACCTTTATGAGGTGATTCTGCAAAATGAATTTGAGTATCCAGACTCTTTAGCACATATTTTTTAAACAAAAGCAAACGTCTTCTTTCTTGCCCAGCACGGGAAAGGCTCAAATTTAAATTTTTAATATTAAACACAATTGCTAGTAAGGAAAATATTTTTTTGTGGCCTGAAATATTTCAGCTATAAAAGCAACCTTTGTCAAGTACTCCAACAGTTTAAAATAATTTCTACTCTTTTCATATTCTCCTGAAGAAATTTTAAGATTGACAATTCTAACAATCTTCCAGTTAGACTTCTTTTCCTCTTTAAAATGGTGCTGCTGTACAACTCAGAGGGAAGTATGACACAGTAATAGATAATAATAGGTTTAATCATACAAAAGATAGTATGACCAAAAACTAACCAAAAACATAAAATATAAAAAAATAACACTGTTCTGCCAGAAGGAATGAGGCAGAAAATAATTTAGAATGGTACCAGAAAATAAGATTTGGAAAAGAAAACAGGCTAACATTCATAACTAGGAAGTTAGACATACATTTGTCAAGATAAAGGAAATATGAAATTTAAGTTTTAGTTAAAATTTCATTTTCAAGGATTCCTTTGCCAAAAACATAAGTAAAACACGCCAATCTCTTACGAAGTGTTCATTATTACTATTATAGCTGCTCACTCTCGGGTGGTTAACCTAGTAACGTGGTAGCGACTGCTCCACAAAATAGTTGTGCCCACAGAAAACAAAATGGGGTTGAAAAAGACACACAAATAATAATTTAAATTAATTTCAACTAGGAATTCTGTTACCAAAATTGTAATCTAAATATTCCAAAATCTAAAATACAGTAAATCTGAAAAGGTCCACCCAATTATCATAAGAAAGCCAAAAAAAAGGGTTAGAAATTAAACTAAATCATAACATACACAGGGGAGAACAAACTATGTAAATGCATTATAATTAATATTACTGTGATCCACCAATAACTGGACAAAAAGCTCATAATGAGAGCCCCATATAGGTTCGGGCACATATGGCTTCGCAAGCTACATGAAAAAAACAGTCATGATGGGCACAGCCTATGCAAATTTATGAAAAGAAAAGAGCAGAGTGAAAGACAAATAAGTTGTAAAAATCAAGGCTTTCGGCATAACTAGGGTCAGATTATTATAGAAGTAATCAGTTTTTTCTCTTGCACACCAGTGTCGTCCATGACAACTCTAAAAAAAAAAAAAAAAAAATAAAAAAAATAGACATATTAGGAGTGTGCGATGGTTGACGATTTCTGAAACTTGATGGTTGCTTTGATGAATGACATAATGAAAATACTGTGGCTTTGAGGTTATTTTAACATGTCCTAAAGATTACTACTCTGTACAATGACAGCTGTAATGTGCATTAATAATAAAAATAATAGAGCATCATTAAGCTCAGGTACTGTCCTTATATAGGATGCAAATGAACTGTAGAAAGGAGCTCTTCTTCAGTCTTTCTGAGTTGGTCTTCAAGCAGCGTTAGCATTTCCCTAACCACAACACAGAGAAGAGGCTTTTGTTGGGCTTGCTGGTATCTCTTGACAATTTTCTTTCCTCTGGTCTGAAATTGCTTAATATAGATGTCCTAGAAGTTTGAGGGTTCACACCCAGTGACCAGTGCACCACTCTTTACTGAGACTTGTGGTCCCGCTGCATGCAGTTTCTAAACCAGGCAGTAATACTTCCTTGTACGGATACTTTCGATAGTGGATATGTAGAAATCCTTCAATATCTGGGAGAACTGTCTAAAATCTCTGAGGTGTCTAAAGTAATAAAGACATTGTTGTGCACTCTCCATTAAACTGTCAATTTGCTTGGAACAGGTCAGATATTTTGTGACATGAACACCAAGGAATCTGAAAATGCCAACCCTCCCTGTTTGACTGTTATTTATGATGTGCCTCTGCTGTTTTCTCGCAAGTCCTCAATCAATGAATAATTTACCAGATCTTTAAAAACAGATCAGTTCTGACATCTTATAGCAATTATTAAAAATTAAATGTTTTTTTCTAACTTAAAGGTCAGTAAAATCTCAATTTTCTAAATATGTTAATCGAAATTATACAATTAGCTAAATTATATTATACAGATCAGTCTCTATTTTATTTATTGTGGCTAGTGAATGTAATTCTAAAAATTCTTCTTATCATGAAGGATAATATACACAGCTCTATACATACAGTGGTACCTGTATGTCCTTAATCTGTTCCAGGTCGTATACCAAACAAAGTAATGGAAAAATGATTAATCTGTTCCCATGAAAAAAAAAAATCCTATTGTTATTGGCATATTATACATTGATGGGGTTGTATAAAATTTAAACACTGCTTAATAATAAAATACATAAATACAAAAGCAACTAGATGAAATAAATGAAAATTTAACCTCACTTTACTTTTTAATAACATCTTTGTTTTTCACAATCGAAGATACCTTCTTTCTCGGCATACGGTATGCAGCAGCCATGTCCCGGATGCACATGCCACCTTCATACTTTTCAACAATCAATTCAAAATTTACATGAAAAAACACAAAATCATGTTGTGACGATGCGGGTTTGCTGTATGCTCCCATCTGCTGTCCGGGAACCCTTGAAACCTACACCATTGGTAATGTTACCGATGAGCTTAGCAGTGAGGCACAACAAAGCACGGGATGGTGAAAAGAGTGCAAAGAGCTTTTATTAAAACAATCAACAAAACAAGATGTTCAAATGAAAGTGCAGTGTCCAAAGTTCCAATAAATAAATCTATAAAATCAGAAGTTAAAAACAATTGAAAAAAAGTCTTCTTAAAAACAACAAGGTTAAAATACAACAGGAAGCATTCTTTAAAAAAAAAAAAAAAATACACAACAAGAAGCCCGGTGCCTTTTTACCTGGTGGCCCCTCTGCTTCCCCCCTCTGGGCTTCTCAACAGGGGAGTCGCCCTACTTTCAGCTGACCTTCACTCTGCCTACTTCAGCTGTTCAGTTCACCTCTCCGATCCCTAGCTCCGGTAGGCTCCTCCTGACAGCGACTTGGGATTCACAGCGACCTCCTTCTGGTCAATCCCGCTCCATGATCACTCAGCAGGAGTTACCACTACTACTATTCCCCGGGTGTCGGCCCAACACCCAGGCTCCCTGTTCAGTTGCAACGCAAGCCTGCCTCTGCGCTCACGCTCTCTCTCTCTCCTTCTTCCTCCTTTCTCCTGCAACCTTCCGTCCATCCGTCCTTTCTTTCTTTTTCCTCTACTTCTAGCAGACTCGCGCTTCTGTTTATCAAGAGGGCATGGCAGCTGAAATCAGCAGCCCCAGGAACAATCATGAATGCGGATGGTCTTTTACCTGCGCACTTAGGTGAGAAACGGCCACATCGCGAATCGCCCCGAGAACCGCTTCAGCCCAATACTATCCACTTGCAGAGCCACCACGCCGCGAACGCTGTGATTATTTATTTTAAAACTGGCCTTTGACAGGAGCTGTGGACCCACTATACCACACATGTGAAAATTCACAGAGAGTTATAGCGCGGGTTGTTCACTGAATGCTAGCCACTGGCGCACTGACACTCGAGGGCAGTTGTGGCTTTGTCTCGAGAGAGGTAAACAAGGGTAGCATGCGAGTCGTATTCCAAACAAAGGTCGTATACCAAGCAAAATTTTTCACGTCCAAACAGGATGTGTACCAAGTTGGACTTATTCCAAACCGGACGTATACCGAGGTACCACTGTAAGTTACTGTCTAAACCAACACTGGTAAATCCAAAAAGGATTTTGGCCACACCGAAATAGCACACAAAAAATTAAAATGTAACACAAAATTACTATTTGAAAAATATGAAAATTGATTATGAAAAAATGAACCAAAAAAAAGAAGTTTTTTTCTTATTTTGCAATTAAATTTGTTTACAAAAATATACATGGTATCAAATTAACTGAACAGATTTTAATTGTCACAATTCGAGGAGAAAAATCGTAAACCATTTAGGACAGTGAGTAATATTTCTTTTTATAGTATTTATTACAGAATTTCTTCAATTGCACATTCATTATAAATACAATCAGAAATGTGTCCATATGGAGTATATTGTTCCAAAACAAACAAAAAACTCTTAAAGTCCCAAAACCCCTCACGAGTCATTAAAAATGCATAAGATAACACTATTATTGAAACAAGCCTCATGAAGTCATTTTTGTAATGTACAGAAGCAGCAGGTTTCAATTTTGTGCTGCCTAATCTATTGTTGTAAGATGCATTAAAGCTGAATGTAATCATTTCCTTTCTGGATTCTGTCACACAGCAGTTTAAGTTACATATTCTACAACAAAAATTTGGGATGGATATCAGAACATCATATACAGCATGATGCTGGTTTTGGCTATAAGCTCTTGGTATAGCTGGGACCTACCACAGTTAGGCCAAAGTGTTCAGAAACCCAGGGTCAAGCAGACAGCTTCGATTAAGTTTGCTTTAGCAGTGTTACTGAAGCATACAAAGATGCAGACTAGCCACACAATGAGACTGATTACTTCACAATACATTGTATACAATGCAGTTTTTGGATGAGAAGGATGCTAACTCTCACCAGATGTTAAAAAGGATACAAAAATAACCATACTCCAGAGTGCATGTATAAAGTGCCTTAATTTTTTGTATTTGTGGCCAATTTTCCTGTCTTATCCCATGCCCAGGTCTCCACAAATACCACTGCTAATAGAGCTGTCCCAGGCAAAATCACATTTGAAATAGAGTTGTACATATTTCTGGGAGTTTTCAAATGTATCATACTTTGATGAACTGAAGAAAAGAAAAATGTGTGCTTACTGTGTTTTTCTAAAGCCAAAATAAAAAAAATACTGAGTGGATAAAATATAGTTTACATTTCTTTTTGCAAAATGATTTGTTTTATAAGCAGCAAAATGCAGCCTTGTTGAACACAAAAATGCCATGGTAGGAAAACTACAATTGGAACATTTTTAATTACATTCTTTTAAGCTTAAAATTGCAAAGAAATAAGCAAAAAGCCACTCTTTCAAAAGTACAAAATTCCAGAAAATGAATATACTGTAGGATAAAACAATTACCATTTAACAATTTAACCTTTTTACATATTTTTTCAATGTGTTTTTTTTTTTTGCCTTATGTATACCTATTTCCAGACCGATTTTGCCTACACTTGCACTTAAGATCTATGAACCAGTATTCATCATTTAAACTTTGTTAGAGAACAACCAACTTGTAAACAGCACAGGCCTATGATGCACTACTGTTAATTAAAGGGCCACTGCAAACTGAATTTCAATAATATGGACTTAGCTAATAAACAAAAATTGAAAGGAATGTTTGTAGCAAACATTTATAAGCAGTGAAATATAAATAAAGGGGAAATGGGTATAACTCATTGTGGGTAATGTGGCTGCCTACTCAAGCTTTTAAATTCTTAACTCTCTCCCAAAAGAACAGGAATTTGGTTAATAAAATTTGCTACAAGTACAATCCAAGTTACTTGTGTAATCAGTTTTCCATTAGCACATATACTGCGTGTAAGCCAGTCTTTAAATGGCAAAGGAAAGTGAACCACATTTTTATAGAGAATAATGCATTACTTTGTGGGTGTTAGGAGAATTAAATATCTACCATAATAAGGAATGTCAAATAAACCTCAAGAGTACAGATTTGTAGAAGGATGTCATGCCAAAAACCCTTTCTTAATCTAAGTTTATACATGTATACTGTACCTGGGATAGCTTATTTGTCTTTCCATTTCAGTCTTTTATTATTTCACACTTAAAGGTCCCCACATGCAAAAGATCTCAAGATGGCAAATGTGTATGTTTCTAATAGCTCAGTAGATTTACAGATGTCTCAAACATGTTTCTCTTAACAATCACACCTGAAATACAAACTCAAAATCAGCACAGTCACAAAAGGTTTTTTTTTCCATTATTTTAGAAACTATTTATTATATGCCATTAAGCTTTGTATTTAGTTTGGTTTTGAGTGTCAAGATTGATCTTATTTTTTGTTTTGCCCGTTTTATTTAACTTCATTTATGTATTATACTTTTTCTTTGTTTCTATAGCTGTGCTTATTGGTAACTTTTGTTTCAATGTTTACAGCTGATATATTTTTTCATATATAATCTGTTAGAGTGTAATATGTATTTATTTACTAACGTTTTTGTTTTACTCCTATTTTCAGAGTTTCCCTTTGCTATTCTGTTTGTGGTACTCATTCCTACTTCTCTTGTAATCAGTTAAATAATAATAATTCTGTTTTGCACTTCATTAGACTTAACTATGACCATAGCTACCATTTTTGGAGACATGAACATATATCTATCATCATATCTGTCCTTCATACGTGAGCAAAACACCAAGAACATATGACACATTAAGTGATAAATACTACTATTACTTTGAACAGTGCACTTAATAGTTTTTTCTATAAAAAATATACATTAATATGAAACCTTTTAAGGACCATACTCTAAGTTCAAGTACCCCTTTGACACTGCATATTTTTTATTATGTTACCCTAACATTTTTGACTTTTATCTTTTGCCGTGTGTGGTATTTTAATCCGTTCAAAAGATTATTAGTCAATTAAACCCTGTGTTCACTGTGGGTGTATGAAACTCCTGCAGGCTTTCTAGGCATTTGTATCATATGCATCTGAAGTGATGCTTTTTAAACCTTTCACTGATTCTGTGCCACAATTTCCTAAGTGGGCAAAATCCAGAGAAGAATAAAGGGTGATGATAAGACTTTCTAGAAGTAATTCTTAATTCACATTGCCTCCATTTATCCCTAATCTACACTGTTTAAATCATTTATATCAGTTTATTTGTTTTGTACATCTGTACAGGATAAGACAAAATATCTTAACTCACTGCCCTGAACTTTACTTAGAAGTCATAATTTACAAAAAGTAGAATATTAAAGACACTTTGTATATAGCTGGAGTGTGCCTTTGATTCCCAATATTGTCATATACTGCATAATACAACTGTTGACATTCGCAGTTTCAGCTAAATATTCAACAAATTTTTCATCCCACATTTCACATTTTGTAAAATTGTAATGTAGTGTTATAACCATGATTTAGTACTTTTAGCACACCTCAGCCTATAAAGCCACCAGAGCAAATCTAAACAGAGCTATCAGGTCTGCAAACAGCAGATGGAGGAGGACTTTGACAATAATTCCAATCCACATCACATGTGGCAAGGCATCCAATCCAATCACATATTAAAAAAAAAAAAAAAGGAATTATATACAATACACGCAAGTCAGTAGCAATGCCAACCTACCAGAGGAACTTAATACTTTTTCTTCTATGCTCTGTTTGACACAGATAATAACCACTCTCCAGTTAGCTTTAAAAACTTACAGGAAACTCACAGGCTCCTGTCCTACTCATACTGTACACAAGGTACAGAAGGCACTCAACATCATCAACATAAGGAAAGCAGTAGGTCCTGATGGTGTGCAACGTCAAGCGCTCAAGGCTGTGCTGACCTGCTGGAGATATTTACACACATATTCAACCTCTTTCTCTCTTATGTATAGTCCCCATGTACATGAAATCCAAGACTATCATGCCAAAAACAACCCATGATAACCATTCTTAATGACTACTGACTAGTCACTCTCACTCCTGTCATTGCAAAGTGTTTTGAACAACTGGTAGTCATTCAAATCAAAGCCTTTGTCCCAGCTGACCTACAGAAGTAGGACAAATGGGAAAACAGATCGATTGAGGAAACCACCTGCGTGGCTCTGAATACTGCCCTCTCGCACTTGAAAAAGCCCAACACCTAAATTAGGATGCTCTTTGTTAACTACAGCTTAGCATTCAACAACATCAAACCTATCTGGCTAATCAACAAACTCCATGCACTAGGACTAACTCCCTCCATATGCAACTGGTTACTGGATTTTCTCACCGATCACCCCCAGTCTGCCAGGTTGGACAAAAACACATCTTATGCCCTCACCCTAAGAACTGGTGTGCCAAGCCCCCGCCTCTACACACTTTCATCCATGACTATCAACCCACCCATGAAACAAACATTATTGTTAAATATGTGGACGAAATAAGTTATTGTGGACTTTAGGACCACTAAAAATACAACTCACAGTCCAATAACTGTCAAAACAGACGCTGTGGAGAAAGTCTCCGGTTTTAAGCTTCTGGGAGTCACCATCACAGAGGACCTCACCTAGGCTGACAACACCTCAGTGGTAATAGGCAAAGCACAACTGTTCTTTTTGAGAAGGCTTAAGAGAGCTAACCTCCCTAAGAAACTCTTGGTCAGCTTTTACAGCTTCACTACAGAGAGCATCTTGACTAACTGTATGACAGCCTGGTACAACAGCTGTTGTATAACAGCAATGCTTTTTCCCATTGAAACGGCACTCTACTGGAAAACTCTAATGCAATGCAGTTCAGCTTTAAGGCATGAAAATGCTGTGTGCCAGTTACTGAATAGCACTCTTAACAGTGCGCAGTGGCTGGAAATCATAATAAGCAAGCTAGGAAAGCTAGTGTTATAATCAAAGTCAAAATGCGCCATTTGTGCAAGTACATTAAGGCTATCAAACACGTCATTGCGTCATACAATAAAACACAATGAGCACACTAATATTATATTTTTTTTTTTGGTGGAATTATAGCAATAATCATCATAGACCATATCGTATTTCCATGTGGCCCAGTAAACAGTAGCCGACCTAGCTTTAACAAAGCATGTTGCTTATCGTTGCCTTGTCTTGCAAGGAAAAGGTGGCGTAACCATCTGTGCTTAAGACCCAATGGGAGAAAAGGGCACTTGGGTCAAAGAAGTTAAAGAGGCTGAAGGTTGAGCCACTGCACTCCCTCTACATATACATAGTTTACATACAAACAGGTAGGAAACTGACCACTGAGTATAACTGTCTAAAAATCAATCTTCTCATAACTTTAAACTTGAAACTGCAAAAATACTTTGAAGAATCAATAAATTAAAAACAAAATTATTGTTGATTGACATTTACTCTTTCCCAGTGTACAATAATTTAATAAAATCTGTAACATATTTGAATTCAACAGAAGCTAACTGGCAATGCCCAGACTCACTGGGTATGGAGTGGGCAGCACCAACATCATCTGCAAAGATACATGAAAATGGCTATTTACACTTTCAAGGATTTTATTAGTTATACTAATGTGAAAAAAAAAAAATCAATCAATCACCTTCTTCATTTGCCTAAAACTTTCAAAAGTGCACCACAAAATTCTCAGTCAACCTTAGCAGTCTAATAAAAAAGGCTATCATTATCTGTATTTTCTCTGTTTCTGCCTGAGAAAATAAGAAGAGAAATTTTCTTTTATCTCAACTGCTGCTTCTGGACTTGACTGAAGTTGTTTGAAAATCCTCATAAGAGGAGGTAGGAGCCTGATGATAAGTGACCATACTTAGATTTTCCTTGTTCCTTTTATTTTTATTGGAACAAAGACTCAAAAGAATTATAAATGGGAATCCAGAAAAAGTATATTAAAGATATTTTTCTAATACTGTATAACTTTTGCTTTAGCTTATTTAATAAGTCTGAAAATAATCTGGCTAATGTAGTTTAATTTTTATTCAGTTGCATGCATAGAAAATGATAAATGAAGAATATAATGTAAAACAAGTGTTTCCAATTTAATTTGTTGTGGTAGCCCATGTCCAGTCTTCATGTACCTATATTTGACAAAGTGCCCTCCGCCTCACCTTCTTGGAGTAATCAAGTCACTTTTCCAGCTCCATCAGCCTATTGTGTTTTTCAATATGTCAAATTGCTTATTGCTGCTTAAGTGTTTTACTAGTAGATTACAAAAAATACTCTTGATGGTATTTATTTGGAAGAATTGGGAAATTAATTAATGGTGCAACATCATCATAAATGTATTGCTGTATTACATCATAATATATGGTACTTGTGAAATTAGCATGGCAGTATTTTTACTCCACTAAACTGCTTGGACAACTACTCATTTAAATATAAGAAGAAATCAGTGGTCAATTATAATATCCTCCTCCTCCTCTAGCATTACAATTATGATGAATAATGCACATCACACTCAGGTTAATAGCTACGGTTTATAAAAATGATTTACTCTCAAGGAGGAGACACCATTGTAATTAAAATTCATTCCACTTATTTTTCATTTTTGTGGATCAAAAAAAAAGGAGGATGCTTTTTGTATTTGGAAGAATTTGAAAAATTACAATGAATTAATGAATGGTCACCCATCCATCCATTATAAACCCAGCTATATATGATGCTAATGAGCCATCTGATACTATTAAACACTGCAAAAGAAATGAAATTTAACTTGCCAAGAGTATAGAATACTAAGTGAACATAGCAAAATTTGTTTGCTTTATGCATTTTTTTTTTCAAACATATAAAAAGGGAATAATTATAAAATCTCTTCATCAGTTTTACTTAAACTAGTTACAATAGCACCCTGCGGTGGGCTGGCGCCCCACCTGGGGTTTCTTTCCTGCTTTGCACCCTGTATTGGCTGGGATTGGCTCCAGCAGACCCCCGTAACCCTGTAGTTAGGATATAGTGGGTTGGATAATGGATGGATAGTTACAATAGCTGTCAGCCTGCAAGGTATGCAGTCATACCAATGGATGTACACATCTTAATACTATAAAGGGACAGGGAAAATCCTGAAATTGTGCTTG
Organism: Polypterus bichir lapradei; assembly: GCA_026402145.1. Taxonomy (NCBI): domain Eukaryota; kingdom Metazoa; phylum Chordata; class Cladistia; order Polypteriformes; family Polypteridae; genus Polypterus; species Polypterus bichir. Next base: position 165,619,802 of record JANRMT010028174.1, read on the forward strand.
GTAAAGGTTAATTGCTTATGTTGAATGTTGTTATACTGCTTAAAAAAATTAAAGGAACACTTTTTAATCAGAGTATAGCATCACATCAGTGAAACGCCTGGGATATTGATCTGGTCAGTTAAGTAGCAGAGGGGGTTGTTAATCAGTTTCAGATGCTTTCATGTTTAATGAAATTAACAACAGGTGCACTAGACGGGCAACAATGAGACGACTCCCAAAACAGGAATAGTTTAACAGGTGGAGGCCACTGATCGTGTTTAATGAAATTAACAACAGGTGCACTAGAGGGGCAACAATGAGACGACTCCCAAAACAGGAATAGTTTAACAGGTGGAGGCCACTGACATTTTTCCCTCCTCATCTTTTCTGCTTTTTCACTAGTTTTGCATTTGGCTATGGTACATATCACTACTGGTAGCATGAGGCAATACCTGGACCCTACTGAGGTTGCACAGGTAGTTCCACTTCTCCAGGATGGCACATCAATACGTGCCATTGCCAGAAGGTTTGCTGTGTCTCCCAGCACAGTCTCAAGGGCATGGAAGAGATTACAGGAGACAGGCAGTTACTGTAGAAGAGCTGGACAGGGCCGAAGAAGGTCCTTAACCCATCAGCAGGACCGGCATCTGCTCCTTTGGACAAGGAGGAACAGGATAGCACTGCCAGAGTCCTACAAAATGACCTCCAGCAGGTCACTGGTGTAAATGTCTCTGACCAAACAATGAGAAACAGACTGCATGAGGGTGGTCTGAGGGCCTGACGTCCTCTAGTGGGCCCTGTGCTCACTGCCCAGCACTGTGGAGCTCGACTGGTATTTGCCATAGAATATCAGAATCTGCAGGTCCAATACTAGCACCCTGTGCTTTTCACAGATGACAGCAGGTTCACCCCGAGTACATGTAACAAACATGAAAGGAATTGGAGAAGCCATGGAGAACGTTATGCTGCCTGTAACACTGTTCAGCATGACCGGTTTGGTGGTGGGTCAGCGATGGTCTGGGTAGGCATTTCCATGGAAGGAAGCACAGACCCTCATAGGCTAGACAACGGCACCTTGACTGCCATTAGGTATCAGGATGAAATCCGTAGACCCATTGTCAAACCCTACGTTGGTGCAGTGGATCCTGGGTTCCTCCTGGTGTTCAACAATGTCCAGCCTCATGTACCGAGAGTATGTAGGTAGTTACTGGAGGATGAAGGAATTGATACCATTGACTGGCCCCCACGCTGGCTTGACCTAAATCCAATAGAACACCTCTGGGACATTATATTTTGGTCCATTCAATGCTACCAGGTTGCACCTCAGACTGTCCAGGAACTCAGTGATACCCTGGTCCAGATATGGGAGGAGATTCCCCCAGGACACCATGCGTCGTCTCATTAAGAGCATGCCCCGCCGTTTTCAGGCATGCATACAAGCACGTGGGGGCCATACAAACAACTGAGTGTGGTTCTGAGTTGCTACAATGAAATTTCAGCAAAATGGACTAGCCTGAAGCATCATTTTTCCACTTTGATTTTCAAGGTGTCTTTCAATTCAGCTCTCTATAGGCTGATAATTTTCATTTCCATCAAACGATGTGGCATCCTTTCGATCCTAACATAGTACCTAGTCCATATCAGTATAGATATCCAGCACAATTTTTTCCCATTGAGATCTGATGTGTTTTTAAAGTATTCCTTTAATTTTTTTGAGCAGTTTATTTGATATAATAATGGTTCCTAACATACCTTGAGATCTATAATGAAATCTCATTTTTAGGTCAGTTGTACCTTAACAAAGTTATCTGAAGCTGACAAGTTATTTAAATAATGTTTATTTTTGTAGGTTGGTGTCAGGGTGCAACTAAACTATCTCAATAAAATTAGATGCTTTCTTACAGGATTAATATGTAATATGAATTTCAAAAATAATGTCATTAAATAGTAACAAAAAGGACAAAAGAAAAGACTCCAGTTTAAGCTATAAAGCAAATGAAAGGCAAGGCTCTGGCAGAGGTTTTTTTTTTTTTTTTAATAAGAACATTGAATATGGAGTAGAAGGCTTGTGTTCCTACCTGTGTGTTCCTCTTTCAAAACTTTGCCCTGAATAATGCCTGCAGCTTGGCCAATGCATCACATTATGAAATTATCAACTGCTGACAAATAGATTCCAGGCATGTGATTTACAACTGGGAACTCCAGAACATTATTAGGTAATTTTACATTTGTGTTCATCAGGCTTGAACTGCTGCACCTACTCAACAGCCTTTTTCCTGTCACAGTTCAAATGACTTTCAAGTCAACTTCTGTCAAAAACCTAAAAAAGGCAGGGTTCATTAATTTCAGAGACACACAAAATTAAAAACTTATTATACTTTCATTCTGTTAAAGGGAGAATTATGTATAATAGATTCCTAGGGCGTTTTCTACTCTTATAAATTTTTTGACTAGATTCATAAAGAAGCCTATTCCTAAAAACATGATTCAAATTCTTTGAAAAAACCTTTCAGCATTATAAGTAGAAAGTGTTATATTATTAAGTAGCTATTTTATAGGTAATAGAATAAAATTATATCTATTGGCTGGTACATACTCTCTCAATTGTGTTCCTGTAAAGCCTGCTTCTCAAACAGGAGGCACCTTGCTTTTCTCCTGTCTACATTTTGACTACCACCAATGATAGATGGACCCCAATTACTGGCTGTGAAAACATCATTTGTATTCTTCCAAATACTTCCTGTCTTTGAAGGCAACTCTCTGCCTTTCTTTGGTATCCTCATGTGTCTTAACATCTCTTGCTCACTGCTTCTTTCAGTAGCATTCCTGTAAAGTCTGCTTGTAGACTCTTGTCATTTCAAGGTGCCTGCTCACCTACTATCCACTTTTTGACTACCACCAACAGTAGATGGGCACTAATTTACCACTGTGAAAACATCATGTGCATTCTTGCAAATACTTCGTCTTTGAAGGCGAGTTGGGTTGCACTTAGTTAGTATTTAGCAACCCAATGTTGCTCGGTACCTAATTCACTTTCTTGCTGTTGAAATGCTTCATTTTAACTCCTTTTCACAATCAGGAATAGAAGATTTATTTATTTATTTTTATTTTATTAATTGTAATTAAAAGCAAATAACAATCCATACAATCAAATCAAACTTAACAAAACAAGAGCAAACTTCAGCCCCCACCCAAAAAAGAGAGAGAGAGAGGAGAGCCACGCAACAAAGCAAATCTTTGAAACAGCAAGGAAGGAAGAGTATACTTTTACTGATATAGAAGCTTATTATTAAATGTTATTGATTAAACACTGCCATATTTTTAAAAACAAGTTTTGAACAAATCCCCTAAGTGAGAATTTGTTTTTTTCCCCCCAATTTCAGTTACTATAGGACACCAGTTACCAACTGACTTAAAAGTGGTGGGTTGGGATTCTTCCAGTTGAGCAAGTTATATGTGCTGGTAGTAAGGTAAAAGTAATTATGATTTGTTTGTCCTTCTCTACTTTAAGCCCATCTGGAAGTACACCAAACACAGCTGTTAATGGATTAGAAGTGATTGTGACTTCAAGGCTACCTGATAGGCACTCAAAGATTTTTTTTTCCCAAAGCAATGTTAATTTGGTGCACACCCAAAACATGTAGAACAGTGAGACTGGAGGTAGACTGCAACGTTCACAGGTCAAATCTTGCCCTGGAAACATTTTGGATAGTTTGGATTGAGATAAATGTGTTTCAGAGAAGATTTTAACCTGAATAATTGAATGCTTTTGTATTCAATTTTTTGTAATGAGTGTATTTTGTGCATGGCTTACTTTCACTCCTTTTCTGAAATGTTAAGTGAAAGATCCTTTCCTTATTGTGCCCTGGGATCTTTGAAAGAAGAGACTAAAATGTTTTTATAAATTGCAGAGATACTATCTAAGTCTTCAAGGCTGATCAATATTTCTTCTGGAATAGAAACAGGTGAAAAGTGAGGAAAATTGTGCAGGTTCTATTTAGCAATGTTTCAAGTTTAAAAATAGTAGAAAAACTTGATTAGGAGTTAAATTTGAAGATTAATTGCTGGTAGGATGCAAAAACATTATTGATGTAAAAGTCTATAAATATTTTAATTCCAGACATTTTCTAAGCACTAAATACTGCGTATATTTGACAGGGTGGAAAAAAGTGGTTGTCATGTAGAGGTGCAACAGATAAGAGAGTCTCTGTCTTAAAGTGCTTCTTACATTGGTCCATATTCTGAATGAATTAAGGGGAATTGGATTATCGGTGTATTGATATTTTGTAATTACAGGAGCACAGACCAGAGTATGTAAAGAAGTACTGCAAAGTTTTAATTCTATTGTAGACCAGACTTATATATGTTCATGAATTTGTGTCAGTGTTGATGCCTTAATTTTACAGATGATTTAGCCATAAAAAAAGGTAATGAAACATAATACACAAATCCATTCATTCAAAAAAATAAATAAATAAAAATCAGTGCTCAGTGAACAGACTTTCTTTAACTAAAGCATCAAGACATAAACAAATACAGATAGTTAAACAAAAAATTTAAAAGCAGCATTGAATGGGGACCACGCAGCATGATAAGGTATGATTAATATATTCAAATACAAGAAATGCAATTAACATTAATACATGGTTTCTGTCATTAAAGCTAGCTAGGAACTACTGTATCAGCAACAACAGAAGCTTATGGCTATGCCTAGATGGCTTTAGTTTGAGTTCTGACACACATATACAGCAGTTTACTACAGCAAGATTCAACTGCAATTAAGCATTTAATACTGTTGTTATTAATAACACATACTGCATTGATTATTCATTTTTATAACAAACACTACAAATTTTAAAGTTACATAGCAAAATATAAATTTTTATCTGTGAAGCATACGATATCCATGTATTACAGTGGAAAGGAAAGGATGCATCAAACACTCCGAAAAGATTCAGTTATAAGGAAAAAGGCATCACTTGAATGAGATAATGAACAGAAAGCTATGCTTCAAAGGTGTAACACATGTTCATATAACTGGAACTGAGCATTCTCCAGTGAACAACAGCACAGTTGCCCAGTTACTGGGGCTAAACTAAATTCTTCCTGCTGGGAAGTATTACATGAAGGAAAGGAGAGAACTATATATATATATATATATATATATATATATATAGTTCTC
>JANRMT010028174.1:165625062-165640228 GCA_026402145.1 Polypterus bichir lapradei
GGACTTGAAATTTGGAATGTAGGTTACCCTTGGTTTTAAAAATTTCATGGTCCAAGGATGAAATTTCTTATAGTGTTTCAGACCCTCACTCCATTTCATTATAAAATAAATTTCTTTAAAAGTAAATTAAAAATACTTTAATTTTTCTGAAGAGTTTTGTTTTGATATTTTAGAGTTTCCACAAAGCATTTATAATTTGCCCTCAACAGCAGCCTTCATTCCTGCAGATATACTTTGTTGGTGATGATGACACTGAGAGGGAAATCTGTTGTGGACTATTCCAGGATGCAAAGCCTGAACTGGTTGACCAGCTCCAGGAATTGCTTCACCAACACAACAAGTATATCCAAGACTTTAAAGCTGCTGTTGAGTAAATTCCAAAGGGCCAGAAAGACTTCCAGGTAGTTATAAACACTGATAGGAAGCCTCCAGGTGCACACAAAGGCTGATTTAATGCTCCTGCCACAAAAGAGGTAGCAGTCTTGATAGTGACCCAAGCATTTGATAGGAGAAACATCATGCTCCACAGCCAAGACAGTAATCTGGTATGTATTAGTGAGATGCATCAAGCCTAACATGCGCTGCAGTACCCTCTCATGTTCTGCCATGGAGAGGATGGCTACTATATCAATATCCCTCAACGAGACCCAGGAACTAAAGAACCTCTTTTAAAGAATACAGTGTCCGCTGCAGACTTTTACAGTTATAGGATAATTGATTGTGATGGAGAAAAGTCATATTTACTGCTGTTTTGCAACCTCCTCAATCAGTATCTGGTTGATATGTATGCAAAAATTGAGACTGAACGGCTTAACCGAATTCATAATAATCAGAAAAAATTGAGGAGTGAGAATTATGTCCACCTGAGGGACGCCATGAATAGAGGTGATGGTCAAGTATCGGAACTGGGAAAAATGGTGGTTTTACGTCTAGCTTCACTGGAGGACCCCGGTACATGCGTCAGGAAGACCTGATATGTTTATTACCTTTACATGTAATTCAAAATGATGAGAAATCACGGCCCTCTTAGAACCGGGTCAAAAAACTCATGACAGGTTATGATCTGGTGGCATGAGTTTTCCACATAAAATTGAAGCAGATGATAAAACTACTCACCCAAGGATGCATATTCGGCCCTACTACGTGTCACAAGTCTTGTCTGACTGATAGGCAAGAGATTGTTAGTCTTGGCAACAGCAGAGCCAGCTCAGCGCCCATCACACAAGGAGTTCCTCAGGGCTCTGTCCTCGGCCCTCTTCTCTTCTGTATTTATATGCTTCGCCTTAGCCATACTATTCGTAGCTATGGACTGGGTTATCATTTTTATGCAGACGATAGTCAACTCTATTTCAATGTCAAAAGTGCAACTTCATCAGAGTTTTCTCAGCTCACAAACTTGCCTCAGTGAAATTAAAACCTGGATGGAGCAGAACTCTTTAAAATTACACTGCAACAAAATTGAACTCCTGCAAATTTTAACTAAAGCACTACTTAAGAAAATGAGCTCCTTTTCAGTCACTCTTGACGGTGATCTCATCAGACCTTCTTCTGATGTAAGGAATCTTGGTGTCATTCTGATTCCTCCTTTTCTTATTCTGCCCACATAAACTTTAAGAAACTTTCTTACTTTCACCTCCGTAACATATCCTGGGTTCGCTCATTCCTCTCCTTTTCTAATACTGAGAAACTTGTCCATGCTTTTATCACATCTTGGATCGATTATTGTAACTCGCTGCTGGCAGGTGCCCCTTCTAATCTTATATTAGAACTCCAGTGGATTCAAAACTCTGCTGCAAGAGTCCTTACTCGAACCAGCAACAGTGAGCGCATCACACCCATCCTGCTTCAACTTCACTGTCTCCCTGTGTCTTACAGGATTGAATATAAAATTCTATTTATAACCTACAAAGCTTTAAATGGCCTTGCACCGAACTATATCAGTGACCTTCTAAATCACTATGCTCCTGTTCGTCTACTAAGGTCCTCTGATTCTGGTAATCTTGTTGTGCCTCACACTAACCTGCACTCTATGGGTGACAGGGCCTTCAGCTCCGTAACACCCAGACTTTGGAATGACATCCCAAAATTAATTAGATCAGCTGACTCCATTCATTCTTTTAAAAAACAACTTAAAACTCATCTATTTAGGAAGGCTTTTAACTTAACTTAACATTCTGCCATTTCTTTCAGTTTACCTCGGTCCAGGTGCTCAGGATAATTTGTGTGTCTGTTATATCATAAATTAGGTTGTTTGTTAGGTTTTTCTTTTAGTATTGAATTTAGTTGTTAGGTTTTTCTTTTAGTATTGAATTTAGTATTTTACTCGGGTTTATTGTCCTTTATTCTATTTAATGCTTTGTTATCTGTTTCATTGTTCTACTGAGGAAAACATTTGTATCCAATGTTACAAATACCCTGCTGTTTTTTCTAAGACTCTGTGAAGCGCCTTGAGCATGGTAAAGGAGCTATATAAATAAAATGTATTATAATCATAATATATTTTGTGGAATGGCAGAAACATGGCCTCCCACACGCTCACATTCTTTTGTGACCGGAAGATAACGCCAGACATGATTGACAAAGCCATCAGTTCCCGAAATTCCTAACCCTGAGAGCGATCCGCCCCTCTTAAGAGATTGTCAAGTTTGTCAAGTTGAACATGATCCATGGCCTATGCTGGGGGTACTCAAACGGCGGACCGTGGTCCACAATCTGGACCGCCAAGACGTTTTTGGCGGACCGCGACTGTCTTCTGCGTAAGTCAAAAGTCCGAACATAAAAGCACCAAAATTATTGTTGTTTTATTATTTACTCTGTAGCAGGGTTGCCAACTGGCATTTTTTATGCCAAATAACTGAAATCTGGCATTTTTGAAAGCTGTTTGGCATATAAAATTTGCGTTTAGTCTACTGGCATTTTTTTGATCTTTTTTACAAGCCGTTTGGTCTATAAATTTGCCAGGAAATGGTAAGCGTGATTAAAAGCGGCAATGTAAAACGACATTTTGAGACGAAACACGCTGAGTACTACAATGCGAATTATCCACCAAAGTCAGAGCTCCGTTCGCATAAGATCGACGCCCTTAAGTCATCGTTGGTAGCGAGTTCATCGCTGATGACGAAAGCGACCACCACACAATCAAGAAGCTTCAGAAGCTTCGCTACGCATTGTTTGGGTACTTGGCAGACATAAGAAAGCATTTACTGATGCAGAGGTTGTTAAAGAATGCATGATGTCTGCTTCTTCGATTCTATTTAGCGACAAAAAGTGTGTTGAACTGATTCAGCAGATACCATTATCAGACAGTACTGCTAGTCGTCGTGCAGATGACCTTTCTGACAATGTCGGTGGTCAGTTAATATCAGATCTTAAACAGGCCGAATTGTTTGTTCTCGCGTGCAATGAATCCACTGATAAAACTGACATGTCTCAACTCTGTGTGTTCACAAGATTTTTTGATGGCCATAATTTTGTTTAAGAGTTTCTGACATTACTACCGCTAACAAAACAGTCCCGCGGTGGGAACGTGTTTTCAACATTATCGCAGTTTATGCATGCAGCTGGATTGGATGTAACAAAAATGGTTTCCCTTACAACAGACGGGGGCACCAGCAATGACTGGTAAAGATAGAGGGGACTTGTCACTCGTATGAAGGCACTTCAGCCCAACCTTGTTGCTTATCACTGCATCATTCATCAGTCGGCCCTCTGTTCAAAACTTTGCGACGAACTGGCGGAAGTGATGTCTACTCTTGTGAAATTAGTGAATTTTTTACGATGTAATTCGTCTCTGCAGCATCGTCTGTTTCGTTCTTTTCTTGAAGAGATGTCTGCAGAATTTGGAGATTTGCTGCTTTACAATGACGTCAGATGGTTAAGCAAGGGCCGTGTGTTGGAAAGGTTCTGGAATCTCCGTGAAGATGTAGCCGACTTCCTGCAGTCCTTGAATACAAAGAAAGCTGCAGAATTTTTAACATTTATTCAAGACAGTGACAAGGTTGCACTGCTGGCATTTCTTGTTGATATTATGGGACATATAAATACACTGAATTTGTCACTTCAGGGGGCAGACAAAACCTTTGTCGAATTGCAAGAAAAACGTTGTGCCTTTGAAACAAAACTGAGCATTTTCATCAATGACTTGAAAGGTGGCAAGATGCTGCATTTCCCAAACCTGAAGAGCTGCATGACAGCTGATCAACAGGCATGTTTTCAGTTGATTTCCACATTTCTACATCATTTGAAGGTCGAGTTTCATGAACATTTTAAGAATTTCAGAAAACTGAAGCCTGTGTTTTTGTTTGTTGCTGATCCTTTCATTGTCCAGCCTGACGGTGAATGGACATCTGTGGCTGCCTCAATTTTTCCGAACTCAAACCCGTCACTGTTGCAAATGAAAGCAGCTGATTTGCAAGCTTCTCACGTTTTGAAAGCAAAATTGAACGAAGTCGGCATAACAATTTTTTGGTCAAAGTTTGTTCCAGATTCTCAGTATCCTGCTGCAAAGAAACTGGCGATTTCCGTGCTCACTATGTTTGGTTCAACATATTCTTGTGAGTGTGCGTTCTCCACTATGAACACTATCAAGATGAAACATCGAAGTGTAATTACCAACCAGAACCTCAGGAATGCAATGAGAATTGCACTGACTGGTTACTCACCAAACTATGCTGCCATTATGAAATCGAAACAACAGTTTCACTCTTCACACTGAGTGACAATCATTTATGTACCCACTGTTGTAATTGGTGTGTTAATTGCAAGTAGTCATGTGACTTTTTTGAATTGTTTTCCATGTTTTGTGCATGTCTTGGTATTCTGTAAAAATTTTATCATTTGCGTTGAATCTATTACTAGCCTCCTACAGACCTACACGGTAAACTTGGCTATAGCAGACCCCGATGGTTGTTGGCGAACTGAATGTGGACCGGCATTCAAAAACTTTGAGTATCCCTGGCTTATGCAGATCTCTCAACAGGAACTCGCCCTACATGGTTAACGGGGCCTGTAGCAAGAGGTACCCTCAACCTCTTATCAAGGAGACTCAGACTGGAGAGTACGGCTACCCTTAGTACCGCAGACGGTCCCTTGCAGACGGTGTTGAACTTGACAATCGCTGGGTGGTGCCCTACAATCCCGTCCTGTCTCGCACTTTCTTGGCTCATATTAACGTTGTGTACTGTCACTCCGTCATCAGCAGCTCTGAGGCAGTTTGGCGAATTCTAAGCTTCCCTATTCATGAGCGGTTTCCTCCTGTAATGCACCTTACTTTTCACCTTGAGAATGGCGAAAGAGTGTATTTTACAGAAGGAAATGTTGTAGAAAAGGTCAACAACCCCCCAAAAACAACACTCTTGGCCTTCTTTGAAATGTGCAAAGTTGACGCCTTTGCTAGAACTCTTCTATACTGTGAAGTCCCGTCATACTATGTGTAGAAGGATAACAAGTTCAGCAGGAGGAAACAAGGTAAGTCTGTCTCATCACCCAGGTGTGAAAAAAGATAAAGTCCCGGGTAGAGTCTACACTGTTCATCCCGACAATGCAGAGTGCTACTACTTACGTCTGCTTTTGCACAAAGTCAGAGGTCAAATATCTTTCACTGCATTAAAAACCGTTGCTGGAGTAGTCCATCCAACTTTCCAGTCAACGTGTAGAGCACTTGACTTACTGGAAGATAAAAACTCACTGGGACCGAACATTGGAGGAAGCTTCCATTTTGGACTACCAGCACAGGATCCGCAAGCTGTTCACCATCATGTTGGTGTTTTGTCAGGTCGAGGACCCTCTCAACCTTCAGGCAAATCACAAAGACAGACTCTCGGAAGATGTTAAGAGACAAGTTGAGAGAGAATGTAATGACATCCTGCAGGTCATGGATATCGTGTATAATAAGTGCTTGACATATTAAAGAGGCCAAGTTGATCATGTGGGATGAGTGCACCATGTCCCATAAGGGAGGTGTTGAGGCTCTGGATAGGACGCTAAGGGACATTATGAGCTGTATTCGTCTGATGGGAGGTGTGACAGTATTACTAACAAGCGACTTCAGACAGACCCTACCTGTGGTGCCATAGGGGACACAAGCTGATGAGGTCGAGGCATGTATTAAGTCAATCTGCTTATGGCCTAAAGTCAATGTCTTCTCCTTAACACTCAATATGAGAGTACACCTGAAGGGCGACTTAATAATAATAATAATGATTCTTTGCATTTATATAGCGCTTTTCTCAATACTCAAAGCGCTCAGCAATTGCAGGTTAAGTTCCTTGCTCAAGGGCCCAACAGAGCAGTGGGATGTTGTACAAAATCAGCACTCCTTGATCTACCTAGGTTTACAGGAGGGAGGAAGCACGAGCGTGACTTGGCTGAGGGAGAGGGCCATTCTCTCTCTAACAAATAACTTGGCAATGAACATCAACAACGCTCCGTTAGAGAAGCCGCCAACTGAGATGGTTAGGTACGAGTCAGTGGACTCCGTGGTGGAGATTGAGGACACAGTGCAATATCCTGTGGAGTTCCTCCACACTCTCAACCCACCTAGAGTGCTTCCCCATGTTCTGTGCCTCAAGGTTCGCGCTCCCATAAGGATCCTGCGCAACCTCAATCCTCCTAAATTGTGCAATAGTACCAGGCTACACACATGTTTTGGCTCTACACAAACATGTCATTGAAGCCACAATATTTACAGGTGTCAGGACAGGGAGAAACAGTCTTCATTCCCCGCATTCCCCTAATCCCATCAGACTACCCCCTTTCAGTTTAAAAGGCTGCAGTTCCCGGCGAAAGTCTGCTACGCCATGACCATAAACAAAGCTTGGGAGCAAAGTTTTAAAATGGTTGGCATGGATTTGAGAAGTGACTGTTTCTCCCACGGCCAGTTGTACGTGGCCTGTTCTAGAGTAAGCTACCCTGACAGCCTGATCATCCTCCAGTCTGAAAGGAAAACTAAGAATGTAGAGTACAAGGAAGTACTAGGTTCTAAAAACATAGGCTGTTTACTCCATGGATTATTTTCAGAGATGGTGGTAAAATCCCTGGGCTTATCTTAATATATTACAGTCTACGTAAATGACAATGTTATTTTTGATTTTTGTTTTCAGGTTTGGTAGATTGCTTAGGATTTGCAATTTTTTATGATCTTGAACACTCCTCGAAAATCTGTTTTTAATATAATTAATATTATAACATTCACCTTCATCTATTTTTATTAACAAATAAATGTAGCATTTAAAACTTAAGCGGTCTGGTTATTAAAAAATACCAGGGATGGTGACTGGACCACTGGGGCTTTAGTCCAAAACAAGTTTTGATCATCACTGTTTAAGACTTCTATACTTAAACCAGCTTATATTTGAGTAAACCATTTCAAGAAATAATTAATAACCTATTTTGTTTATGTTCTAAATCTTGCCTTATGACCTTTACATGATGTATACTGTCACTCTGTATATTATAAAACACATTTTTCCTGTTGCTATCCCGTAGCGAAGAACGGGTATTCAGCTAGTGAACAATACACAAACAGAGTGTCTGAGCTTACAACTGAAACCTGGTTCCCTGGACATACGAAAAAGCAAGCCACTCAGTGACCAACCATATGGTCCACACACATTTTTAGACTTCAAAACTAGTTGGCAAAGATAATCCATACATTATTTTTAATACGATTTTGAACAGTCTTGTAACTTTCTGGGTTAATTCTAAGCAAATCACTCATTAGTGTCAAGAACAGAAATTGTTTTATTCATAAAAGTTGCAATACAATGTAAAAAATATATTTCAAATGAAAAAATGAAATATAATAATTTGCCTTGAATGTTTTCTATGCTTCTACAATCTTTGCCTTGCTCTTTTTCTAAGAGCTTTTGTCTGCAAGCAGTACACATGGCTTTAAATGCTGTTAACTCAATACCATGTACAATAATAACAATGCCTCCAGTGGTTTGCGTGAGAATGTAGGACGCAGTGGGCTGTTGGCTCAATATACAAACACACATGTAACCAATCAAGGAGGTGCCCAGCAAATGCAATTTCTGGAAGACAGGCTGGGTGAAACCCATGTGACAGTCAGCAAGACAAGAGGGTGGCACTTTGTTTCAGCAGGTTCTCCGTACACATTATGGGAAACAGGGACTTTACAGAAATATGTGAACTTAAAAGCAACAGCTTTGGGTAATGGTGGTAGAGGCTGGAGGTAAAATGCTTCAGTAATTATGTCAGTTGTTCTAATTAGGCCTCAAGCCCTGTCATCAAATGGTGTAATGCGATTACATATCCCTGACAGAATGCTGTGATTAGCTGCCTTGCAATTTAACTAGACCGCAGAATACATATTTTAACTCCACTTTCTGCTTTTTTAGGAGGAAACAGACTGTAAGGGATACCCTGGATTAAAGTACATATTTACAATTATTAGACTTTATGGCGTCTCAGGTCTCCTACTGTACAAATGGTTGAAATGATAGAAGCAAATGGAGTCCATAAAGAAAAAAAGTATATTTTGTTTGGCTCCCTCTGCCTCTGTTGGACAAGAAAACAGACCAAGGCAACTAGGGTTGTATCAGAAATATTAAACAACAAACAACTTTTTTTGGAAGATGTGGCAGGCCTGAAATACAGGATTGAATGTATATTAACAAATTAAATGAAATTGACCAAACAAAACATGAAACATCTTGGGATCGTATAGTCTACAATGAAACAAAGTAAAGTTAAGAATCACTGCATTTTTTTAAATTTGCATTTTCCATAAAGTCCCAACTTTTATGATTTGGGGTTGTATATCGTTGTGTGTTATGTGACATGAATATCAGTATTTACTATAGCAGTTACCAGTAATTTTACAAATGAAATTAAAATTTGTGAAGATTTCCTCTTCAATTATTTGACTCAATAATTTGTTTCTAATTCCCATGACTGTCTATATAAAGAGGTGATTCCTGACATTAGTTTTAAATGCACTTCCTTTAATTTCAACCATGTAATTCACTATTTAATTGAAAGAATTGTGCTGGATCAGCATAAGTTTCAAACAATAATTCACCTAAAAATAAATTGCTGGAAATGTCAGTTCCTGAAAGAATGCAAGCCATCAAAACAAAATATATAATGTAAAAGAGCAAAAATCATAGGCATAAAAAATGCTTTCCATTTGTTTTAATCATTAACAAAACAATGCTTTATCTTGCTTGACACTGAGAAAAATCTTACTAAATTAAATACCAACAAATGTCTATCTTCATAGGTACTGTACTGTCACAGCTCAATGGCACAAATATCTTGATTAATTATAAATAAATTTTAATTTCCAAAGCATTTATCTCATTCTTACGGCTAAGCCGTAACATTCTGTTAAATTAAAATCAGACATTCTCAATCCTACTTTTTGTAAAAATTGATTGATTTGTATGGAAAGATTGCAATAAAATTAATAAAATTAAAAAAAAAATAAAATAAAATCAGACATTTATTATCGTTCAAAAAAGAAGAAACATAAAACTTATAAAATGAAAAAACACCGTACAGATAATTTCAGATAGTGCTGTAAGACTACCCAAAATCTGGTCTGCCATTTTGGCAGAAACTGGGAATTTTTAATCCTGAAGACTGGAAGAAAACAACTGCATGAACTTTGACATGACATATAGATAGCTGGAAACTGAATTCTCCAAACAGAATAGTCCAAATTCCAATGGCAGCCAACTGTCAAGATACTGCAAAAGTTTAGTGACAATAAATATAGCAAATCAAATTTTTTATCTGATTTAATGTGTATTTAGGAAAATTTACTATTACATAGTTTATTAACAAATAGGCCAAACCTGCCAGAAACATGAAAAAAGAACTTGGGTTATTTCCTTATATGAAAGAGAGATACTTTCAAGTCCCGTAAGACAAGACTTTGTACAAAGAGATTTAACCATGCCCAGGTTTCAGAAATAAAAGACAAAGTGTAGAGACAAAGCAGAATGTCGTAAAGACGTTCCAAAACGTTGGTGCGATACACATGCAGAGCAGGTTAGAGATAATAAAACTACTAAAATTCGAAAGTCTCAAAAAAATGATAGTAAAGATCGCATTAGCGCAAACAAATGGAAATGATTACTCGGTGAAATAACGGAACAACGAAAAGAGATCACACAAACCAGTGTGTTTCTTTGTGCCGGTCCCAAGTCCAAATAAATGGGTAGGGTTACGTCAGGAAGGGCATCCGGTGTAAAATTTTGCCAAATCAATATGCGGACAACAATACTAATTTCCATACTGGATCGGCCGAACCCCCGGTTAACAACGACCGCCACCAGTACTGTTAGCCAACAGGGTGCTGGCGGAAATTGGGCTACTATTGGCCGAAGAAGAAGAAGGAGAAGAAGAAGGGGGAAGACGTGTCTGGAGGCAGGAGGAAAGTAAAGAAAGTGGAACGGAAGGTAGGAACTTTGAATGTTGGCAGTATGGCTGGTAAAGGGAGTTAGCAGAAATTATGGAGAGAAGGAAGGCTGATATATTGTGCGCACCAAAGACAAAATGGAAGGGGAGTAAGGCCAGGTGGATCAGAGGTGGATTCAAATTGTTCTATCATGGTGTGGATGGGAGGAGAAATAGAGTAGGGGTTATTCTGAAGGAACAGTATGTCAAGAGTGTTATGGAGGTGAAAAGAGTGTCAGACAGAGTAATGATTATGAAGCTGAAAATTGGAGGTGTGATGATGAATGTTGTTAGTGCATATGCACCGCAAGTTGGGTGTGCAATTGGTGAGAAAGATGATTTTTGGAGTGAGTTGGATGAAATGATGAACAGTGTACCTAAGGGACAGAAAGTGGTGATTGGAGCGAATTTCAATGAGCATGTTAGTAAAGGGAACAGTGGAGAAGAGGAGGTGATGGGTAGGTATGGTGTCAAGTTGAGGAATGAAGAAGGTCAGAGGATAGTGGATTTTGCCAAAAGGATGGACATGGCTGTGGTGAATACATATTTCAGGAAGGGGGAGGAACACAGGGTTACGTACAAGAGTGGAGGAAGATGAACACAGGTAAATTACATCCTATGCAGAAGAGTTGATCAGAAGGAGATTGAAGACTGCAAAGTGGTGGCAGGGAAAAGTTTAGTTAAGCAGCATAGGATGGTGGTCTGTAGGATGACGTTGGAGATCAAGAAGAGGAAGAAAGTGAGGGCAGAACCAAGGATCAAATGGTGGAAGTTGAAAAAAGAAGACTGCAAGGTTGAGTTTAGGGAGGAGATGAGACAGGTACTGGGTGGAAGTGAAGAGTTACCAGACAGTTGGGAAACTACAGCAGATGTAGTAAGGGTGACAGCAAGAAGGGTGCTTGGCGTGACATCTGGAAAGAGGAAGGAGGAAAAGGAAACCTGGTGGTGGAATGAGGAAATACAGGAGAGTATACAGAGGAAGAGGATGGCAAAGAAGAAGTGGGATAATCAGAGAGATGCAGAAAGTAGACAAGAGTACAAGGAGATAAGGCACAAGGTGCAGAGAGAGGTGGCGAAGGCTAAAGGAAAGGCGTGTGATGAGTTGTATGACAGGTTGGACACTAAGGAGGGAGAAAAGGACCTGTACCGATTGGCTAGACAGAGGGACCAAGCTGGGAAAGATGTGCAGCAGGTTAGGGTGATAAAGGATAAAGATGTAAACGTACTAACAAGCGAGGAGAGTGTGTTGAGCAGATGGGAAGAGTACTTTGAGAGGCTGATGAATGAAGAGAACGAGGGAGAGAAGAGCTTGGATGATGTAGAAATGGTGAATCAGGAAGTACAACGGATTAGCAAGGAGGAAGTAAGGACAGCTATGAAGAGGATGAAAAATGGAAAGGCCGTTGGTCCAGATGACATACCTTTGGAAGCACGGAGGTGTTTAGGAGAGATGGCATTTGAGTTTTTAACCAGATTGTTTAATGGAATCTTGGAAAGTGAAAGGATGCCTGAGGAGTGGAGAAGAAGTGTACTGGTGCCGATATTTAAGAATAAGGGGGATGTGCAGGACTGCAGTATATACAGGGGAATAAAATTGATGAGCCACAGCATGAAATTATGGGAAAGAGTAGTGGAAGCTAGGTTAAGAAGTGAGGTGATGATTAGTGAGCAGCAGTATGGTTTCATGCCAAAAAAGAGCACCACAGATGCAATGTTTGCTCTGAGGATGTTGATGGAGAAGTTTAAAGAAGGCCAGCAGGAGTTGCATTGCGTCTTTGTGGACCTGAAGAAAGCATATAACAGGGTGCCTCGAGAAGAGATGTGGCATTGTATGAGGAAGTAGGGAGTGGCAGAGAAGTATGTAAGAGTTGTACAGGATACGTACGAGGGAAGTGTCACTGTGGCAAGGTCTGCAGTAGGAGTGATGGATGCATTCAAGGTGGAGGTGGGATTACATCAGGGATCGGCTCTGAGCCCTTTCTTATTTGCAATGGTGATGGACAGGTTGACAGACAAGATTAGACAGGAGTCCCCATGGACTATGATGTTTACTGATGACATTGTGTTCTGTAGCGATAGTAGGGAGCAGGTTGAGGAGCCTGAAGAGGTGGAGATATGCTCTAGAGAGGAGAGGAATGAAGGTCAGTAGGAACAAGACAGAATACATGTGTGCAAATGAGAGGCAGGTCAGTGGAATGGTGAGGATGCAAGGAGTAGAGTTGCTGAAGGTGGATGAGTTTAAATACTTGGGATCAACAGTACAGAGTAACAGGGATTGTGAAAGAGATGTGAAAAAGAGAGTGCAGGCAGGGTGGAATGGGAGGAGAAGAGTGTCAGGAGTAATTTGTAACAGATGGGTATCAGCAAGAGTGAAAGGGAAGGTCTACAGGATGGTAGTGAGACCAGCTATGTTATACGGGTTGGAGACAGTGGTACTGACCAGAACGCAGGAGACAGAGCTGGAGGTGGCAGAGCTAAAGATGCTAAGATTTGCTTTGGGTGTGACGAGGATGAACAGGATTAGAAATGAGTACATTAGAGGGTCAGCTCAAGTTGGACGGTTGGGAGACAAAGTCAGAGAGGCGAGATTGCATTGGTTTGTACATGTGCAGAGAAGAGATGCTGGGTATATTGGGAGAAGGATGCTAAGGATAGAGCTGCCAGGGAAGAGGAAAAGAGGAAGACCTAAGCGAAGGTTTATGGATGTGGTTAGAGAGGACATTCAGGTGATAGGTGTAACAGAACTAGATGCAGAGGACAGAAAGATAAGGAAGAAGATGATCCGCTGTGGCGACCCCTAATGGGAGCAGAAGAAAGAAGAAACACATATATCTATACTAATAAAAGGCAAAGCCCTCACTCACTCACTCACTCATCACTAATTCTCCAACTTCCCGTGTGGGTAGAAGGCTCAAATTTGGCAGGCTCATTCCTTACAGCTTACTTACAAAAGTTGGGTAGGTTTCATTTCGAAATTCTACGCATAATGGTCATAACTAGAAGCTATTTTTCTCCATTTACTGTAATGGAGTTCAGCTCGAGGGGCAGAGTTTCGTGTGACATCATCACGCCTCTCACGTAATCACGCATTACGTAGAAAACCAGGAAGAGCTACAAAACGCGCTGAAGAAAACATGCATTATATAATTAAGAAGGCAGCGAAACAATTAGAAGCGAGCGAGTGACATATAAAACCATATTCAGCGACTCACGTGAACTGACGCAGTGCGCAGACAAAAAGCAACAGTTCCAAAGAGTGCTGAACAAAAACCGAATTACACTGCTACGCTCAAATAGACAAACCACACGCAGTGGCGCAATAGTAGAGCATTCGCCTGTAGCGCCCACGTCCGAGGTTCGATTCCCGAGAGGGGATGCACTGAGTATGTACGCGCGCTTCTCGATTTATTTTAACCTCGCATCCCCTTAGTTTGAGATGTATGAAAACGCATGCGGTTAACGCAGAAAGACAGATCACCTATTGAAGCTTCATGAATAATGGATACTTTATTCGCGATCAATGATTGTTTTGGTAAAGCCATACTCAGTGTATTCATTAGATGAACGGTAAAAAAGTAAGAGCGAGAAGACGGTAACTTACTGAAGCACACAAGCAAAAC
Source organism: Polypterus bichir lapradei (assembly GCA_026402145.1). Taxonomy (NCBI): domain Eukaryota; kingdom Metazoa; phylum Chordata; class Cladistia; order Polypteriformes; family Polypteridae; genus Polypterus; species Polypterus bichir. Next base: position 165,639,108 of record JANRMT010028174.1, read on the forward strand.
CACAATAGCACGCGGGCTCGATGTACTGTAGTGCGCGTCAACTAGATCTGACTTGCGCGATCACATTCCAAAAAATATTTCTTTTCAAGTTCTACTTAGTCCATAGGAGTCAAACTCAAGACCCACGGGCCACATCCGGCCCGGCGTGTAATTATATCCGGCCCGCGAGATCATTTTATATACTGTATTATTGTTATTAATGGCCCAGGGAAATGAAGCGCTGGTAACACAATAAACTACAGATCCCATAATCCAGCGCTTCAGCTGCCTTGCCGAACACTTACCACGTTAATCAATTCTAGCTTATGATGCTACAAGTTATTGCCAAGTTAGCCCACACGATGTCAAAGAGAAAAGGTGATTCTGAACATAGAGCCTTTAAAAACCGATGGGAGGCTGAGTATATGTTTACTGACATTGCCGGTAAACCCGTGTGTCTCATTTGTGGAACGTGTGTACAAAAACTGGGGTCTCCTGCCCAGCAAAAGTCGAGCAGCCGGCGCCCGCGCATAGCTGTGCCGGGATTTGAGACGCTGACTGCGCTTCTGCCTTAAGTCAAAGTGAGCACTTTTAATTTTTTTCATCCTCCCCCTGAGCTATAGCCCAGACAAGTGCAAACACGGGACCCCTTTTCTACACCACAGCAAAATAATATTAAGGCGATTCACACTTTCTTTTGCACGTATACGATTATGAGGTCGTCAGCTCGGATTATGAAGACACGCACACGAGTGGAGGACTGACAGTGCCATCACAGCCGATTAATGGCAGAGACGTCTCACCAGTCTACACAAGACCCACCGCGACTGTCCCCAAAAGGCGATCATAACGTCACCGAACACATCTCTCTATACTATATAAAAGAATAAGGCAACTTTCCTTTCTTAACACCTTTTTTCATTTCATCCCAAACCAAAGCCTCTCTCTCTTAAAACTGCAGAGGACACAAAACAATTTTTCTTTAATTGCTGGTAATACCGGTGAGGCACATTACCAGAGGCAGAAATTTGAACGTTCACATAGAAAATGTAATTTCTATACCACAGCCGTCGTGTAGCGCCTTTCAAAAGGGATCAACTACCGAGAGATGATCCATATACATTTTAGCTGCTGTTAGTACT
>JANRMT010028174.1:165645228-165662740 GCA_026402145.1 Polypterus bichir lapradei
GCGATAGAGTGAAGCCGCGAAAGTCGAAGCGCGATATAGCGAGGGATTACTGTATACACACACACACATACATATATATACTCAGATACATATATATACACACACACACAAATTAAAGACTCCAGAGGCCTTAGCCTGTAAGACTATCATCCATCCCTTAAATCAGGGCAACACCTGATTGCTCTTGTCTACACAAATTCTTCATTTACAATGTCTTTTTTTGTAGTGTAGTCATAAAAACTGGAACTGCATAAAGTAGTCCCAATATAGGTTTATTAGCTTATCAGATAGATAGATAGATAGATAGATAGATACTTTATTAATCCCCAAGGGGAAATTCACATACTCCAGCAGCAGCATACTGATAAAAACAGTATTACTTAAACAGCAATAAAAGCACAGTGCAAGTTAAAAAATGCAAGGTGGAGAATGCGAGGCAGGTATAACAGTCTATAATCTTGTATTGTATAATCATATAAACTAAACATAACATTTCGGATTTATATTAAACATTTTTTTTCAATTTTACCTGATATTTTATTTATTGTTTGAATTGTTTTTGCAAATTGCCTAAATGATGAGAATGTCATGTCAATGTAAATGAAACACTTTATAGTAGTTGCCTATCTTGTAGTTACAATTATTTATTATCAGCTTGCCTGTATGGAGCATGTTATGCTTGGCTGTGTTAAAATACAATTTTCCAAATGTTTTGAAGATTCTCCAGATCTTTTTGAATATCTTTTACTGACTCATCAATATTTGAAATCTCTAATTTTGGTGTCATTTGTAAATTTCACACTTTTACTAACAACATTAGGATTAATGTCATGAATATAATTTAGAAGGATGACAGAACTCTGATTTTCACTCTGCTACTTTGGTCTACTTTCTAGGTGCCTGTTCAAAAAGTGTAAAAGATTTTTCAAGATCTTCCTTTCATCATATTCTATGTAACAGACATCATGGATTTAGTTTCATAAAAATATAGTTTAGTTTATTTCAGATTTCTGTGCCGAATAATGGAAACTATATAGAAGAAATACTGTTTTTCTTATGTTATGTATGCCTATTGATTATTTTATTGTTGCAGCATTATCACAATTTTTGCATACATTCTATAATGCAATTTTGTATTTTTTTTTTTTTACATGGTCCTTTCTGTTTCCTGACTATTGTTGTTAGGTATGATGCCAGTTACTAGTTAAGTGGTTCACCATTAGTGTGTCACTTGATGTTCTTGCATTGAAACTGTTTAAGATGGTGGGGCACAATAATCAATGTCCAAGCTTCTGAAATACTTAGGGAAAATGGGGGTAAAAAAACTTCATACATTTAGTTATAGAAAGGGCACCTAAGTAATAATTAAGACTTTGTTTCCAGCATTTGCAATTTTTTTCTGTCTCTGAACTTTGCTCTATCTACTAATTGGTCTTTGCATGCACCCAGAAGATTTTTCTTCCAGGTTAAATTAACATTACCTTGTGAAATAGAAGGAAACTGTCCTGTCCCCTGTAATGCAGATTTTCAAAAACTTTTTTTTTTTTTTTTTTAAATTGCAGCTTTTTTGTTGTACTAGGGGTGTTGTACCTTGTTAGCCATTATGAATGTAGAGAAAAGCCAAGCAAAATGACACCTTTTATTGGCTAACTAAAAAGATTACAATATGTAACCTTTTGAGGCAACTCAGGCCCCTTCTTCAGGCAAGATGTAATACAGAAACTGGAGTTCCCTGTGTTTATATACACACTAGGACAAGGAACAACCTAGGTAAATCTTTAAATGAGAAATCTTAAATGTAAAAAATTAATAGAATCATTCAGGCTAGAGTTAATTTTACAAGAGAGAGAAGAACAATGTATGGTCAATATGTTTGGATAATATAACTGTCCAACAAAGTCTTTTTAAGTTTGAAATGAGTTTTTCAAAACAATGTGGATCTGTAGACAGGTTGTCTGTGTCATTCTGAGAGATATAAACAATCCTCATATCTGGCCATAAAACTCTTGTCTTTATTCAAGCCATGTTGTAATGTATTGAATTTTAGCATGTGTTTAACTTCCCATTCTCTTCTCTCTTGCTGTGTTTTGAAGTTGCCCATAAGCACTGTGATTTTAAAGTCCCTCTCATAGTGTCCATGGCTGTTGAAGTGGGCCGCTACAGGAACATCTGTGTTGCCACATTTAATGTGGAACCTGTTTAAATTCATTCTCTGGTGGAGTGTTCGTCCAGTTTCTCCCACAGAGTGCAGTGTCAGGACATTTCATACAGAGAATTAGGTAGACCACATTAGATGATCTGCAGGAAAATTATCCCTTTATGTGATGTTCAAGTCGGCAGTGTGGTATAACTATACGGTCTGTATTATAAATGTAGGTACATGTTTTACATCTTTTCTGTAGGCAGGGAGATGTGCCATTTTCTGTTGGTTCACTTAGGGAGCTTCGTGCAATTAGTTGCTTAAGGTTTGGTTGTTGTCTGTATGCCAGGAGCGGAGGTTCAGGAAATATATGTTTCAGTGTTGGTCATTGTTTAGCACTGGCTGAAGTTCTTTTATAATTTTTCTAAATGTTTCAAGATGTGGGTTGTAGGTGACAACAAGGGGGATGCGGTTCTTGTTGTCTTTGTTTTTATATTCCAGAAGGTTGTCTCTGGGTATGGCAGTAGCTCTTCTTATTTGAGTGTCTATTGTTTTGGGTGTGTAACCTTGTCTGATGAAATCTGAGCTCCTGCAGTTTATCCCGGTCTGCATCCAGTTTCCAGATATGCTTACCTAATTCAGGGTTGCGATGGCTGAACCCTATGTTGGCATCACTGAGATGGAGATGCCAGTTTTGCAGTGTAAAAATAGTCCATATGATGGAGGCCCAGCCAAAATAAAACATTTACTCAGGAAAATAACAATAGCAATAATGTTAATTTTAAAACGTTAATGTTTAAGTGGTCCATAAATATGACATATTATATCTAGGTAGTATCATTTTTTTCCATAGCAGCTCCAAAGCACAGAAAAACTGAGCAAGATATGTACAAACAAACTAAGAGGCACACAGAAAATTCCACAAAATCACCAAAACGTATATTTCATAAAAAGAATCTACACGGATCTGCCAGGAATAGGTCTACAGGCGTACCTCTTTCTGCCTTATGTTAGTCAGATGATTGACCCTACTTTTTTAAATCTTGAAAGGGCCAGTTAACCTTTGTGTCAATTTAGATCACAGCCAAGAGTGATATGCTTATAATTGTTAATGTGATATATTTGGGGTAACTAAATAGTTTATGAAATATTTTTCTCTACAATTGTTATACATATTGCACTGTCTACTGTTGCATTAAGAACATGTTCTTGGTACAGAATGCACCCATTACTACTAGATACTTCTCAGGCTACCAAGACTCCAAATGTAATAGGTGTAATCTGACAATAAATTGATATACTTTGTACAGTATATAATTTATACAGTATAAAGGAAAATTAGTTTATGCAAGTGGTTTTCAGAATAGTAAAATTCCAGTACTCGAGAATTACACATGATCAAAAACAATCCTACTTAAGACAGAGTTAAATCTTCAATGCACAGCAATTTTTCATTGTAATTACATTCATCATTTTAAATATATTTAGGTTTCTACAACAAATGTACACCTAAATTAGATATCAGATATACAGCAGAAACTCCTGATAAAATTTTCACAATTTCAGGAAACAGATTTAGAACTAATTTCTTGCACACAAAGTTGCAAATTAGTTTTTTTTTTGGGAGGTGAAAAACAAGAAGAAGAAATGTGTAGTGTAAAAGGATAATATCAACAATGTTTAACTGTAAATATATTCTATGTATACAGGATTTCTGAGTAAACTTTAAATAAGGTCATTAGTATTACTTCTTGCCAGTAATGGTTCAAATTACTTTTGGAACAGATCAGTGTAAGGATATCCTTTACGTATAAAAATACACACATTTAATCTGACTTGTACTCTAAAGATTTCTGAATGTTTGGAAGAATCTTCAACTTAAAAACTAGCACAACACATGACCAGGATTTGAGTCATATTTAAGAGACACATAAAAAAATGACTCTTGAACATAAGAAAAAAAAATGAAAAAACAAATTTTTAATAACAGGTGAATAGTTTGTGGACAAAGAAAATGCAAATTTCCTTTATTCTTGACCTGGCACCATGTGTTTCTGTCTAGCAAGCAAGAGTTATTGCGATCTTTTGTCAATCATGTGTAATATAACTATTTTAGTAAAAGATCAGGCATCTTTTGTTTAAGCTGTGTTGCCTTCCCAGTGAATATTCATGTTTTCTTTACAGGCTGAAAAATTTATCACAATAATAGATAATGTATTCCTTCGTAGAAGTATAAAATGGCAATACCCATCAGATTATGCAGCATACTGTTATATCTAACCATTGCACATGAAGTATTCACTAAGATCAAAACATCAGAAAGCACATTTAGATATGACTTACTTGTATGCAAGATACTTCCCACTAATTAATCTGTAATATTAAAGCTTTCACTGTGATTTCTGAGACACCTCACAGCACTTCATAATTTAGCTCTTTTCCATTAATGAGTAGATCTCACCCCTAGTTTCTGGGAATCGTTAAAATTGATACAATTAGCCTTTGAAGCCATATGTTAAGCCTTTTAGACTGAAGCCCCAAAAATCTGTATGGGGATACTTTTGTATTTAGAACCTTAAAATAGTGACATTTCACCTTTTTATTTTATTTATTTTTGTGACCTTTGTGACCAGGGCCTATCCTTGTATTTGACTGCAAAGCAATGAATGATCACACCTTCATCAAGTACAGAGAGACTCTGTAACTTATTTATCAGTATATGCTTACTTTCTGCAGCATTGCTACTGTTAAATTAGAACAAGTGCTAATTATATATATGCACGCCTGACATCACTCTATAGGCAACAATTTCATTTGTCCAAAAGGTATAACAAAGGATGATACCTCAACAGGAAAAAAACAAAAACAAAAGCTCATGACTGGAACAGCTACAAAGCACAACTATGTATTGCTTAGGTACGGAAATTAAATAAAAAATACATGAATAGCAAAGAGTAACAAGTATATAGGGCTAAACAGATACACTTTCATACAAACAGCTGTCTCTTAGACTGTAGATGTTGCCAAGCAAATAGTGCTGGAAAAGGATTTCTAGGTCTTGCTACAATTATGAAAGTTTTCTTGTAGTGATTTTGTTTCAAATTACAAAGAAATATGCTATCATTAAACCACTCTGAAGAAAGATATGTGTAAACATGCTGCTAAAATGGACCTAACAGCCAATCAGAGCTTTGAAAAGGTGGGAACTACCTCTGTTCACTTACCAAAACTCTTCCTTGCATCTGTCCGACTGAAAACCAGGCTATTACATGTCTTGACTGACCAGAAAAGGTGTCAGTAAGATGAAAAGGCCTTTTAAAACAATCTACAACAAATAAAACTAACAACAAACGTGCTGCCAGGCAAGTCTATCAACATACAGCTTCTATCAAGAGTTAAGAGAAGAGCAGATGTGAAAGTGATGATAGCTGATGAGGAAAGTAATATTAATACAAGAAACAGTGTATACAGATGTCCTATAGAGTTAAAAAGTAGAGGAGAGAGTGGGGGGTTTGGGTAGGGTATGGAATATGGTAGCAGTAGATTTAGGTGTCATTATGTTAAAGCTATACATTGATTACACTGATATAAAAGTAGTCACACATAGTGTATTTGAAAATATTATTTGATAAAATACAATTATTTACTTTATTTACATTTTTAAAGTTTTTAATTTTTTTTACTCATTTAAAAACATTTATAACAATCATCAATTTAATGTTTATTTCTTTTACATATATCAATCATATGAAAAATTTTTAAACTTATTCTACAGCCTGTTTTCAAAAGGTAAGCATAGCTAGTAAGAATACTGTATATTTAATTACACACATTGCTTTTTAAATTAATCTTCAATTTCATGGAAATAAACCATAGATATATAGTAACTCACAGTAACTGAAATGCTTCAATGTATGCCGGTAACAATTTTATTACGTGTGCTAAACCAGATACTGCACTAAGAGTATTTAACAAGCAATTATTTCCTATAAATTATTTTAAAAGTTTACTTATGGGTTCTACAAATGCATTTACACCAAGGAAATATTACCGTCTTAGTATTTGCCTTAAACTTAAAAGCTGACCAGACAAGAAAGCATAGTTAATATAAATTAACCGAAAATTTAGTCTAGATGAATAAATATAATTTTTAAAACAAAAATTCAACAAATTAAGCAATTTGCCAATGAATTATATCATTATGTACTGTATATTACCAAATATATGATAAATCATGATAATTTAAAATCAATTTTGTGAAGACTTCCACTTGTTTTATTCTGTATTCAAGCTCAGTCTGGGTATTGGCATGTATTTCTGAAAATCAGTCTTCAAGTCATTACTGTAGACAGAAAGCAAATGCATTCTTCAAAGTAATCCCTTAAACATTCCTGGGGAAGATTATATTGAAAACATACATGTGCTTATCACAATTGTGAATCCCAAATTTTTGTCAACAGTTATGTGTAACTCTTCCTTAACCAAACTGCTTCTAAATGTCTCATCCGTAACATACACTAAAAACACTACATACTGTACAAAAGGTATTTGTTTAGCATAGTTTGTGAGGGCTACATTTATTTTTCTTAGTTTATTACTATTACTTTATTATATAAAAAATTTTATATTGGCTAAAGTATTCATTGCAGTAAATCATATTTCAAGATAGTTTTTATAGCATATTTTTGTACAGTTTTAGCTGTTTACACAAAAGTGGAATCTGGAAGGTTCCTATAGTTTTAGTATTCTATTTCAAGAAAAAAAAAAAAAAAACTATGAACGGAGTACAGTGTTCAGGAACCAAAAAAAAAAACTTTATGAGAAACATACTTAAGAAATGGTCATACACTGAATTTGGCACAATCCATGGTGCAACATAAACTGAATGAGGGAGTACAGAAAAAATGCAATGTGAAAGTCTACTTAATTTAAGAATTCAAAAAGTTGAGATGCTAATAAAGTAAACTGGGAAGTATCAATGTCAGAATGAAGAAAGGTCTGGTTTTGACACCAATCTTTTATCAAAAGTTCTGGCATATGACCAACAATTGCTGTAATACGAACCACTTGGTTCCTTTTTCATGTTTTAACACTATATTTAACATCATCTCATGGGAGAGGAAATTTACCAAAATACATTGTTTTGACATGAGGCACAATGAGTCATTTCGAGTCATCACATTTCACAAGACTTGACATATGTCTTCCCAGAGTGCATACTATTATACTATTAGGCAAGAAGAAACAAAGCATAAAAAAACCTCCTAGTTTAAGCAGGGTTTTGAATATTAAATCTGGACTGGAAATTCCTGGTAACAAAAACTTGGTTTCAATTTCTCATAAAAAGTAATGTTACACTGCCTTTTTAATAATAATAATAATAAAAACAACCTTGGGCAATTACCAATTGGTGTGAGACTTTAATGGTTATGCTTCTAAATAGAATTTTAACTTTTCATAGAAAGTATGATTAATGCCAGTCTTTCCATCTATTCTGTTTATGTTCTACTGTACACAAGAACACCTGAAATTTAAAAAAAATCTTCAAAAAGCACAATGATACTATACATTGAAAAATTCTCTTTTCCAAGATGAAGTAACAACATGTGATTCTATTTAAAATTGGAATGATTTTGACATTTATGCTTAAATTGCACAAAATATTCTCTGTTAAATTAAGACAACATAAAATCACTAACTTACCTATTTATATGCTATAGGAGTGGTTCTAAACTGAGAGATGTGGACCACTTACTGGGGAACTCCAGTAAGCTTCCAGGACTTCTCGCACAATGACTGAAAATAATTATAAAATAGCGGCAAAATAGTTAAATCACTAAAAATCAAGCTATAACAGTCCTTTGATATTTTTAAAGCACCCGGCTTCATCGATATTCAAAACATGTTACACATGGTCCACAATGTATGTTAGTTTTGCAAAGTCCCCCTTTAAAGTGTTTTTCACATAGACTGTATCCTTAAATTTTAAAAAGTAATACATCAAGACAAGTAAGTAGTGAACAGTTTTTGCTGTTATCAAAAAATACCTGCTGCGAGTAATTCTGGATTTTGATAATTACTGATTGTTATTTATCATTAGAAAATGGTGACTAAATTTTCAGGTGAAATAAAAACTACACAACATAGTTATCTAATTTAATTACATAATTCATTTTTCAAAAATGTAATCCTGTGTGTAGTCTATTATTCTTAATTCTGTATTAGTAACACAAATATTAATAGTATAAACAGAGAATTATATGTACACTTTTGCAGGAAAAATATTTGTGACAACGAAGTCTAACATTTTCAATAAAGTATTCAAATGTTTGTAAAGAGAAATGTAACTAGAATGTTACAAAAAGTAAGAGTCAATTGTTAGTTGAAAATAATTATAACAATAAAAATATCACAGAATTTCATAGCAAATGTTGCCATAACATTAATTTAATGCCAGCATTACAATAAATTTACCTTTGTAGTATGAATATGATAGTTCTATGCATAGTGAATCATATTTTTAGAAGTACACCAAGTAAAATACTGTACAGGTACTGTATATTCATTTACCAAAAGAAAAACACACACACTCACCAAGCAGGTATCACACATTTTACTAGCTTCAGCATTAACAGGGTTCAAACATGACACACTCCAATGCTTGCATCCAGGGGAAAACACTGTAGTCATCTATAATCATGTGGCTTTGGCCTTCCCAGAATAAAATCTAGACTACCAGGGCAACACACATCTGTGGTTTATCTGGTGATACCACACTTAAAATTATATACACAGGAAAAACTCAAGCCGAGTTTAAATTTTCTCTCATACTGTAAATAAAGACACCAGGTTGATGTGCAACCTTGTATTTTGTCAACAAATAGAGAAAAGAAAATGTAGCACACACAGTACAGCTATATTTTACTGTAATTGAAATCTTGACTATAGCGATCAACAAATGCTGTGATTATAATTGACTTTTCATTTGAAAGGTCACCTAAAGTAAAGTATATTTACTTTTACTAACTAAATGATTTTTAAAATCTGTAGAGACTTTGTTATATATAAAATATCTTGGTCAGTTTACTGATACTCTCAAAACTCCAAAATAAGCACCATTATAAACAGTTTTAATGACACTGTTGTTTCTTCAAAGGCTTTGAAATAAATGGACATTCTAGACAATTCTTGGCTTAAACTAACATATACAAAGCATATACAAAAAACACCATGGAAAACTACAAATATACTTTATTTCATTAATACTGTATTATGTATCGATCTATACTAATAAAAGGCAAAGCCCTCATTGACTCATCACTAATTCTCCAACTACCCGTGTAGGTAAAAGGCTGAAATTTGGCAGGCTCATTCCTTACAGATTACTTACAAAAGTTAAGCAGGTTTCATTTCGAAATTCTACGTGTAACGGTCATAACGGTCGACAACGTCCACCATGTTGAACTTTCTTATTTATGGCCCCATCTTCACGAAATTTGGTAGGCGGCTTCCCTGCACTAACCGAAACCGACGTACGTAATTATTTTGGTTGTATGACGCCACTGTCGGCCGCCATATTGAACTTTCCAATGGTCTTTGTTACTTATGGGCCCATCTTCAAGAAATTTGGTACACGGGTTCCCAACGCTAACTTAATCCTACTTACATACATATATACGTCCATAGCCTGCAGCTCAGTCGCCGTGTGAGGCGGTGTTGGGTCCCCCATCCCCACGCCTCAAGCGTAGTTGGCTGCCTGCCTATATAAAGGCGTCCGTCGCTTCCGGTCTCTTCATTCCCTTCCTTGCTTCGCCACGGTATTCACGTCTCCCTGCTGATAACTGCAGCCTTTTTATTTAATCCACGGCTTCTCCGCTGTTTTATTGTTCATTTATTATGATTATAGTTATTGTGTAGGTATTTTAGACTTAGTTTACATTGTTCAGGTACCCATTTCCTTTATCTTTCCAACCGTACCCCCATTAACATGTGTGGATTCAGTTGTAGAAGTGGAAGACGCGGTGCACTATCCGGTAGAGTTTCTCCACACTGACTCCTCCAGGCACTCCTGAGCATAATCTAATTTTGAAGGTTGGGGCACCAATAATGTTACTGAGAAACTTACAGCCACCGAAACTTTGTAACGGCACGAGACTTCAGGTCACGTGTCTGCAAAAGAACCTAATTGAGGCAAAAATTTTTACTGGCAGTGGCTCAGGGGAGAGAGTTTTTATTCCTCGCATCCCCGTTATACCCTCTGATCTCCCATTTCAATTCAAACGACTCCATTTTCCAGTAAGGCTCTGCTTCGCAATAACAATTAATAAGTCTCAGGGACAGACCCTACAAAAGGTTGGCATTGATTTGAGGCAAGATTGCTTTTCACATGGCCAACTGTAGGTTGCATGCTCAAGAGTAAGCTCAGCGCACAGCTTGGTCATATTACAACCGGAGGGCCGAACTGACAACGTTGTATACAAAGAGATCCTTAACAAATAATTATTGGTATATTCTCCCTCAGATTAAAAAGGTTTACTTTTCTTAATAAAAATTTTAAGGCAGTACTTCTCCGCTGCGAAGCACGGGTGTTTTGCTAGTAGTTTAATAAAGTGCGTACTAGAAAAACAGGGAAAAAGAAAAAAAATCTTCAAAGTTAAGTCATAGCAAACATCATTATGGAATAGATTCATGAATGATATCATAAAAAGGTCATTCTCAAAAACAAAGGGCGGAGGGGTTGCTCTGTTGCTAAGGAACTGCACTGGCATCTGGAAAGTTGTAAGTTCAAATTTGTCACTGCTAGACGGGGTCCTATTCCTGAGCAAGGCCCTTAACCTGAAAATTGCTCTAGGGACACTGTACAATGGCAGGACCCCCCCCATTATCTCCCGAACAGAGGTCATAAGAAAAGACTATTTCTGCTAGGGATTAAAAAAGTATATCAAAATCAAATCAATATGTTATCTATTAAATCTCATTTTAGGTCTGTGTGAATGTTTACCTGTTGTCCTATCCAAGGTTTTTTCTTGCCATATTCTGAGCGTGGCAAGGTTAGATACTTGCTCCCTGTCAGTCTAAACTCCATATCAGAGTTAGTGAATTGCACTAAATAAGACAATCCACTACATAATGCCTGTTATTTGAATTGAAGTCTAATCATAAGAACACAGATTGGCATTTTGTATCTAAACTGAATCAAGCAAAAGACAAAAACAGGAGTTCAACTCTTGACTAATCAAGGCTCTACTCGTTTCAATACCAATGATGTCTTTCACCAAGATCAGTATTATTAGATTGCAACTGTAAAAATGATGGGTATTGTATATTATATACTCTAAGCTTTGCCTTTAATAGATTATCCAAATCAAGCAAAAGAGGGGAGGATAGTGAATGTATCATCTTTGATAGAAGGCATATTAACTCTGCAACTGCTTCATGAACCAGATGAACATTCCCTTAAGTTAAGTGGTATAATAAACTGGTGTGGAAGAGTTGTTAGAACTTTCAAAGTCACCTAAACTTAAAACCATGATAAAGTCACTTCTTTGTGCGCCTCCAACTTCTAATTAACATGAAAGGGGACATCTTTCTATACCAATGAGAAACTCAATTTTAAGTATTATGGAATGTAAGACAAGAAAGTGCCTACTGGTTTCAAAACCTGTCTGTTATGGATAGCCAGAAGGAATTAAAAAAATACACAAATCTTAAAATTGACGTTTTCCCTTCTGCATTTTAGTACATATGTCCTGGAATGTGACCAGACCATGTTTTTGACTAAATGACTTCATATCCAGGACATAAACCAACACACAGAAAGGGTCAAACCTTAACCACTTCATTTACTTAAACATTCCTGGATATGATGAAGGTGTTCGTTTTGAGATGAAAAATCTGACAGAAATAATGTCTGCAAATGCTGTAATCTAAGCCTTTGTCAGATGGAATAGGCAAGGTACACATCCATTATTAATTCTGTACTGCCTAGCAGTTAGTAGTAGTAGTAACATAGAATAAAGCCAATATACTGTATTGTTCCTACATAGTACCATCTACTGTATGTAATTTAAATAGAATGAATTTCTATGTTATGATTTTCATTTATTATACATTTTTACATGCTTTCCTTAACTCTTTTTGTAACCATTTATAACTTTAGTATTTCTTTGGGGGTTGGAAAGGGCTTTGATACAAAATCCATTTTTGGCCTTTTAGATGAATACTTTTGGTCTTTTCCCAATGTCAACTTGTTTTTACTGCATGTGGCATTCTGAGTAGTGCATGTCACAATGGTATCATGCAATGTCACTCAGAAGTATGCAACACTGATGTTCTCGTCTCAGCAGGATTTATATATATATATAAAAAAAAAATTGTTATACAATTCCTGATCATCTGAGCTTGCAAATGTAAACAAAGAAAATCTCAGTGCAGTTGTGATTAATGTTTATGTTTTACCTGACAGTATTAGACTTCAAGCTTATGGCAATTTTTGATTAATGTTTTGGGTTAACGATAGATAGGACAGACCTTCTGTTAATGACTGTTTTGGCTTGGATATATGATGTCTCTTCTCCTGGTTACCTCTATGCCTTAAATTATGTCTATCCTAGTGTTGACATAACATTCTTACTCAAGAAAAATATATTTAAATTATACTAATTACAGTTTATTTGATGTTTGAATTGAGAAAAATATTTTTAAAATAAGTGACTTTTAAATATCAGTATCTCAAAGTCTGTGATAATTGTCACAATCTGCAAATTCTACAACATTCTCACATTCTAACTTGGAGGGTTGATCAAATAAAACTTTTACCGTCAAACACTTGCACTTAACAGCTCATGCAAAGCTGTTACAGTATAGTATAAAGCCATAATGAGGTCATTGTGAAAATTCACAATAATTGTTGTTTATTATAATATTTCTATATGTCTTCATCTTATGTAAAAGGTAAATTTCCCTAGGGGCAAATAAAAAACAGTAACTCTACAGCACAGAAATGGGCTCCAGAACCCCCATATATATACTTATATCATATTCCGAAGATATTAAAGGGTGCACGGTTACATACGTTCTTCCAAATCCGCGCATAGCGTATATATGGACAGAACTGGCAAACTACATCATAAGGGAATCTACATCATTTCCTCTGGATCACAAATTTAGCTATCAGATTGATTATAAGAGGTGCTAAGGTGCTCGAGACTGCGTGTCCAGACTATATGGCCTCAAAAAAGACGATACAACTATAAATTTGATCACTGATCTATGGTCAAAGATACTCTAGTACAAGGTACCCCTATGAGCATCTGTGTGTTTGAACATCACAGAAAATTAGTGACTAATACAGTAATCAAATAACAAATTCACCATTCTGGCTGAGTGTCAGAAAAAAGTTTTTGCTGCAAAATGTAAGTTAATTCAGTGAACTGCACGTCTTTCTTGGCTTTAATAAAATGTAATCTTAAGAGTAAAAAGAAATTTAATGCACATGGATATAAGAGGATGATTTTAGGAAACTTCTCTTATCAAAGTACACTTTTGAAACTGCATGTTTATTTCAAGTATTGTTTAAACAATACTAAAATTTTGAGTGTGGTTTCGATACCAGCTTTTGGACCTCAGTACCGGTGCCAAATGGTTCTGAAGGAAACAGATAACTTCAAAGCTCCATGTCTCTGCGAGGTGCAGGTCATGGTGGGGGTGCTTGATTGGGTTCCCTGTGAAGTTTCAATTGTGTTAAAGCCTTTACTTTTTTTACTTTAAGTCTACAAAACATATGCTTTTCCAAAACTGCAATAGCGAATGTCGAGGAAAGGGAGGGCAAAGTAGACATTCAATGTCAGTACCGAAAATCCTAAAATTCTAGTACATCACCATATGAATTTTTCCCCCCAGTACCAGTATACTGTGCAAACCTAGTTTAAAGGTATAAAATAAAAATACATATGACTGGTAACTGAAAACAAAAAGCAAACAAAAAAAAAAAAACTTAAAAAAATTTATATCAAGCTTTATTTGCAAGATAACCAAAAATCCAGCACATTCCCTTTTGTCAAATACAATGAACAGAAATCTCCCCACAACCAAGATGAAAAGACTTTTTAAAGGAAACCATCAACCACAAACTAGTGCTGTATTCATTTTTTCAGAGTTTCTGCATTTAAGTTAAACAAGAGTTAACAAAAAACATCACTTTTTCTTTTTATGTACATCAGTTTTACTAAGTTGGAGGTTACACAACTAGTTCTAGGTGTTATTGGTATTTCTTCTGTTTGGATAGGCTATCTGAAATCATATCTATGTACACCCTAAAAAATGTAAGGACTTATTCATACTAAGAGAGTGATAAACACCTGCCCACACATATTTCTGTAATCATACTATAGAGAGAAATGGTTTACAATTAACTATGCAAGGAATTAAAACATAATTTTTACTGTATGTGTATAAAAAGCCAGAGGCATATCAGAAATGACTGAAACAAACCTCAACTGAATCATATTGTGGAGTTACAATAATATAATTTATATCAGCCAAGGGAATATTTCTGCATGATGAAAACTGGTCATTACACTATTTAGAGAACACGGTTTTATAGTTTAAAATTTGAAAATAAATCATTTATAAGAAATATTTTACTTACGAACTAAGATGACAACTTACCAACAGAGAATATGAGCCACTTATAGGATTAGACATGAAAACACACACAGCTGTGGCTTTTTAATTTGAACAGTAATACAATATTTTGAGATCACACACCTGATGAAATCTATACAGGCAAAACACTGTTTCTCTGAACTTCTTTTCTGTTTCTTCAGAGTGGAAGCAAACTTAATATGTTAGTGAGTATGTGGATAAACTTTTTTTTTTGCTGCATTAAAGATACAAGAGGATTAAGATGTACCCACTTAAACGTTTCTAGTTCTCTTGTAAAGCTTAAATATATTGTTAAATTTAAAAATAATATAGTCTATTTTCAGAAACAGACTATGTTTCTCCATACAGTGAGGGTGAAATATGCTACAAAGAGTGCCATGAGCCCAAAACATCAATGACCTTGGTTTTAACAATACACACTCAGACTCTGACACAGGGGTTATCCTCTGATTGTTTCTTTCTATGTAGTAAATATAGGTTACAGAACCCCCAGAAGTAATAAATAAAATAAAGATTTATTCAGAAGAAGCAAAGGCTTGCAATGTAAATAATCACATGACATTAAATAATCTGAATAGAAATTATAGTGAAAAACTACCCTTTAATTTAAGACGTTTTCTGAGGTTAATTTGCTGTTACCTTGAAATCTGCACCTGCAATTTTATAGACATTTCTTTCCCACTCCTCACATCAGAATTTGTTTTACCTGACTATTGTTTATAATACAACCAAGGAATGAAAGTTACAGATGCTTGAAAATATCATTCATAAAACTGCATGCAAAAGTTTGGAATCTCCTGTCCAAATTATATAGTTTGTCACATTTGGGGAAAAAAGTAACTTCAACAGCGAACAAACAAACAATGGCATGCTTTAAAACATGTTTTAAAAAATGTTAAATATAGATACAATTTATTTGATGAACTGAAAAAAGGTTATGTTCAAGTTTGGGGACTGTGAGGGCTACTCCAAAATCTTCACTTTGTGTTTCTTGAAGTATTTCATAGTAAATTTTGAAATGTGTTTTGAATTGTTGTCTTGTTTTTTTAGTAGAATCCATTCTTCTCTGTATTCACACAAAGTCCAGTGCTACTACCTTGCCACACAACCCCAAAGCATAATAGATCCATCCCTGTATGTAACAGTTGGCAAGGAGTTCATTTCTTCATATGCTGTCTCCTTTTTTCTCCAAACATACCTTTCATGGTTGTGGTCACAGAGTTCAATATAAACGTCATCCATTTACAGCACTTGGTAAGAAAATGACTCTGTCTTATACAAATAATGTATTTCATATTTAAATTTTTTTTTGTGATGAGATTACAGGTAAGGTTTTCTTGTAATGGACCTTCCACACTGGGCATGTCCATGTAGGTAATGAAATGGTACAGTACAGTAGAGCAGTGTACCACCACTTCTTTATCGGCTAAAAATGCAAGCTGTTGTAATCAGTCACTTTTGTTGGTTTTCCAGATCAGGTACTAAACTCTACAATTCATCTCATCTAGGAGTGCTTTGCAGACATCAGTCAGTTCCGTATGAAGAGCCCATTGTCATTAAGAGTGTACAATGTTTGAAGCATTAAGAATTTATTGAGCACTGGAATTGTCAGCTGATAATTCCTAATACCAATTCTTGACCAGACTAACACCTAACAGGCTAAGCCAGACCATACTAAATTCACCTAAAAAGGTTTAAGACTTTACAACTGAAAAAGGTACCCAACATTTGCAAATGCCAGATTTATTTTATTCATTTAGTTACAGTTACATCACATAAATTGTAATTGTACAATATTTCATAAAAAGAAGACATAATTAGTGTTTTTTACTTAAAATGTCAACAAAATATGTAATGTGTTCAAACTTTTGCATCTAACTGCATCAAGTCCTTTATTAAAAAGACTTAAAAGTATATGTATATTTTAGAACAGAAACACTACATAATGGGATTGAAGAGGCAATAAGTTTCTGGATAAGGAACTATATGTTGTTTCTCACATACTTTGGAACATCACTTCAGACTATAAATCAAACAGGGTCTGAGACAGGCAGGGATGGGACTGGAGTTTACAGGAAATCTGTACATACCTGTCAAATGTGCCCGTTCAAAGAGGTTTTCTCTTTGCTACCTGATAATGTACTATCACATAGCTACATTAACTGCTTTCAGTAGTGAATAACTACAAAGGGTGCAATACCTAGTGACATTCTAAAATACAATGCTAAAATACAGGTGCATCTACCCAATTAACAGGTAAGCAACAACATTTCACAGAGAACTGTTAGCAAAAAGCATCAGCTGTATTTTAAAATTACAGTAAGTGCAATTATATGCTTACTGGTTTGTTGGAGTTGAAACAAACACTGACATTAAGGTTATGGGGATGTGCAGACATCCTAGCACTCAACCTTATAAATAAATCAAAACTCACCAAGCGTAACAAATAATACTTAACTCATAATGGATGAAAATTTAAATTCAGTGCGCAGATGTTTTTTTTCCTTCTTTGTTCTTACTTGACTGCATAAATTAATCTACCCATGTATTATTCACACCGTCAGCTCTCTATTTGTTTATTTTTTGGTGTATGTCAAATTTTTGAAATTTGCACCCAATATATAAATTGAGCAGTTTTAAACTCAAAATGTCATTATTAAGCTGTATGATAAAAACCATGTCTTATTTTCTACTATTACAGTAAAT
>JANRMT010028174.1:165663140-165683075 GCA_026402145.1 Polypterus bichir lapradei
AAAAAAAAAAAAAAAAAAAAGCACAAAAACAACAAAAAAGTGCACTGAAAAGGAGGGCCCTGAGCCGCTGCGACCATGCGCGCCGCCATGCTCCTAGCTTAATCTAGCCTACTTCTGGTAGGCTAGGCACTTTTTATAACTTTTTGGTTAGTATATTAGAAAAACTATTGGTGTTTTGGTAAATTTTGCACATTATACAACCCTTTTTTATTATGAAAAGGTTAAGTAAGTGTTGCAGTGGGAGGTTTGGAACGCATAATTCCATTATTTCTTATGGGAAAAATAGTCTTGACATACAACCAACTTGAGTTACAACCAGCCCTCACAAACGAATTAAGTTCGTAAGTCAAGGGTCCACTGTATTGCGTATTTAAGTTAATCAAATTTATAACGAGTCTCTGGAAATCCACCCGCCGATGTACCGTATTTGCATATATAGTTTCAACACAAAGGTTTCATTTTACCAAACTTCTCCGCAATCACTTCCTGGTTCCATCAAAAATGACGGCAGTCTCAAATTCTCGCCGATAAACATGATAAATATACCTGAAGAGACACTTTTAAGGAAATTTAGAAAATTTTGCTTGGAGAAGGGGGTCGGCTTAAATACCGGTCATCGGCAAATACATGTAATTTAGTAGGTAGAGAAGGGGGTCAACTTATATACCGAGTCGGCTTATATTCTGGGATCTACGGTATCAATCTTCAAAAGGTATTAGAAGGTAGATATTAGCTAACCAAAAGATGTCTATGATATACAGTACATGGTTTTTATTTTTAGTAAATTCATTTGTGTTTTTACAAAAATGTGTCTTTCAGCTCTATAGTACAGGTACAGTAACCAAATACCAGCACTACTGTCTCACAACAGACCCTACTACACTTTAAATAAAAAAATACAAAAAAGGGCCTAAAAGTAGTTCAGAGTGATGCATAATTCTTCTTCTTCCTCATTCGGCTGCTCCCGTTAGGGGTTGCCACAGCAGATCATATCTTCTTCCATATCTTTCTGTCCTCTGCATCTTGTTCTGTTACACCCATCACCTGCATGTCCTCTCTCACCACATCCATAAACCTTCGTTTAGGCCTTCCTCTTTTCCTCTTCCCTCTTCCCTGGCAGCTCTATCCTTAGCATCCTTCTCCCAATATACCCAGCATCTCTCCACTGCACATGTCCAAACCAACGCAATCTCGCCTCTCTATCTCCCAACAGCCCAACATCAGCTGACCCTCTAATGTACTCATTTCTAATCCTATCCATCCTCATCACACCCAGTGCAAATCTTAGCATCTTTAACTCTGCCACCTCCAGCTCTGTCTCCTGCTTTCTGGTCAGTACCACCGTCTCCAAACCATATAACACAGCTGGTCTCACTACCATCCTGTAAACCTTCCCTTTCACTCTTGCTGATACCAGTCTGTCACAAATTACTCCTGACACTCTTCTCCACCCATTCCACCCTGCCTGCACTCTCTATTTCACCTCTTTTTCACAATCCCTGTTACTCTGTACTGTTGATCCCAAGTATTTAAACTCATCCACCTTCGCCAACTCTACTCCTTGCATCCTCACCATTCCACTGACCTGCCTCTCATTTACACACATGTATTCTGTCTTGTTCCTACTGACATTCATTCCACTCCTCTCTAGAGCATATCTCAACCTCTCCAGGGTCTCCTCAACCTGCTCCCTACTATCTCTACAGATCACAATGTCATCAGCAAACATCGTCGTCCACGGGGACTCCTGTCTAATCTCGTCTGTCAACCTGTCCATCACCATTGCAAATAAGAAAGGGCTCAGAGCCAATCCCTGATGTAATCCCACCTCCAACTTGAATGCATCCATCTCCTACCGCAGACCTCAGCACTTTCACACTTCTCTCGTACATATCCTGTTTTAACTCTTGCGTACTTCTCTGCCACTCCTGACTTCTTCATACAATACCATAGCTCCACTCGAGGCAACCTGTCATATGTTTTATCCAGGTCCACAAAGACGCAATGCAACTCCTGCTGGCCTTCTCTAAACTTCTCCATCAACAACCTCAGAGCAAACATTGCATCTGTGGTGCTCTTTCTTGACATAATATGCTTAGTAAATTCTAATGGCATGGCATCTTGTGATGCAGGTGTTTTTTAAAGTTACTTAGTAACTTTTTAAAGGATGTTTCCATAGCACACTCCAGGAGTCAATAAAGTGAAGCTCAGTTTAGGTGCAGCTAAACCCAGAAGGCCATTTCTGTCCTGTGACTGAAGGGAGGCAGCCCCTGTGGAACACTAACCTTTCATATGACATAAACACTTTGTATGTCTGACTGGCAAATATAGACAATATTAACATTTTTATAACATATTTCCTGATTATGTTTTGTATGATTAGTGTATAACAATAAAAATACAAAGCATGATAAAAATGAAAACAGAAAATGTTAATATGAGCAAAGTAATTATACCTGGACTGTATCTATAAACCAAATTCTTTGCTTGTTTGTTCTGTTTGTACTCCATATCAAGGGACTGAAACAGTTAACACACAAAACAAATTGAGTCTAAATATCACGCAAGCCATCGTAAATAAAATATATGGTTACTTGCATCTTTCTTTTCTTGTTCATAAGAGGCAATGAAGCAAATACAAAAATCAAAATTTGCTTGTCTTACATTGGTAGTTATTATACATATTTATTTATACATATTTATACATATATAGTTATTATATTATACAATTTCAATAGGATGATATCAAAATTTAATCAAGTTAGAAAATGTAAGGATGGTGTGACATTCAGGGGTATTTATTGTCTTAGTTAACAGATTTGAAAGTTAGAATACTTAAATTGTTTTACTTCAAATCAACCAGTTATTTTTATTTATTAAATATTCAAATAAAATCAACAATAGAATATAAATACCGTTGTGCTTGAAAGTTTGTGAACCCTTTAGAATTTTCTATATTTCAGCATAAATATGACCTAAAACATCATCAGATTTTCACTCAAGTCCTAAAAGTAGATAAAGAGAAACCAGTTAAACAAATGAGACAAAAATATTATACTTGGTCATTTATTTATTGAGGAAAATGATCGAATATTACATTTTTGTGAGTGACAAAAGTATGTGAACCTCTAGGATTAGCAGTTAGTTTGAAGATGAAATTGGAGTCAGGTGTTTTCAATCAATGGGATGACAATCAGGTGTGAGTGGGCACCCTGTGTTATTTAAAGAACAGGGATCTATCAAAGTCTGTTCTTCACAAAACGTTTGTGGAAGTGTATCATGGCACGAACAAAGGAGATTTCTGAGGACCTCAGAAAAAGAGCTGTTGATGCTCATCAGGCTGGAAAAGGTTACAAAACCATCTCTAAAGAGTTTGGACTCCACCAATCCACAGTCAGACAGATTGTGTACAAAAGGAGGAAATTCAAGACCATCGTTACCCTCCCCAGGAGTGATCGACCAACAAAGATCACTCCAAGAGCAAGGCGTGTAATAGTCGGCGAGGTCACAAAGGACCCCAGGGTAACTTCTAAGCAACTAAGGGCCTCTCTCACATTGGCTAATGTTCATGTTTATGAGTCCACCATCAGGAGAACACCGAACTACAATGGTGTACATGGCAGGGTTGCAAGGAGAAAGCCACTGCTCTCCAAAAAAAAAAACATTACTGCTCGTCTGCAGTTTGCTAAAGATCATGTGGACAAACCGGAAGGCTATTGGAAGAATGTTTTGAGGACGGATGAGACCAAAATAGAACTTTTTGGTTTAAATGAAAAGTGTTACGTTTGGAGAAAGGAAAACACTGCATTCCAGCATAAGAACCTTATCCCATCTGTAAAACATGGTGGTGGTAGTATCATGGTTTGGGCCCGTTTTGCTGCATCTGGGCCAGGATGGCTTGCCTTCATTGATGGAACAATGAATTCTGAATTATATCAGAGAATTCTAAAGGAAAATGTCAGGACATCTGTCCATGAACTGAATTTCAAGAGAAGGTGGGCCATTCTACCAAAGAATGGTTAAAGAAGAATAAAGTTAATGTTTTGGAATGGCCAAGTAACAAAGTTCTGACCTTAATCCAATCGAAATGTTGTGGAAGGACCTGAAGCAAGCAGTTAATGTGAGGAAACCCACCAATATCCCAGAGTTGAAGCTTTACTGTACGGAGGAATGGGCTAAAATTCCTCCAAAACGGTGTGCAGGAATGATCAAAAGTTACCGGAAATGTTTAGTTGCAGTTATTGCTGTAAATTGGGAGTCACACCAGATACTTAAAAGCAAAGGTTCACATACTTTTGCCACTCACAAATATGTAATATTAGATCATTTTCCTTAATAAATAAATGACCCAAGTATAATATTTTGTCTCATTTGTTTAACTGGTTTCTCTTTATCTACTTTTAGGACTTGAGTGAAAATCTGATGATGTTTTAGGTCATATTTATGCAGAAATATAGACAATTCTAAAGGGTTCACAAACTTTCAAGCACAACTGTACATGTATTACTAGACTGCATTAAATGCATGCTTTTTAAAAGTACTTTACAATACCATTTAGTTAAACATATGCAAATTAGACTTGGTGCAGCTCAGTGGCTTTAAAAGACAGCAGACTCCAATTCAAGTGATGTAAAAATTGTACTGATTGATGGTGTACTGTTAGTTGGTTGTGGAGGGTCAATAAATGACTGAAGTTCAAATATCTTAAACTTAATTGTTAAAAGCAACACAGATGTTAATTATCCATCAAGGGGTAAAGTATCAAAAGAAAAATTTTTGATTGATCAAAGCATGATGGAGAACAAGTCTGGAGCTTTGGCAATAAATTATAGTGCCAGTGAAATACTGAATTATTAAAATGTGCAGGTAATGTAGTTATTAAGTCATTTTTTGTGTAATATAAACACTGAGTACATTATTTGTTCACTCTGCTTACAGCGGGATGCTTACATACTGTAAATCCTTTCTTTATATAACTGACTTTTATTATTTTTTTTTAATGGTTAAATTACCTCAAGCAGCAGGAAACGTGAGCTAGGAATACACACATTCATACCTCCCCTCTGTTTATCTAACCTGTATTGGGGATTTGCTTTGCCATCAGCAAAGGCTGTTGGATGAGTAAAAAGAGGAAAATGTACATAATATACACGTTTTCTGTTTAAAAATAAATGAGTTTGTAAATTTGGCAATGCTTTTCAATAAGAAATTTTGAAATGTCTACAGATAGAGCTTTATTTGTCCCCAGAGGGAAATATGGCTTTTTACAGAAGCTCTTTAAATAATAAATACATAAATAAGCAAGTAAATAAATAAATAAATGTGCACACGCACTCTGGTCTGAACATAAACTGGAATGACTACAAAGCAAGGAGATTTAAAAGTGTCAGTGTTAGAGGATGTACAGGATTTTCTACTTGAGAAATCTTAATGAAAACTGACCTGTTCTGACAAATCATTGAACAAAGCTGCTCCACTGGGAGTCAAGTTGTTTAATGTGGACAAAAACACAGAGAGGCACAAATATGACAATGGCAGCAAGTGCTTTTGCTTTAGTCTGTCACTAACTATAAAAATACATCTTCCAGTGCTTACTCAGGTTTATCAAAGAGGGTTAGGATCTAGCAGGGTGCATAATGGATGGATGGATGAACCCAACAAGTTTTACAGCAGATTTGAACAATATTATTATTGAAAGTATCAATAATCCATCTGTTCCTCCAATTCTGAAGTGGTTTTCGCACCAGTCACTTCTTTGTAAAAGCCTCATTCCTCTTCATCCTTTTCTATGAAGGAATGCAACGTCTGGAAGCTGTTTTCATGACAGAATTGCAAAATGTATGCTTTTGCAGGGCAATGTCACCTGCAACAATCAAATGTTGTACAATCTTGCTCTCCTCTTTGCTAACATCTTTAACTAGTTTCTTGCACAGTCTATTGTTCCAGATTGCTTTAAATCTTGTGTTATTATTCTTGTTTCAAAAAATGATAAAATAAGCTGACTCAACGATTATAGCTTATTGCTCTTAAATAAGTTTTCATGAAAGTATTTCGATGGATTGTTCTAACCCATCCTAAGCCTGTTACTGCTGCCCATCTTAACTCTCTTCATTACTGAGCCTTCACTTTGTGCTTGAGCATCTGGACTGTAAAGGAACTTAATATATGATTTGTGGACATCAGCTGAGCATTTAACATCACTGAAAGGTTGTTGATTAAACTTTTACATTTACTTTTTTGTCTGACGCCTTTATCCAAGACGACTTACGGCATTTATGATACAATTGGTTACATTTCTTTTTGTTTTTCCATTTGGAACACAGGCAGGTCAAGTGACTTGCAAACTGAATTGAATGCTTCCATCTGTAAATTGATTTACAGTTTTATGACAAAACAGAAAAAGTATCTTTGAATTGGCTTCCATATTTTAGACTGCCTCTATTTTAGAACAGGTGCCAATCAATGCTGTGTACTTTCCCACTCTGCTCAATTCCCAGTACACCAAAGACCGTTGGTCCTCTGACCATTCAATAAAAATCATTAAGTTCACTGATGAAACCACCATTATTTGAATTATTACTAATGGTAATGAAACAGCTCACAGAAAGGAGGTGACTTGTCTTATGTCTTCGTGTGCTACGAATAACCTGGTGCTTAAATCCACCAAGACAGTGAAAATAGCAATTGAGTTTCACAAACAGCAGTTACAACCTCTCCCAGTAGAAATGAATGATTCTGCAGTCAATATGTACTACTGAATATGTACATTTCTACTTTTTATGGCAATTAAAGAAATTAAATACTGTATTTCCCAGCCAATTTTAGTACAATTTTACAAAGCCGTAATTGAAAGTATGAGCACATTCTCCATTAATAATAATAATTCTTTACATTTATATAGCGCATTCCTCGCTACTCAAAGTGCTCTCCACGCAGGAAGGACCCATAATTTCCTTACTGTGAAACAGCAGCACTACCACTGTGCCACCTGCATTGTCATCTGGTTTGGCTCAGCAACAGTCCATTTCAAATTACAGTGTGTTGTGAGGTCTGCTAAGAAAAAAATGGCTTCACACTTCTTTTGCACACCTGTATGCATCTAGTGTTCCTAACC
Source organism: Polypterus bichir lapradei (assembly GCA_026402145.1). Taxonomy (NCBI): domain Eukaryota; kingdom Metazoa; phylum Chordata; class Cladistia; order Polypteriformes; family Polypteridae; genus Polypterus; species Polypterus bichir. The sequence continues at coordinate 165,670,255 of JANRMT010028174.1, forward strand.
ATGTCAAAGGAATTACCACGGACTCATCTCACCCAGGTAATCACTTGTTCCAAAAACTCTTGGTAGGGCTTGTATCAAGCCGTTTGTATCTATTAAGCTCAATGGTTAGGTTTAAAGTCGCCCATCACTATAATTGTGGAGTACATGTAATTGTTCTTCAAACTAGTGATATAATCTGCCAACTGCTTTTGTGCTTTACTTGTGTTCGCCTCAAGTGGGATGTAAACTCTGACAAGAATTATTGAGGAAATTTTTTTAGGTAAAAAGAATGACTTACAGTTAATAGTGAACACTTCCAGCTTGTCAGAGTTGTGCTTCAAGAATATGAAAATGTCACTGCACAAATTTTTTATCAACAAGAATGAATCTACTTAAACAAAATGGTTTGTAATGTTTTTAAACATTACTTTTGAACAGTAATTTGAGAGACATTTAGAGGAGCATTTTAAAAATGTTTGATATACCAGACAAGAATATTTTTAGGTCTGTGATATTTTTAGGTCTGCTTTATGAATCTGGACTTCTTCTTAAACAATGAGTCCTGAGTGGAATCCTTTTATCTTTTCAAGTAATGTAAAATGTTCTACTCTGTAATTATGAGGCCTTCAAACAATAAATGTAGTGATGAACATTCCACAAACTGCATCTAAAACTGCTCTTGTGTTCACTTTGTTCGTTGTGACCCTCTTTTATTATGCATAGACATCAGTAGCTTTTGATCCTGTAGGGTTTTCTTTTCTAGGGTGGGTTTGAATAAGATTATTGTTGACATTTGACTTCAATTAATTTTGTTTTATTATTATTATTCCATAATGTTGTTTTGTTATGGAATTTCAATAACAATGTAATGGCAAAAAAAGCTAATGCAAAAATAGCATTTTAACTAAAAACCAAATGTACTGTTTGATGCTTTGAAGTCAGTTTGCAAAACAGATGAAATTATGTTCTTAACGGCTTAGAAATAAAACATAAAAGAATAAGAAATACTAGACATTTGTAAAACTGTATCAGAAGGGATTAACTAACTAAAATAACATGAGAGGTGATTGTTGAGAAAACCAATAACCAAAAGCCTCCTCACTTTTTGTTCTTTTTGAAATACTTTTCATTCCTTTTATGGCAACTTTTATTTTCAGTACTACATCATTAGCTTCCTTCCTTCTTTTGTTGAACTTTCTCTGAAACAAAATTATCTGAATTAAAGAAGCAGTTGGTCATTTTTTCTTCATTAGGTAGTTTGGCTTGGATACAGGGAGAGCTTCCAAAGGGTTATGAAACTAGGAATGCAATATGTCAGTGCAGCTAAGCAAAATTTATAACAGGACTTCTTTAACAATATCGCAGAAAGCACAACACAATGTCAGACTCTGAATGGTCACAGACTGCTATTACTTCTATTTAATGCCTCTAAATCATTTGCAGTGCAGTTTTGTACGATATCTTGAGTGAACACTATTAAAAACTAAACTATAAGCTTTGATGTCTGAAAACACTGGTATTGGTACTACAATATGAGTGTTACTGTGTAAGTGGACACTGCAATGGACTGGCATGCTATTCTGGGCTAATTCGTCCCTTACATCCAATGCTGCTGAAATGGCTCTGCAGCTCCATGATTCTAAATTGATTTAAGCAATGTTGAGAATGTTGATACTTTTTAAAAAATTTTTTAATATACAACATGGAAATTAAACTGATTGAGCTCTTCCAAGGTGGTATATTGAACAATGTATGCAGGATATGATAACCTTTTTTTTCCCTTAAACACATATGTGAAGAAACCATTATTTTATAAGGACCTGCAGAAAAATGACTTGGATAATTGATAATACTATAGACTTAAGTGGTTTTGAATAGCAGTGCACACCAGATGTGTCTAAGTATATATACACTCAGATGCGATATAGAAGCTTACTAACTCACCTAAATTCCACTTTGGTTATTCATAATAAGATTTATTTAAAAATGCAGGCTGGTAGTGGAATTACAATAGAAAAGGGCCCAATTTCTTGATTTATATTGGGCTACTTGAACTTAGGAGGTATACAAAAACAGACCATCCTTCTAAACACAGGTGACATACACACTCACAAAAATGTATATGTTTATATACACATACTGTGTATACATACATAGACACACAATTGTAATATATCCTGATCTTTAAAGTCTCTTAAGGGAAAGGCTTCTTCTAAAACACATCTACAGTACAATAATACAACACCACCTAAATCCTACAAATCTTTAATAAAAAGAAGTAAAGCAGTCACCTATCTGAAGGAGCCATAAAGTTGTTCAAGAATGTTTGTGTTAAAAAAAGGCTAAAAAAGATAGAGTACGGTGTTAATTCCTAAGTGAGACACACAAAATTATTTATATTGTAAAAGACAGCCCTGACACAGACAGACGTAGGACACAAGTTTAAAGCACACAGGACTTTTATTCTCTTTTTAACTCCTTGTGGGAGACGGGAAAGATAGCATAGCAACACAGTCCCAAACACAATTCTTTTTCCTTCTCTTTCTCTCTCCTCCAGCACTCCTCCTAGCAAGCTTCATTCCCCTCCTCCCGACTCTGGCTCTTTTTATAGCCCACCCAGAAGTGCTCCAGGTGTTTGATGACCAATTTCCAGCTGCACTTCCGGGTGTGGTGGAAGAACCGCCCACATGGAGTCAGGAACCACTGCAGAACCCCTGGTGGTGGCCACAGACCCCAACAGGCTTGAGTTCCAAAATCCCATGCCCGTGGCCCTGATGTGTTCCAGGGGAGGTACTGTCCTGACCAGGATTGCTCCCCCAGTCCATATAATGAGGTGCCCCAGCTGGACAGCCATCTGTGACACATATTTTACACATACATATATACACACACATACATACATATACACACACATATATTATAGAGAGAGAGAGAGAGAAAAAGAGAGAGATAATTGCATTATGCAAATACCTAAGGCATTACATTTTTTTGAATATACTGAATATTTTCATTGCCAAATGACAAACAGTAAATCAAAATATCATCAATGCTAAATAAACTAGAAAGAGTTAAAATTAAGGCAAGCAGAAATCTCTCAGAAATTTCCTTTTTTAAGCAAGCTGTAATGTTTTTGCTGATGGGGGAGGGCATTCTCTGTTACTAATGTCTTTGAAATGAGAACATGATGTTCTAAAAACCTTACAGAAATGCAAACTTAAAAAAGACATGCAATGCTTTTTCCATAAGTCATTAATTATTTAGAAATCTTAGTAGTATAAACACAGAGATTTTAAAGGAAGATCTTGGTTGTCTGAAACTGAGTGCTAAAAAAAAAGCTCTATAAATGTCAAATTTGCACTATAAATGTCAAATGTGGAGTTAAAATTAGAAAAAAAGACAGCAGTTTCTGCTAAAGGAATCTGTATCAAAAACAATGCTTGAAAGGAGAGTCAGAATGTTAATTTTGTTTATTACTATTGTAGTTATCACTCACTGCACTGGCCAAATCAATATTCTCATTGTTCTTCCAACAAGATGTTAGGCAATATGTATTCTGTACATTATTTAATAACATTTACTTTTTTTAGGGTAACAAAAACACTACCATTTGAAGAGAATATCTAATAATAATAATACAATTTATTTATATAGCACCTTTCCCATTCTTAAGGCACTTATCTCTGCCAATACATTGTATAACATATACTTACTGCAAATATGAAATACATTTATTTTTTATATCAATTTGTTTTACACTTATTAGGGAGCCACAAAACAATAGTAAAACACACAGCTCAGCACTAACATTGTTATTTGGTGTGATTAGTATTACAATGTCAGTTTAAAATATCATGTGGTATCTTATTTATCCATTTAAATTATGAGATTGGAGCAATAATGCATGAAACAAACTAAAACCTAAACGTTATTCATTAAGGTGTCTGTGTGTCTATTTAACTGCAAAACGTTAAAGGCAGCCATTCTTCTCAGGTGACTGTGGTGCCTTCTACTGACATTTAGGTAATTTTCCACAAGTTCTTCTGAACATTAAATAAAATCCACAAAATCTGCAACATTCTTTCTAAGCATGACTATGTCAACTCTGCCCAGTAGCCTGGCAGTGTTGAACAAGAAAAACCAACGTGAGTATCAGAAGAGAAAGCACATAAAACAGGTAGGGTAGTGCTGTTGTATGCAAATGGTTTGATTTTCCCAGGATGACAGCTGAAGCAGTACATCATCCAAGGGGTTTAAGAACTGCAGGAACTACCGTATTTCACAGCACACTTCTGCCTACTTAACTTGTTCCAGGCAAATACTTGTGGTTTGTCAGTGATCAAACCACACTACCCAGTAACTCACATCACACCAGAAGTGTGATGTTCGTGTGGAGTGTAAGCTCTCGTCCTTTTATTTCACGCACTCTTCACTACGTCACAAGCAGGAATAAAAACATAATCCTTCGAAGTGTTTTTTCTCCCCCCAATTTTTCAAAGTTTGTGCCTCATCTATTACTGCAGATTTTATTTTAATATTGAGTTTGCATTGTTATTTAATAGGTGACGAATGTGAGAAAGTCTGTTCTGAATGATTAAGTTAGTGTTGTGTTATTCCATCTTATTTAGTGTTCTGTTTTGTCCCTGTGTACTTACTGTACACTTTAAGAAACAGCAGTTTGCAATGTTTAACTTATATAGTTTCCCAAGTTGTTTACATCAATGATCAAATGTAAGTATGTGCAGGGTTAAATAAAGAACTGTTTTAAAAGATCACCTAATTTCTATACAATGTTTGTCATGTTTATCTTTAGTTCTATAAATTATCCTTCTAAGCAAGTGTTCATTCAGGTCTCTAAACATGGTATGTGAGTGTTTGGGATATAATAGAAATGCCTTTGTAGACAAATGTTTATTCTTTTAATATGTTCTTTTACCTGTTAGATTTGTTCAGTAATTATGTTCCAAGAATTTTTATAACTTTTTCAAAACTGTTCTAACTTGAGATATCAAAAGCATTGTAAATATATTGTATTTTACTCATGGTTAGAAACAGTTTAACTGTTCTGTTTCATTATTTTAGACCACTCATCCAAATAAATGTCATCAGACGGACTAGCTGGATTTCTTCACATTAAGAAAACTGGCAATAAAAGGATTAGATATACTGTCATCTTCTGTGCTCTACTTTTTGACTCTGAACAGAGTCATAAAAGGAACATATATGCAAATACATAATGGGAACATTTAAAAAGAATTTAAGTAAATAAAAAATATATTTACAATGTACACATGTATATGTATTTTTGTGGTAATGAATTAAGAGCTTTGACTTTCCTTATATAAAACAGTCAAACAGAAGAAGAGATAACAATGTTTATTTATTGACAGACACTGTTGCCAGCATGGCAGGCAAGGTTTTGAATACAATAAATACAATGGAAACTCAAAATTAAGGGGGACATAACATAAAAATGGTTGAAAAAACATGCTGTGTTATATTTTGGGGTTTAAAACAGTTTCCTTTGGTAATATTTCGTATTATGTATTAATGTGAAAAAGATACACTAGGTTTCTTGTATATATGGTGCTGACCTTCAATCTTTAACGTTTTTAGAACATATCAAGATAAACTAAAAAATACCCTGAAATATCATTTTAATTTAATTTTAACATTTTTAATTTTAAGAAGCTAATCAAATTACAGCTTATTTTGTTATTTCCACAAGATGATGTTTACACCATTGTTTTTGCTAGGTTTCAATTAGCGAGATGGTTTGTTCTGTGTTTCTTTTCAACATAATCAATTATGTTGTTTAAACTAAACATGAAACATTCGATAAAAACAGCAGTACTGAACATTACATTATAGGCTCACAATTGTAAATCCAGTTTACCTGCATTTTCTTGAATGGTTTTCTGTATGTCAAAGCACAGATTAAATTTTACTATAAAAATTGTGAAAATATGTATAAAACAAGAAAAAATTGTTCAAAATTTATACAGAACTTTGTAACTTGCCAAGGCATAGACTGTTAAAAAAAATCCAAGTGCATGAAATGCTGCTGAGGGCAGTATAATGGCACAGTCAATAATTCTGGGTTGGAATCTCATGCTATGATATTGTCAGACTGGAATTTTCACACTCTCCTTGTGTCTGTGTGTTTTTTCCTAAAGACGTGCAAGTAATGTAATTTAACATTATTTTACATTTGACTAACTATATTTTATTACCAAAATATAACACCACAAATCATAATGTCATTGGGTGAGTCCTTTTTTATACATACATATGCTCAACAATTTTTTTTAAATCATCTAGAATAGAAGATAATTATTTTTCTGATAATTTGATGCATCTTTACCTAATATATAAATTTATCAGCCAAGGCTTGAAATCGACCCATTGTTATTCTTTAAATTGTGGGTTAAGCACAGGCGAGATACTAGAATAAAAATTATTTTAAAAAAATTTGAAGTTGACACCTACCATATATTCACAAAATAAAAGAGTGAGGGGAACACATTAGATGACATCAACTCTTCTAATAAAAATTAAGTGTGCTTGTTGCATTCTTTGTAATGTACTATGTGTTTCACTTGTTTGCAGAAGTTAATGTTACTTAAAGTTGCTTATTGCCCAAAATGTGCCAGTACACAGCTAAATGCTGTTTGCCTGCTTTAACACACTGCTTTATGCTTGCCACTTTGCAGTTAGCAAGCATTAAATGCTTAATGTCAGCTAGTGAGGTTGATCAGTTGGTGCATCTCTAATGTCAGAAATGTAACTCTTTTCTGCCAAAGATAATTGATGATTTTAAGTATTTTTGGCATTTTCCCCCACACTTTAATAAGGACATTTTACACTTTGCAGATATAAAGGCTGAAATCTCAAATAATATCAAACTTTTCTTTATCTTTAATAAGTTTGCAATCAATAATAATTACATGAAAAACAACTTTTTTCCCCTAAACAAAATTACTTGTATGTATGTGTGAAGTAGTTTGGTATGCACTGTGTATCTGTATATAATGCAAAGCTGAATGACTCACTCATTCACTCACTCATCAACACAGACAATATTTCCTGTTAAGTTAAAATGCTTCAATTTGGCAGGATAATACATCTAGGCCAGTAGGTATCTGCGAAGAAAGAACATTTTGATATATCAATATGTAGGGATTAAAAAAAGGCCTACAACAGAAAAAGTAAACACCTCAAAATCTGAAAAATGAAATTAGTATTTTTCTATATTTATTAATATTATGCTACATATATGCTCTGTACCAAGAATGGTTTTTTTGCAAATGAAACATACAGCAGAAGCAATTAACTGGACACACGAATAGCATACCACATTTAAAATGAGTACCTTTAGCAGTATGCACAACAGACATAATGAGATACTCAGAGTCAACAGAACATCTGACTCCAGCAAGAAATCAGACGGCAGACTTTGTGCTTATCTCTATACTAGCAGAATACCCGCGCTTCGCAGCGGAGAAGTACTGTGTTAAAGAAGTTATGAAAAAGAAAAGGAAAAATTTAAAAAATAACGTAACTTGATTGTTAATGTAATTTTTTTGTCATTGATATGAGTGTTGTTGTCATATCTATCTAGAGATATATATATATATATATAGATATATATATATATATATATATATAGCAAAATACCCGCGCTTGGCAGCGGAGAAGTAAAAAGAAAAGGAAACATTTTAATAATAACGTAACATGATTGACAATGTAATTGTTTTGTCATTGTCTTCTTATATGTCGTTCGATTTTAAAACAGTACAGAAGCTGTGAGAAAGCTGCTTCCTTGGCGAAGCTCGGAGAACCCGTTAATTAAATAAAAAGGTTGCTTCATTGTTGAAGCAAGCAAAAAGGACTTTCTTATATGTCGTTCGTTTTTAAAACAGTGCAGAAGCTGTGAGAAAGCTGCTTCCTTCGCAAAGTAAGGAAACGACTGAAGAGACCGCGGGGACGCGGTAAGTGTTCGGCAAGGCAGCTGAAGCGCTGCATTATGGGATCTGTAGTTTATTGTGTTACCAGCGCTTCATATCCCCGGGCCATTAATAACAATAATACAGTATATAAAATGATCTCGCGGGCCGGATATAATTACACGCCGGGCCGGATGTGGCCCGCGGCACTTGTGTTTGACACATATGGACTAAATAGAACTTGAAAAGATATATTTTTTCAAATGTGATCGCGCAATTCAGATACAGTTGACGCGCACTACAGCCTGCATGCCTCAATAAGTCATCCTCCCCTCGCTCTTACTTTTTTACCGTTCATCTAATGAATACACTGAGTATGGCTTTACCAAAATAATCATTGATTTCGAATAAAGTATCCATTATTCGAGTATGTAGATCGGGGTATATATATACATATATATATATATATATATATATATATATATACCCGCGTATCGCAGCGGAGACGTAGTGTGTTAAAGAAGCTATGAAAAAGAAAAGGGAACATTTTAAAAATAACGTAACATGACTGTCAATATACATTAATTGTTTTGTGAGTTTTACTCAGTGTTGCTGTCATCAAGGATTTGATTATCATTATCTCTTTCAATTAGGTTCGTATTTGTAGGATGTGTTGTGTTCAAGTTACATTCCGTGTTTGTCAATCGTTGTAAAGATGACAGGTTTCATTCATCGATTCGTTTCTTACTGCATCAATAAACAGCTCGTCTTTTTCTTTATCTGAGACCTGACACACTGCATGCACGGGTTTTTTTTTTTTTACACTGTCTTCCTTTAGCGGGACATTGACTTTTTCCACCGTGTGCTTTGTTTCCGCAGTAGCTGCATTAATGAATATGCTTGTATGTATGAGACGCTTCATATTTTTTTGCTGCCTTTTCAATTGTGTAATTCGGTTTTTGTTCAGCGCTCTTTGGAACTGTTGTTTTTTGTCTGTGCACTGCGTCAGTTCACGTGAGCCGCTCGGTGTACATGCATCGAAGTTTTCCAGCTGTGCTGGTGCCATGTCGTGCTATGTCCATGGCTCGAAGTCCCGGCACTTAAAACTTTCTCTCGCAAGTCCCGGCACTTAAAACTTTCTCTCGCAGTTTCGCCGAGTTTGTGCCAAACACCACCCTGACCATCTCATCTTCCTCTGCATAAGCACAGTCCTTCACCCGTGAATATTTACCCGTGGCAGTTTGCTATTGGATTGCCGCTGACGGACGGCCTTATATGGGCAGGCACTAAATTACAAGTGGCAGCCTGTCTATGAACTTAATTTAAAGTTTAGGTTTACATCGTGCTTTGTTTCCGAAGTAGCAGAACTCATGAATATGGCTGTATATGTCACTCGCTCGCTTCTTATTGTTTCGCTGCCTTCTCAATTATATAATGCATGTTTTCTTCAGCACTTTTAGGGCCTCTTCCTGGTTTTCTACCTACTGCGTGATTACGTGAGAGGCGTGATGATGTCACACGAAACTCCGCCCCCACGGGTTTCAAGCTCATCTCCATTACAGTAAATGGAGAAAAACAGCTTCCAGTTATGACCATTACGTGTAGAATTTCGAAATGAAACCTGCCCAACTTTTGTAAGGAAGCTGTAAGGAATAAGCCTGCCAAATTTCAGCCTTCTACCTACACGGGAAGTTGGAGAATTAGTGATGAGTCAGTCAGTCAGTCAGTCAGTCAGTGAGGGCTTTGCCGTTTATTAGTATAGATATAATCTTCATTTGGAACTTGATCTTTGTTTGGCCGCGAATGAATTAGAAGAAGAAGCACTAGATGACAGTAGAGAGACATCTAAAACATAGGCATTGCATTAAGAATCTCCTCAAGGCTTATACTACTGAAGACTGTAGTACGCCAGTCACACCTCAAAACACATACATTCAAACTAAACAAATTGTTGTGCTTTAAATTAACTAAAGAGATCTTCATTTAGATCTTGATCTTTGTTTGTCCATGAATTCCACGCATGCGTAGACCACCTTCCAGTTTAGTACGTTGTTGTTACTCACGGATGTCAACAATGTGCCGGAATAACGAAAGGGGTGGTGGACAGTGTTACACTGGCTAGCTCCTGAGGCCTGGTTAGAGAATGAGATTGCCGAAGATAAAAGGTACGTGCCTACGTAACATATGAATGAAAGAAACACAGTGGGTAAAATGAATGACAACGTAACAGCACGTTCCAGAAATTGTTATTGTTACATTGTAGCCGGCGAGTGCTGCGCGTCTCAAAGTTGTACCGTGCCTTGCTCACATGTCAGTGAAGTGATTCCTATTTATGCTTTAAAGAGCCTGGATACCTATATGTCCCCCTTTTATAACCATTGCTCAGTTTATACTGCCACAAAGCAACCTGCGAGATTAGAGAAAGGTTGAGAAGAGATCGTGAGAGGAAACGACAGCGTCGTGAAAATGAGACGGACTGTGAATGGAAAGAAGCATAAATACTCCTACACCACCACATAATTACGATTCGGACAGTGATTCCGAGTAGGCCGTTCCTATCGAATCAATATTCAAGGGTTTTCGTTTGTAATTTTGTTTCCCTTGTAAAAAATCATAATGCTGTGCGATGAAGGGCCCAGTTCACGACTGACAGACGTGTTTAAACAGGGAGCCCTTCACAGACAACTTTAACACGTAGTTGAGCGCACATAGCTAGTATATATATATATATATATATATATATATATATATATATATATATATACACACACACACACACACACACACACACACACACGTGGACAAAATTGTTGGTACCCTTCAGTCAATGAAAGAAAAACTCAAAATGGTCACAGAAATAACTTTAATCTGACAAAAGTAATAATAAATAAAAATTCTATGAAATTTAACTAATAAAAGTCAGACATTGCTTTTCAACCATGCTTCAACAGAATTAATAAAAAAAAAAAACTCATGAAACAGGCCTGGACAAAAATGATGGTACCCCTAGAAAAGACTGAAAATAATGTGACCAAAGGGACATGTTAATCTAAGGTGTGTCCACTAATTAGCATCACAGGTGTCTACAATCTTGTAATCAGTCAGTGGACCTATATATAGGGCTCCAGGTAGTCACTGTGTTGTTTGGTGACATGGTGTGTACCACACTCAACATGGACCAGAGGAAGCGAAGGAAAGAGTTGTCTCAGGAGATTAGAAAGAAAATTATAAACAAATATGTCAAAAGTAAAGGCTATAAGACCATCTCGAAGCAGCTTGATGTTCCTGTGACTACAGTTGCACATATTATTCAGAAATTTAAGATCCATGGGACTGTAGCCAACCTCCCTGGACGTGGCCGCAGGAGGAAAATTGATGACAAATCAAAGAGACGGATAATACGAATGGTAACAAAAGAGCCCAGAAAAACTTCTAAAGAGATCCAAGGTGAACTTCAAGCTCAAGGAACATCAGTGTCAGATCGCACCATCCGTCGTTGTTTGAGCCAAAGTGGACTTCATGGGAGACGACCAAGGAGGACACCATTGTTGAAAACAAATCATAAAAAAGCCAGACTGGAATTTGCCAAACTACATGTGGACAAGCCACAAAGATTCTGGGAGAATGTCCTATGGACAGATGAGACAAAAATTGAACTTTTTGCCAAGGCACATCAGCTCTATGTTCACAGACGGAAAAATTAAGCATATCAAGAAAAGAACACCGTCCCTTCTGTGAAAAATGGAGGAGGCTCTGTTATGTTCTGGGGCTGCTTTGCTGCATCTGGCACAGGGTGTCTTGAATCTGTGCAGGGTACAATGAAATCTCAAGACTATCAAGGGATTCTAGAGAGAAATGTGCTGGCCAGTGTCAGAAAGCTTGGTCTCAGTCGCAGGTCATGGGTCTTGCAACAGGACAATGACCCAAAACACACAGCTAAAAACACCCAAGAATGGCTAAGAGGAAAACATTGGACTATTCTAAAGTGGCCTTCTATGAGCCCTGACCTCAATCCTATTGAGCATCTTTGGAAAGAGCTGAAACATGCCGTCTGGAAAAGGCACCCTTCAAACCTGAGACAACTGGAGCAGTTTGCTCATGAGGAGTGGGCCAAAATACCTGCTGAGAAGTGCAGAAGTCTCATTGACAGTTACAGGAATCGTTTCATTGCAGCGATTGCCTCAAAAGGTTGTGCAACAAAATATTAAGTTAGGGGTACCATCATTTTTGTCCAGGCCTGTTTCATGAGTTTATTTTTTTAAATAATTCTGTTGAAGCATGGTTGAAAATCAATGTCTGACTTTCATTGGTTAAATTTCATAGAATTTTTATTTATTATTACTTTTGTCAGATTAAAGTTATTTCTGTGACCATTGTGAGTTTTTCTTTCATTGACTGAAGGGTACCAACAATTTTGTCCACGTGTGTATATAGGAAGACAGTGTTAAAAAAAAACCCGTGCATGCAGTGTGTCAGGTCTCAGATAAAGAAGAAGACGAGCTGTTTATTGATGCAGTAAGAAACGAATCTTTTTCATAGCTTATTTAACACACTACGTCTCCGCTGCGATACGCGGGTATATATATATGTGTGTGTGTATATATATATATATATATATATATATATATATATATACCCTGATCTACATACTCGAATAATGAATACTTTATTCGCAATCAATGATTGTTTTGGTAAAGCCATACTCAGTGTATTCATTAGATGAACGGTAAAAAAGTAAGAGCGAGGGGAGGGTCACTTATTGAGGCATGCAGGCAAAACCACATTAGCACGCGGGCTCGATGTACGAAAAAATATATCTTTTCAAGTTCTATTTAGTCCATATGTGTCAAATTCAAGGGCCACGGGCCACATCCGGCCCGGCGTGTAATTATATCCGGC
>JANRMT010028174.1:165688075-165735066 GCA_026402145.1 Polypterus bichir lapradei
TATATATATATATATATATGACAGCAACACTCATCACTCACAACAGTGACAAAACAATTACATTGTCAATCATGTTACGTTATTTTCAAAATGTTTCCTTTTCTTTTTTATTACTTCTTTAACACACTACTTCTCCGCTGCGAAGCACGGGTATTTGGCTAGTATGCATATAATTTTTAAAAGCAAGTAAATGTTAAAAAAGCAAAACTTAAGCTTTGAGCTTCTGATATGGTATCCCTTGGCTGAAGGGTCAGACAAAGAACGGTTTACAACAAACCTCATGACAAAACAAATCAAAAGTGTACCCTGTCTGGAGTTACAGGGGACTCACCCCTGAAGCCAGGTCCAGGGGCTGGTGTTACTGGCAAGCACATGGCTGTGGGAAAATCCAAATTACCTGGCTGGAATTGGCCCAAAATGGCAACATGGATTTGTCTTATAGGCTCACCACCTGCAAGATGAAGAATGAGGGTTGGACGAGTTTAATCAGTTACCTTATAAACTGTTTTTAAATTCACCTGAAATTGCACTGAAATGTTTTTGCACACTTAGAATACAAAGTACACCACCAGCACCAATTTGACGTGGGGAAAGAAGAACACGCAAGGCGGTCATCTGTGTTATTTGGCGAGCTGCATGAAAAGAGCACAAAGGCAGCAAACTCACAGTTCTTCCACAGATACAGAATACCTGGTAATGTATGCAAATGCGAGAATGAATAGTGGGCTGTCTTTGTGAATATGGAAGGACTAATAGAACATGGTACTTAGCCACAAATGAGGTGTCTTTAAATATATACAATGTATATATTTACAGCTTACAGATACAGTATATCAAAATGCTGTCATACATATTAAATCACATACATACACTTGCATGTAATGAATCACACACACCCCTACACAGTTCTACAGCTTATATATATACACATTTTAATGTTTTCAAACACTTTGGAATACAAACTGCACAGGCAGAGTTAATTTGACATGTGCTGCACTTCCTAGCTCTGTGCTCCTTACATGCAGCTCTCTCCGCCCACGATGTGCCATCTTGTGTGCTCTCATTTCCAGATGTCAAATTGGTTTTAGATGTGTACTTTGTATACTAACAGCTTTGCTGCTCTCCGATATTTGAAATACTTTGATGGTGGCCATGTACTTTGTACAGCAAGTTGTGTCAAAAGATTTCACACAATGTGGCACATTGGCAGTAGCCAAGAAATCTCTTGAAGTAAATAAAAAGTCCACAGAAAGGGTCCATTCTAATACAGCATTTAATTATTTGGTAAATTCCAACTACAGAGGGATTACACTCCTCAGCCTCCCATGTAACGCATATGCCATGGTGCTAGAGGGAGACTGAGTCTGATGGTTGAGCCAAAAATACTGGAGGAACAATGTGGATTCTGTCCTGGCAGTGAAACAGACCAGCTCTTCTCCCTGGAACAGCCGCTAGAGGGTGCATGGGAGTATGATTACCTAGACTATTTGTGTTTTGCAGATTTGGAATAAGTATATGAATGTATCACTCTGCGTGTGTTGTGGGAGGTGCTGCAGAAATAAGGGGTAACAGGGCTAGTCTTGCATGCTATTTGGTCCCTATATGAATGCAATTGCAGTTGTGTCTGAATACTTGCCATTAAGTTAAATTCATTCACTGTGGGTGTCAAACTGTCAAGGTTGTGCCTTGTCAGCAATACAGTTTGTGGTTTTCATGGACGGATACCCAGGTACAGCCTAGGGCAGGGGTTGCCAACTCCAGTCCTGGACATCCACCGTGCTGCTAATTAACTTCTTGTGAATTCACTTTAATTGACTTCTCTTTTAAGATTTGTTCCCCTGAATGTCTTCATTATTCCTCTAAAATGCTTCATTTCTTTCCTTAAATGGCACCCAAAGAGAAATGAAATGTGAAGTGATGGAGACAACAGAAGATCAACTAAGTCAGGGCCTCAAACTCCAACCAATTGCTTAATTAGGAGACAATTCTTGTCGTTAATTGAACCAGTTCTTTAATTCCATGACTTGTTGCTGCTCTCATGGTGCATTAGCAGACATTTCTGAAATTGGTGATTTTCTCTTTTCTAAGAGCACTGGTAAAATGTTTTGTGGACCTGAGCAGATCAACATTCCTGAGACCTTCATCTTTCTTTATTTTCAGATATTGTGTGATGGACACCAGTTGTTTTGGCTAATTTTATATCTCATTATTGTATGGCTGCTAATTAAGGAAAAAAAAAACTATTAAGAAGTCCAAGTCTTAAAGAGCAAGTCAATTAAAATGAATTCAAAAGAAGTAAATTAGCAGCATAAACAGGTCACTCATTAAGAAAAAGGGTTAGAATGAAAACCTGCAGCCACTGTGGTCCTCCAGGACAAGAGTTGGTGACACCCTGGTATTGGCTGTGAGGGTGTCCAATTGTGGAAGCTAGGGTTAGCATTGCTGCTTTATGCAAATGTCTAATTTGCCTCATCATACCATGATCTTTGGTGAGCACTTGACCAATTCACTTCTGTATGTGAAGGGGCAGAGACAAGGATCAGCATTTCCAAGTCTGAAACCATGGTTCTGTTTCATAAAGGTGTGCACTGTTCTCTCCAGGTGAGTGGGGGAACAATTGCCCTTAGCAGGAGTTTAAGCTTCTTGGTATCTTATTCATGAGTGATGCAAGAAGGAAATGCAAAATTGGCAAATGATTTGGAGTGGCAACCACAGTTCTGCGGGCACTTTACCTGTCGGTGGAGGTGAAGTTGCAGCAGCGTCTATAGACATCCCTGTCCTCATCTATGGTCATGAACTGTGGGTAATGACTGAAATGATGAGATTGTGGGTACAAGAGGCAGAAATGAGGCTTCTTCGCAGGACTAGTAGGCCAACACTGCATGACTGGGTGAAAAGCTCAGAGATTTGGGAAAGCCTCAGAGTAGAGTTACTACTCTCTTGGGTTTAGCATGTGATAAGAAGCTCCTGGGCACATCCCATTGGGCAGGGACCCTACAGCAGACCCAAGACATGCTGAAGGGATATGTCTCAGCTGGCTTGGGAACACATGGGAATTTCCCAGGAACAGCTGAAATCTGTAGCAAGGGACACTAAAGCCTGGGCTGACCTGGTTGGCCTTCTGCAACCATAACCCTAACCAGGAAAAGCGGTTTCAGAATATGAGATTATAGATAATTCAAAACCATAAGCACATACTCAGAATGCACAAAATGTTAAGAACAAACATCTAAACAGACAAAATTGTATCACCTTTATAAACCATACTGTAACATATACCAATACTCCTAGAGTAATCCAAGCATCACAGCTGTTATGGTGAGTACATTTTGACAAACTAGCAAAATTAATATGGATAGAAACATTCACTTAAAACCAGTATATCGAGTACTTCAAAATGTGGACTTTTTCATTCTTCTTTTATGGCCTGTTATATTTAAGTATGCAACTAAAAGGTTCAAGAAAAACACTGAAAAATATTTTTGTGACATATTGTTACTGTAAATAAAAGCGTAAAACAGAATAAGGAACATGTGAGTACAAAGTTAACCAAAGAGCACTGTAAAGAAACAATGTTTTGTTCTAAAACAGTAGTTTTAACAACAAAAGCAGCTATGTATCATGTAATGGATTCAAGAAAATTCCAAATGTTGACCAACAAAGCACTGTGAAACTGAGCCTCCAGTAAGGCAATACAGCAGGCTTTTAATTGTGTGGAGAATCTTAAACACATGCTGTGTTTAGCAGGAAACTTATTTTCAAGTTAACTATAAATATTGTCAGTACCTCCAGTTCACAGTGTTGCCAGCTTGGCGACTTTCTCGCTATATCTGGCGACTTTTCAGGTCTCTTTGGTGACTTTATTTTAAAAGAAGAGCCAAGTGAGAAATCTAGCTACATTTTCAGTTGACATAAGCGACTTTTCTTTCTTCAAGTCACCCACAACAATTCATATAATAGCAGATTGCTATGCAGTTTGACGGAGCACTGTAGACACTGCCCGTAGACATTTTGATTTTCAAATTGACGGTCCAATAGGTGACAAGCAAAAGCAGACCTTCACACATTCATATTCAAATTGTCTTAACTCACAATCCACGACATAGGAAATAATGATCTTGCCTGAAGTTTACATTCCCATATGTGGGGGTGTGCACTTCAGATAGTGACACTTAAGATCAGCCGTTGTTGCAGGCAGATAGAAAAACAACGCAGAAGCGTACAAACTTACTTTATATGTCCAGAAACAACATTATATTTGTGTTGAACATTTCTAGACGATGTACTAAAATTGTTAACAATGCTAGATTTCCTAAATATTATTTATTTTATGTTTGTAAATACCAGTTCATATCATCAGGAGTATTTATAAGAGTGTTGTCTAAAATCGGCAAACATCGCATTCATGCCCGTTTCCTGCTTTGCATCTTATGTTGCTAGTATAAGTGGGTTCAAAAGGTGGACAGATGAAAACCGCTTTTAAAGATTTTCATAATTAGTTAACACTAAAATGAAAGGTTGGCCTAGTCAGTACATGTGGAAGAAAATATTTTAAACAGCTTGAAGATAAAACTGCTCCTACACTGACTGTAAAAGAATTCATTTTACAGTAAATATTAGTAAACTAGGAAGCAAAGAAGAATGCACAATTTTAGTAAAACTATTAGTAACTGGGCAAGAAAAAAAACATATAGAAGTTATTCCAGTAAGAAGTTCTTTAGAAATCTGGAAGACGACAAAGCCAGATGTTTTACAAACATCTGAACTGTGGCTACTTTACACTTGAGTCATTCCATTTGTGAAGCTAACTGCTGGCAAATGACAGCTTGCACACTAGCGTTACATCACACCAAGGTTTGAGTCAGGAAAGTAAGGCTTACAGCAGACAGAAGAGGATTTGTTTGCAATTCTCCAAGTCCTTAAATCTTTTTGCTATTAACTTGCTTTGTTTAAAAGCTGAAACGTGCATGTGAGCACCTTTTCATCTGGCCTTTCTATTACCAGTCCCTTGGCTTTGTTACAGGATGACCTCATGCAGAACTAAACAATCCCCTATAGACACACATGCATGTAGACACACAAACTCTCCACATAAATGAAAAAGGATATGTAATTTTTATGTGACCCTGCAGTTAACTTCTCAAAGTGGTTTTGAAATCTGCACAAACTATTTAACTTGGTATTTTTGCTTGCCTAATGTGCCAGCTAATGAATTTCCATGATCAATAGCAAGAAGGAAGTGCTGTACCTATAACTTTCTTTTTAGTGTTCCTGCTTAAGCAGTGGCAAATTCAAAAACCCACTTTTAAGTCAATGATTAGCTATAGATATGTAGTATTTTCTTTTTACCTATGTTCAAAACCTTTTAAATCATAAACCTTCCGCCCCTCCCCATTCCAAAATTATGTGCTCTTATTACAGAGGAATTCTAGCTAGGTCAGGCACACACATAAAATTCTCTTGAACACAGACACACACTCATCAGCAGCAACACAACATAAAGTTCCATAAAAGGAAATGATGATGATGTAATGCTCTAAAGGCTCTGGGCATGCAAAAAGCCCATCTCTCATTGTTTGGTCTCACTGCTGGAATGTTCACATCTAAGATGCCTGGAAAGCAGACGTTAAAACTGTAATGCTAAATGAAGTTCATGGAGCGATCCAGCCACAAGGTAGGGGATTTCAATTACTACAAATAAACATTTTTAAAAAGATAATTTCTTTTGTTTAAGTATAGGCAACAAAAATTGTAACTTATTAGAAACATGCTCTCATAAGCTTAGAAACATGCAAATCATTTGTCAATTTCCTCCTTAAAAAAAGATGCATCGAACAAAAAAATGTTACTTAGAACTGCAATCATTAAAACTAAGACTTAATCACTTTTAAAAGTTTTTTATTTTTTGAAAGTAAATTATGTTTAAGTACGATTATAAAATATACCATTGATAAAAGGGTGAACAATTTTGAAAGACTTGTAAAGTGGAAGGTATAAAACAGCATGAAACACAGTTTTAGTCTGCAAAAAAAAAAAAAAAGTTAATGTTCAGCACTTTTTCAGCAGTTAGGCATATTAAACAATGAATGACAGATATTTAATAAGTATTTAAATATAAAACCAAGTGAAAAATAAGAGAAGTATGGTACAGCATGAGGACTTTCTATCTTTCTTACAAATAACAGAGGTCTGCTTTTATTTCTCCATTGTACCCAGACTGCACTTGACAGACTTTGGCGATAGCAATATTTGCTTCTATCAGTATACACACAACAGCTACAAGCATGTAAATAAAATACATGTAACACATGGCAATATACATAGAAAATAGTGTTAGCATAGACTTTATAGATCCTACTATTCTAGTATTGTAGAAACTACATTATTATTCCCAGAATATTCAAAAATATATAAAAGAAAATGCAATACAGAAGTAAGAAATAAAAAGTTTGGGGTGTCTGTGTTTTATATTTTATAAATCCCTAACTTTAAAACACACATAATACCGTTGTAGCTTCAGAGGTCTGGGGTCATTTCAGAGCCCCGCAAAAAAAAGTACAGAATTTTATATTCCACCCGTATGCCAAAGACAAGCAGATATGGGCTGGTGTTTGCCCAGCCATTGACTGCTGTCTCATACAGGGCTGTTAAGCTCTGAAATAAATGGGTTCAGAAAATGAATGGACACATGTATTTATTTTCTAAGTACTAGGTGTATGATGCTGTACTTCATTTTTCAATAGAGTACAAAAAGCTTTTAAAAAGTTTAATCTGAAATATTAAATTTACATAGCAAGTATAAATTTTTAAAAATTAACTAAAATAGGTATAAATACCAATGCTGTAGTATACCTCTCAAAATGGCAACTTTATCATACAACTATATAAACACATTAAATTAGTTAAATTACATTAGTTGGTTCAACAAAAATATTCTTATAAAAGTGTCACACTTTTACAAGGAAAAAAATATTTTTAGGTAAAAGTAAAATATGACTTGAGTTAACTTAATAAACCTCAGTTACTATACAATTTTAAGAAACCAAATGGCAGATGGATTAAAGTCTATATTTTAGATGTTACATTCCTCACACTAAAGGGGATTTTACTAATTTTGAGGCTAATTCTCAAAAATGTTGCTGAATATAACATGAGTAAACATTGAAAATATATATGACTGAATGAATTTAAGTGTGTTACTCGTTTTGCAGTTTATATTGGAGCACATTTCTCACAGTACTAGAGTTACAGTAGGTGAAAGTTAAAGAAAAATAAAACACCTCTAAGAACACTACTAATGCAGATTATAGCACAGCAGAATCTAAGTGACTGGATATAGCCTTGTGGTAGGTGATTGCAATTAATCACCTTTGTGCACTTTTTTTATATTTTCACAGAATTACATGTAGTGCACCATAGCACTAGAGCAAAAACATTTGAAATTAATTCTGGCTGGGCTTATATTCAGTACCATGTAAACCTAAATATCCCTTATGAAGAAGCATTTACTTACTACCAGTACAGACTGTTCTTTAATATTAATATACTTGAACAATAAACAGTAGTTAAATATATTTATCTAGCAATTAAGTTTTAAATATTCATTATAAAAACAAACAACTTGTTTCCTCAAATACCACTTACTTATACCAGTTTATTGTATACATACCAGCACATCTGTAACACACAAATATAATTTAAACATATACTTTATTTATGCAGAAGATGAATCTCCTATGGCATATGGTTCAATCAGTTTCCCATCTGAGGTATTAAGGATAAGCAGCATCACTGAGTAGCAGCTGTACTAGATTACCAATATCATTGTCAAGAACTATGCCAACCTGAAGTATCTGTATGTTTCTTATGTTTAAAGCAGAATTCACAGCTTATTCAACAATTCTCTCATAAGAAATTAACCTTTTAGAAAAAAAAAATAGTGCTAACAGTAAGTTATGTTTCACGTACTATTAAAACCCTGAATCACTGAATTTTCATCAGTCAAAAGAAACAAACCCACTCTCCACCCAGTGTCCTAGATACACAGTCAGTGTCCCCCCCCCCCCAATCTGATTAGCTCTTGTCACATTTTCTCGCAGCTACAAAGTAGCTGTCTCACTTTTTGATACTGTATCAGAAAGGAAATGTCATACAATGCAGCCAACCTTTTATTTTCTGAGACTCTGTTTTACTTGGGTAACACGCGACTATCACAGCAGCATCAGGCATTGAGTTATTAAATAAAAGAGTATAACAAGTAAAAGAAAATGCACACATTAGCCATTTTAACACAACAGACTTTGTTTAAATATACATGGAGAAAAAAAAAAAAACCAAGACTGTGTTATAAATTAAAGTGCATAAAAAGTGCTACTGTATATTCATTAGAGTGCCAATACTAGCAAGAAACCTGCTACTATGACACTGGAATATGAACTCAAAGATTCTGACTATTTAGCATATGACCCCAGAGCACATCATAATCTGACAGAGGTCATTCACTTTGTATTATGATAAAATTAAGACTCACTGTAAGATAAAAGCACCAGTTAAATGAATAAATACTAATATTATGCTATGTGTATATTTTCAGGCACACCTCTCTCTCCTTCTTCCCTTTCACTGTTAACACTACCAACAGTGAAAAACTGCTATATAAAGGGAGTAGTGTTTGGGCTTGGTGTCAGACCAATGGGTTGCAGTGGACTTACCTTAATAATAATTCTTTACATTTAAATGCCACTGTTTTCACTATTAAAAGTGATTTTCAAAGTGTATGGGAAGCCACTTCAACCAACACTAATGTATAGCATCCACCTGGATGATTCAACGGCCACCATTTTTGCACTAGTACACTCATCACATGTTAGTTATCAGGTGATGAAGTGATGAGAGAGATAGCCAATTAGAAACAGGGGATGATTAGGAGGGTATAATAACTAAGTCATGGAGGGCAATTTAGTCTGGACGCCCGGCTCTTTACAAAGGATGCCCAGAGATCTATTATGACCACAAAGAGTCAGGACCCTGGCTTTATGCATAATTCAAAGGAGGATGCCATTTTGTGGCATCGGGATCCACATTCAGATCACAGGGTAAGCACCCTGTGCTGGCCTCACCAAAACCTCTTCCAGCAGCAACCCAAGCTTTTCTTAGGTGGTCTCCCATCCAAGTACTGGCCGGGCCCAAACATGTTTAGCTTTTGTTGGATGACATGTTCTGAAGTGCATGTGGCATGTCCATTGCTAACTGGAAAGAATAATTGTCACCCTCACAACCATTAACCTAACCAGTGTGAATGAATTTGTTGTACTATTTTATTTTTAAGCATATGTTCAATACGTTGTAGACTACCATTCTTCAAATCTTAACAATGAGAAGCCCAGTAAAAAAACGATGAAATTCCCAGTATTCACAAATGGTGGGGCAACTGTATGTAAATTAAAGTATATAAAAGTAAACCAAAGGACAATGGAAGCAACTACTGGGCAAGTGCGACTTGAAAATGAGAGCTCCAAGAATTAACAACACACCACATGTAAACACACAAGAACTGTGTCACAAGAGGCACTTTTGTTTACTAAGTGAACAAGAATATAATTTTATTCAAAAAAAGACAACTTCATCAATTATGTGGGATTTCATTCAAACTGAACCATTAATTAGCATTTAATTTCTTCTTTCCAATTTTTAACATTCCTATTTTTTCATTTATGAATGTTTACTTTGTGTAGCTCTATTATGATTGTGCATATTTTAGCAACATGAGAGCATAGTATCATAATGAACCTTTTGACTCAAGTAATGTTTTAAGTTATCTTAGCAAGGATTTTAAAATTTCACAACATGGTGCTTAATTCACGGTTTTATGCTCAGGGATGGTCATTTACACAATTTTTTAAAAATATTGTCTTTTTGAATATTATTTAGTAAATCCCTGAAAGCCTCAAACTGATTAAGGGTTTTGTTAATGGATAGGTGTTTAGTTGTTTTTTTTTTTATATCAGAATATTGTAATCTCTTTTGCCCTGTTAAACAGCTTGTAATGGTGTATGCTGTTAATGGCAATATACAAAATTATTACTAAGGTCCTCTGTATAAAACCAGCATACACTAAATTTATTGTGAGCCAATGGAGAAATTGCATTTAAGGACATATAAATGCATTCAAAGAAGGGGCTCTGGACATTAGGAGATAATGAATGGAGAATGGTCACAAGCACTACATTTTGATTGAATGAGGCATCTATTAGAAAAAGCAGAAAACAGAAAAATAAAATATTTTTGGAAACAGTGATAATAAAACAAGCAAACAGATCAATTGTGTTTCTCTGGGCCTAAGAAACTTTCTAAAATTCATTACACTTAATAAAAAAGTAACTATAATAGAAGGGGTTCCTGAGGTTGGTTCACAAAATAAAGTAGAAGGAAGGATGAGGGTTGAGATTTACCAACTATTTTTTTTCAAAACCAACCCTATCCACTACCAGACAGCTAAGCAATTTACTGACATCAATTTATAAGGTTCAAAAAACAAATAAGTCTAAAATTTGCAATGAATACCAAAAATTAGTAAGAAAGAAATTATATTTTAACTATAATTTGGAACTAACTTCACAGGTTTGCATCCCCTTTAGTTAATCAGCAATTATCATAGAACGTATTTGCATTGGACACAACAAATATCATCCAAACAATGATGCATTTCAAATGTACCCACATATACAGTACTGTAATTAATGTAATTAAACGAATGCATAGTGAAGAGAAAACTATTTTTGCATTATTACTTTTAAGGTCATACTACTTCAGTTTAATACTTAGCATTTTGTCCACTAGCTCTCCCTTTTTCATTTAAATACAGAGCAACACAACACATTAATTGTATAACCATTGTGATATGCTTGCTTCTGTAAGTCTTCTAAGCAGCAATTATTATAAACAGATTAAACAGTATTGACTGTAATTAATACATTATCAACCACAACCCAGAATTCCCCCCACCCCAACTGCTTTAATTTATTCATTTTATTTAAATTAATGATTAAAAACCTAAAAGCATGCACTTAAGTGATTTTAAGTATTAGGTATTCATACTTCACTAAATCCTACAATCCGGTTTTCTCTCAGTTTTAGATAGTATTATTGCACAAAATTACAAGACTGAAATGGAAAGCAGCCTTGTTCTGTGACATAATGTGCACTTCTTTAGCAACACAGAAATTAAAAGCTACTGTGGCTGTCTCTGTTTATTTAACCAGACTACAACAGGTTTTGTAGAATAAGGGGAACTCCTCTCAATAAATAAAAAAAAAGAGTTGGGGGGGAAAAGCAACCATTAATTAACTGATCCTTTCATGCCAAAATGACATCTGCACAATAAACTGTAGAAACACAATTACAAGTCATAACATCCCTCCTTGCCAGCTAGTCAAGTTTCCTGTAGACAAGCAGTACTACATCTTCCTGCCAACACAAGTTACACTGGTAAAAAAAGAAAACTTCACTTTTACCATTTTATATCCTCAGATAAACCACTTATAAATCTAAACTTATAATTTCATTTTCACATTCACTAATGGAAACAAAAAGAATAACTTCAATTTTCTGTTTGGTCCTATTAAAGAAGCATACTGAAAAATAGTGAAGAGAGAAAAGACCACATATTCTACCATATAATTAAATTACACATTTTAAATCCTGTGTCCTTCCCAACCTGGCAAGCATTTGCAAAAGTGAATATTATTAAAAATGCTGTAAATAAAGCATGAGGCTGATATTTATTCTATTTACAGAGAAAAATCTTCAAACCCTAAATTTTATTGATACTGTATTGTATTCAGAACCACTTTTTTTTTTTTAACACTGTCAAGCCTCACAGTGCTTTATCAATCAATACAAATGCAGTCTCTGCCATTCAAGAAGATTAATGCTATTCCCTTTGTAAGAATAAAGTGAAATAAAGAATAAACAAATTTCTTGAGCAGCTTTGACTGATTGAAATTAATTAATTTTCACTACAAAAAATAAATTTGTCTGCTGTGTTTAAAAATGACTAATTATATATAATATAGTTAAATGATTAAATGTGGTGATTGTTTTTTTTTTTTTTAACTTAAAAAAAGGTAACTGACATGGCAGTGCAAAGTAACAAACAACACACCTACAAAGACATGGGGCATTTTATAAGCCATAGGATTTGAATCAAAACCATTACACACAGCTGGCTTACAGAAAATACATACTTTAAACAAAAAAAGCAGATATGACCATAATTTATTTTTTCTAGTTTATTTCATTCCTATTAATACCGAATAATGGGGTAGTTGATTAAGTGACAAACTGGCCCTGCAGTTAATAGAGTGTTGATTTACAGCTTGAATCCTGCGAGAGAATCTCATCCTGGAAACTGTATGTGTGGAGTTTGCATGTTTCCTCCTTCACAATACATTAACAAGTAATTTCTGTTCCAGTGTTCAAGTGCTTCGTGACGTTCTGACAAAAGCCTGGAACTAGTTTGTACATTATGCCTGATGATGTCAGGAAGGCTCTAATCTTTATGATAAAGAACCAGATTTGATTATGGCTGGATTAAATATTGTCAAAATTACAAACTTTGAGATTTCCATTTGGTACTACAACTGAACTTTTTTATTTATTTATTTATTTTTTTACACAAAGAAATTATACTCTGAAATGCAAACCTTGTTATAGTTTGAATCCGGTTGCTTAATTTTAGCCCTCTGTTTTGAGGAAAAACTAGACTGTCGTTCAACTTTTTTTTTTTTTAATCTTGCATTTATTTTTTCCACCAAACAATCTGACTTTTGAACCTTCAGATTTTGTTGCCCCCCCAACAAAAAATGAAATTCAATGCTGAAGAACACTGTAATTGAGTACCAAGTAAATATGTGCTCATTCTAATATCTGAAATTGACAACACAATTAACCTTCAACAGAAAAAAGGCAAGAAAAGCACCATTCATTGACTGCAAGTAAATAAAGGGCTTAGCCATGAGCAAACAAAAGCATCACAACTAACAATAAAGATGAGAAAAGAACTACAATAATGGGCCCTGAGGGAGGGGTATCATCATCTGCCAAGTTTCTTTTAAATAACAAACAGTTAAACATATTACTACACAAAATAAAAACAGACACCACATATTAGAGAACTTCAAAGTTACTAACATAAAGGGCACATTGATGTATGGCAAATTCTTAGGGCAACTATTTTCTAAATCTTGATCTCAAAAACGAAAATGAACAGGGAACAAAGCACTGCTATTCATAAGAAAAGGTGGTAACAACTAAAAAGTAAGGAAAAATAGACAAGGCTGATAACATTTGGGTATTTATTCCCTTCATTATTAGGGTTTAAAACACTAACAATATGTGAGTGTCTTTTATTTAACACCAGTGGTATGGCATCAAAAATTTGCTCACTACAATAAGCCAGACATCAACTATCCTTACAAGTGTATGTATGCATAAACTTCCCTACTGATTTACAAATTAAGCAGTGTAATACAGTGATTCTAAAATTCACATTAAACAAAGGTAAAAATGATTGACTGATTGTGAAATTGGTTGGAACAAAATTTGCAGCCACAAGAAGCAACTACAATTGAACTTGAGGACCACAGGTATAGCATACCAAGTGACATAAAAGCACAGGCTGTGCAGATGCTGCATTGTTGTCCTAAAAAAAAAATCTAATATTCCTGCAGCTGCTGACTCTCACCAGCTCTGCCTTACTGCTGCACAGTTACTGCAGCTGGACAAACTTTCAGGAACAATTTTAAAAATACGCGAGGCTGTAATACATGTACAAATTTAGGTTTTAACACTAACTAAATTTTTATTCACTCCTTGCTAGCTAATAAGTTGGCATATGACACAGTTTAGACCACTAGCTACACTAAAGGAGAAGTACTGTATAGCATTTTAAAAGTCAAGGTTACTTCTTCACAAATATGATACATATGTATTTGTCATGTGAAAATTCTGAAGATAAACGTTTTCTATAAATTACATTTTTTTAAAAAAAAAATCCTGCCCTCATAGGCATTTTATAATGGAGACTATGGTGCACAGAGCAGCCCCAGAAAATAAAACCCTTAAAACATATTGAATACATTGAAGCAACAAAAAAGTTTTGATATATGAAAACATGCCTTCCGTGTTGCCAATGCAGGTTTGCGACAATTACAGGGATATGGAAATAATCATTTTATCGCAAATTCCTTGTACTACTTTTCGAGGCAAGGATGTATTTTTCTATTTGCTGGTATGATTGGAGGGGATGTTCTCACATAAATGTGGAAGTAAATAAATACAATAACAAGCACATGGCAGGATAAGTTTACTGTGATTTTGTCTTTTGAGGGAAAACCATACCCCTGGGGAGTAAAAGGTTACTGCAGATGAAGAAAAACATGGAGGGGCAGGGTTGGTCTTCTTTTAAAATGGCTGGATCTCATAACACTGGTGTGTATTTTGTTCATAAATTGCATATACAAGCTATTTTACAATGTGTGTGTGTGTGTAATCTCAAGACAAGGACCAATGCTTGGTAACATTCCTGGCTTTAAAAATGGATGTACTGTATTTGGCAAGTTTTTAAGATTTTATATTTGGTGGTGCTCCATACCCAATAAAAAGCCAGGGCAGGCAAAGCATTTTTTTAAATTTATAGAAAAAGCTTAACTTTAAAATACAATTTCACATGGCAATTGCATAGATATCATGTTTTTGAAGAAACTAATTCAACTTGTAAAATACCGAAACTATCCATTAAACTACAGGAAACAAAATCAAAGACAAATCAGCTGACTATGACACCATCTTGTTTAACACGAGACACTAACAAACTTTTAACTCGCCCTTAACCACTACAGTCACTGCTAAATAAATCATTTCAAATTTATATTAACTAACTTCATGAACTGCCTTATTTTTCCTGCATTCATAAATAGTCATACTGTAAGTACAGACTGCTAAGTTGATGAATTATATATGCTAAACCTGACCCTCATTATGAAAAAATCCAGTTTTTTTTTTTTTTTTTTTTTACATTTTGCTGCTTCATTATGGAGTGATCTCATTTCTTCTGCACCCTTCTATCCAGTTTTTTTAAAGACATTTTCTCCATCTATCCTCTCATCTGTGTTTCACATTACCCTATTTCTTTCTTCACCTAGATGGTAGGTTAGGCTGGTTGGAGACAACTCGAGAAGTTAGTAGGTGTATGTATAGAAAAGGTGCACCATACACTTTGGGAAAACTTCTGTCTCTTTCTTGTTAGCTTGCTCCTGTGCTCTGTCTCACAGCACAGCCCCAAATCAGAGAAGCAAATTAGGAATTGCTGTGATGACCAGTCCCTGTTCACCACTATCTACATACAGCTGGTAAACTGAATCATAAAACTGAATCTGTCTGTCAAGAATAGTACAGGGACTAAATAAGTTTCCTCACCTTAAGCTGTTTTCAACTTATTAGGATTATTGGAGGAGAATGGTTTTCAGTTTGTTTTCAGTCATGTCTATGAAGAAGCCCCCAATGTACCACACTGTGACACAAGAGAAAGTGCTAATTTTTCCATTCTTTGTTTGTTACAAAATTATGATGTATATAGTTGTTATTTTTTAAGATAGTTTTCAAACATTTTATACAATAGCATGCACTGCTGCAAATCCCCCTTTCACCACCCATCCCTGCATTTAACTATAATGTTGCATCAAAACGTCCAGGAAACTGTGTTTGAATCACAGCCGCATCACTGTCTATGTGGAATTTGCATGTTACCCCACATACCTACAAGTGTTTTTCTTCTACATCCCTTGTAAGGCAATGAATGTCCTTTTTATGAAACAGGTTAAGCAGGTTCAGATAAAAGATGGAGGGTTGATGTTGTTATGATTGTTCATATTTAGGTAGGTGGATGGGTGGAGGCAAAAGTGCCTATAGGTAAATAGTTTCTCCCGAAGTTACTAGAAGTGACTTTAAATAAATACAACTTATCTTCTGTAGGACAGAACTCACCTTGCAATATATTCTAAGCTGGGACCTAAAAGGCAGCGCTCACTGTGTTTATAGTTAGTTCTGAAACAAAGGCTTATTCTGATGGAGACAGTGAGACCAACTACCAAAATCAGAGGAAAAATAAGACAAAACATGAAAATGATGCCCTTGCTTTTAGTACCTCTGAGATTTGCTTAGCCTTTTGGACTACACTCTCATTGTTTAGTAGAAGTAAGGTGGAGAGAACAGTTAAAAAATATCAATAACGTATTATCCACTTGAATAACAAGTTTTTAATGTAATTTCTTCTCTCAGGGAAATGGAAATCACCTGTAAGCAGTTTTTCTTATGTGGACAAAGGGCAGCAATAGCAACCACTATCATTACACTGCTGCAAAGATTCCAATATTAAATGCTTTGTTTGTGGTTGGGCTCATTTTATTATAAGACAGGGATAAAATATATGAAAAATGCAGTTTACAAGCATGGTCATAAGTAAATAAAGCCCTTCCAAGAGCTAACATAAGTTTTTTTTTTATATAATCTACATCAGACCTCATCTTACAAGGTATCAGAGCTAAGACTAAGTCATTAAAGATGTGGGATAAGTGGGATTTCGTGTCATGATCCTCTTACAAGTTCCACCCATCCTGTTTAGTCAGTCCTGGTGAGGTAGATAGGCTTTACTGTTATTAATCCATCAGTTGGATACTTTATATTCCCCTCATTACTTCATCATCATAAAAAAGTTAAAGTACTTTTTATTCATTTATGTTAGGTGTTTGTAGCTTATTTATCTTATTTGGAGTCAGTCCTGGAGGTAAAGTGTATATTCACTGAAAAAGGTGATCTTTTAAAATATGTACAGTATGTGTAGCTGCACTTTTAAGTTTGTAGGATCACAGAAAAGGGGCTTAGCTTTACAACATTCTGTATTTCTGATGTTATGTGAAAAAGTCAAATTGTCATATCGTTATCATCTGCAATTCAGGCTTTTGTTTATTGTCAAGAATAACAAAGTCTGGCATTATACATACTAGATGGTTTGAAGCTCATTATTTCGCCCAACAGATACAAATTCAAACTATATACTTTTTTAAAATGTGCTGTTTATTAACAAAAATCCCTGAAAGGAAACCAATATGGTTTTTATGTATATGAATCACATTGATGAAGGAAAACTAACAACATGAAAAAAATCACAAAAACTCAGGTTTAACATTTTATATATATTGCTAAAACTATTCATGTAGACTACAGCATTTTATTGAACATCACAAGATTTTTTAAAAAAATCTTTTTTAGTTCTTTCCCACTCCATGAACATGTTGTTATTACATTATAAAATACACATTGAAGTCTGAAGTGTGATGTGTGGTAAAATATACTTATAAACCCTGCATGCCATTTAATATCTCAAATGCAAATAAAAATAGAAATGATTTTAAAAATAAATGTTTCTTTCTTTGTTGCCTAATTTAAAAAAGCAACTCATGGACTTGATGCTGGGGGAGATAAAACTGTTCTCTAAGGATCAACATGTTGAGCCAATTACATTGGCATGTTGCCTCTTTCAACAAGAAAATCCAAAAAAGATGTTTAAAAGTGTAAGGCTGGATGTTTCCTTTGGCGAATAAATTTGCAATGCTGCAAACATTTGCAAGAAAATGGCCCCATAGCTTTCCATTTATAGATGAAGGTGTTTTCAAAAAAACTATTACACAAATCACACTAAAGACAACATTTACAAAAACACTCAAAAAATGCTGTATTTAAATGCACAAAATAAAGATGACTTCCATTTCACTTTATGCTGTATGATTTAACCTAACCAATTTTCTTTGGCCGAGTAATTTGTTTTTGTTATACTAAACAACTGACACCAACAAGATACCAGCAAATACATTTCAACTTGCATAGTAAATGACCATTAAAAAAATCTTCCCTATGAAGCAAAAGTTAAATTATATTCTATGAAGACTTCAGTCCCTATGCTGAGCCACTTTGATCCACGTTTCTTTTTGCAATTCAAAATACAATATTTTTAAGAGGAGAACAGTTCAGCTAAGTAATTACATAGGCATTGTATTATTAACATTTAATAATTAAATAATTATTTTGATAATACTGCCCATTGCCAAGTGCTCAGTTGTGCTCCTGCATAAGTTACTCTAGTTCAAGAAAAAAGGACAAGGTCAATGCTACTCAGTGGTTATGACACTGCACATATATATTTGTATTATATATATTGCTCAAAAATTAAAGGAATACTTTTTAATCAGAGTATAGCATCAAGTCAATGAAACTTCTGGGATAATGATCTGGGGCCTCATGTATAACGCTGTGCATAGAACTCACACTATAACATGGCGTAAGCACAAAAGCGGGAATGTGCGTACGCACAGAAAAATCCAGATGCAGAAATCTGTGCGTATGCAAAATTCCACGTTCTTCCGCTACATGAATCCTGATCAGTGTGAAAAGTAACGCACGTGCCTGATGTCCCGCCCCAACTCCTCCCAGAATTACGCCTCTTTGAATATGTAAATCAATATAAATAGCCCTTAAGCTCAGCATTCTGTAAAAAACAATGGCAAAACCACGAGGAAAAATAGAACAATTTCAGCGAATACCAAGTGGAGGCAAGGAAAAACGTACTATTTGTTGGTTTAAACAGTGGTATAAACAAGAAAAGGAAGCTGATCGAGTGACATAGTGTGTCGGAGAAACCTGAAAGCTCAAGTTCACAAAGTCGCACATTGCCCGAAATAAAGTAGTCACATATCAAAGTCGCCGTGGAAAGGCGAGTCGTAGCCCATCGTCTGAGTGTCATATGAAAGCTTATTAGGGTACAGAGGCACACAGTGCGGAAAAAGCACGAAATGTCAACTTTAATCTCGAAATTTTCACTTTAATTACGTAGTTTATTTTGTCATTAAAGTAGAACATCATAAACTTAATCTTAAAATAGTTTAATTAACTAGTTTCTCAAATCCTATCGTAACTAAAGTAGTACGTTAAATGCTTTGTTTTATATTTGATCTTCTATGTGCTCTGTGTGTGTGAATCAATACGTGGTTCTTAAATCGGCTTTCTCTTTCTCCGACAGGATACAGAATTCATTACATTCATAATATTACAGCTCTCTGAATAATTAAAATACTGAGATGTATATGTGATAGCTTTTTCATGATGATAGGAATGAAAGCATGTTATTAAACATGGGAACACGGTGGCGCAGTGATTGAGCGCAACCTTTGATGAAATTATTGCAGCAGTACTGTCTCTTTCAAACGTACTAACCTCCAATTCCTGTCCTTACTTTTCTTTCTCCAAATACCCAATCGCCACACAATCAACTCTGTAATCGACGTTAAGCCATCTGTAAGCTAACGACGACGATTCTTCAAAACTTTTAAGGAACATTGAAATATCTTCGTAGTACGTGTTTAATTATTCTATCCTTCCGGTGTCGCGCCACCCCAGTTAAAATAGATACAGCATGAGGTAGGATAAATCTGTAAACTAGCTAGCGCTGCAGCACCATGTCCTCACATGTTTAATTATTAACAATACAGATTATTTAAATGAAGTTAAAGTTTTATTTGTATAATATAACCAACATATTTTGCTTCACTTCATCTTAAAAATGATATTGTCATCATATGTAAATACGCGCTTTATAAAGTGGCGCAGGTTGTGCAATATTATAACTGTAGTGCAAGTTTACAGTGAGGTGATTGTACTTATAAGTACAAACAGTTCTACAAGGAGCACTTGAAGGACTGATTAACTGTGTTTAAAGTTCTTGGAATGAAACTGTTTCTGAACCGCTAGGTCCGTACAGGAAAGTCTTTGAAGCGTTTTGCCGTGGCTGAGGCAGCATGTGCTTGATGCTGTATGCCGATAATTCTCTTTCCGATCAGCAGCTGCTGTGATTCTCCACTCAGATACAATGATATAAACACTCAGAGTGGTGCAGTGAGAGTAATATGGAAAAAGATGATCCGCTGTGGCAACCTTTAATGGGAGCAGCTGAAAGAAGAAAAGAAGGTGCAGTGACAGTTAAAACACTAAAGCAGCTATGGTATTTAGAATACTATGGCTATTCCCTGGACCATTATATTGTTACAGGTTAATTACAATCAGATGCATTACACTAATAAACAATATGCAGTTAGTTTCAGTGTATTTATAAAGCTGCGTCAGGAATGTGGATCTGAAAAAGAAAGATAAACCACACAGGAACAATAGCACTGCTTTGACGCTGGGTGTTGCCAGTCTGCAAAACCAAGCACAGAACTTGCGTACGACAGGGCATGAGGTACTGTGGAAATGTGCATGGCTTTATGCCAAGTTTAGGTTTTATACATAGCGATTTGAACGTGGAAACATTCGTATGCAACATTTCTGTTCGTACGCACCATTTATACATGAGGCCCCTGGTTACTTGTTTTTCACAGATGAGAGCAGGTTCACCCTGAGTACATGTGACAGACATGAACAGGTCTGGAGAAGCCGTGGAGAATGTTATGCTGCCTGTAACATCAATAAGTATGACCGGTTTGGTGGTGGGTCAGTGATGGTCTGGGGAGGCATATCCACGAAGGGCCACACAAACCTCTACAGGCTAGACAACGACGCCTGGACTGCCATTAAGTATTGGGATGAAATCCTCAGACCCATTGTTAGACCCTATGCTGGTGCAGTGGATCCTGGGTTCCTCCTGGTGCATGACAATGCCCGGCTTCATGTGGCAAGAGTATGCAGGCAGGAATTGATACCATTGACTGGCCCCGAAACTCGCCTGACCTAAATCCAATAGAACACCTCTGGGACATTATGTTTTGGTTTATCCGATGCCGCCAGGTTGCACCTCAGACTGTCCAGGAACTCAGTGATGCCCTGGTCCAGATCTGGGAAGAGATCCCCTAGGACATCATCCATCGTCTCATTAGGAGCATGCCCTGATGTTGTCAGACATTCATACAAACACGTGGGGGCCATTACAAACTACTGAGTACAATTTTGTGTTACTGCAATGAAATTTCGGCAAAATGCACTAGCCTGCCGCATAATTTTTTTCACTTTGATTTCCATAGTGCCTTTGAATTCAGCCCACTGTAGGTTGATAATTTTCGTTTCCAACAAATGATGTGGCATCCTTTCTTTCCAAACACATTACCCAATCCATATCAGTACAGATATCCAGCATGATTTTTTTTCCCCATTGAGATCTGATGCGTTTTCAAAGTGTTCCTTTAATTTTTTTGAGCAGTTTACATATGCCACAATCTTCATAATATTTTAGGGTTATCAGAATACAAGCATTTACATATCCCTTATCCATAAAAACCATATTAAATGTGATGGTAGTACCTTCAACATTCTGTAAACTTCCCTAATAAATGAGGCAGAACAAATACATTTCAGAATATGGTACTGTAAATACTTGGCATGTCATGGGAAAAAGACTCTCAGCACTAAAAACTGGTTAACCTGGAAATCTGAAACACATTTTGAAACAAATGTAATTAATGTGAAGGTCTTTAAATTTAACCAGTGCCTTGCAAAATTTGATGAGTGAAACTCACCTGCCCTGCCCTATGTACTGATGCTTTGGTTAAACACAATTAGTGGTTTAAGGAGAAATTAGATAGAGCATCCATTAAAAAAAACAGAGTCAAAGTAAACTTACCAGGAAAAATCTATCATTACATGACAAACTCACAACATGTGCTACTTTTTTTAAGCACTTTTTTTCTAAATAAAAGCAAACACCTCTCTGAATTTCATTACACCATGGTAAATATTTGTCCTGTGTCCTGTTCCTTTTTGTGGTTGATATACAAGGTATATGTTAGATTAACTAAAATGACATACAAAGTTTGCAACTTAATAAATTGGTCAATAATCTTTATTTGGCTACTTTCACTGTGTATTCTACACCTTATTTAAAACAAAATTAAACACTGCAATGCAGGTCGGATATACACTCTCACATATAGATTACAGTATTTAACTAGGAAAAAACTGAAAATAAAGATGTTTTAAATAAATGTAACATTTAGCAAATATCAAGTAAGAATGTCAGTTTTTAGAAACAGTAGCATGGTTTTCCTACAAATATTGAAGAAAATGCTGAAAATAAAAGTTCATTAACAGTCACAAACAGAATATTTCAAAGTGGATGGCAAAACAAAAGACCACTGAATCTCAACGAGTTGTAGACATGAGTATTTTATGATATCTATTCGTATTTAAGAGCTTTACAGGCAAATACTAAAAACGGTTTATATTACCAAATATACTTGATATAAAATACTTTTAATGGAGGGGAGCAGTTGAACCAAATTAATATCTAACTTCAACAGTATAAAAAGTTAGGCTAGCAAAAAGAATGATACACAAAAATTGTTTGTGCACCACGGAGATGAAAAAAAAACACAAATATGTATGCATGCAGTGTTTACAAAATAACCCTATGCTAGTAATGTAGGTGCTCGGTGCCTAAGTTAAAAGAAAAGGAAAAATTATACTATAGTCCTGTACTTGAAAAGCACCTTATAATAAACTATTTATTACTGAAAGGTGCTCTTCAAATGTTAGATTATCCATTTGTTCATCAAGCCTGTTAAATCAGCATTTCTCATTGTTGTCAGCAGATTATAATTATTTAATTGTGCCAAATTTTGCTAAAAATGCAACTGACTAGATTGGACTGACAAAAATGTTTTTATTGATATTTATTAGCAAAACTAGGGGGCTTCACCCCTCCCCCCCCAGCCTTCACTATGCGAAGTTGTAAAAAGGGGGGCTAAACGCACCCCAAGGAGACATGGTTGCTCCTTGAAAACCCGTCTTAAACGGTGATACAATGGGAAACAAATACAGTTTTGTTTTTTTTTACCTCCTCTTTGCTTGATCAGCTGCTGGTTTCTGCTGCTGCCATGCGATTTGTATCTCATTCAGCACTTCTGACATTTCAAAGCATGTACAGCAGTTGTCCTTTTGTCTCACTGCCTTGTCTCTCTTCTCCCCAAGACATCTTCAAACACTATTCGATTTTTTTCACTGTTCCGTTATTTCACCAAGTAATATTTTCTGTTTGTTTGCGCTAATGCGATCTTTACTATCACTTTTTTGAGACTTTCGAATTTTCCTACTTCCATTATCTCTAACCTGCTCTGCACGTGTATCGTGCCAACGTTTTTGAATTCTTTACGACATTCTACTTTGTCATGTACTCTGTTTTTTTCTGGTCCCGAGCACAGTTAAATCTCTTGGCACAAAGTCAAGTCTCATGGGACGTGAAAGTGTCTTTCTGAGAAGGTCACATCTTGTCTCCCTGAACAGGTCTTGTCTTGTCCCAAGTTTTTTTTTTTTTTTATATAATAGAGAGATATTTTGTTACCTATTATCCTAAAAGTTTTCACAATGTATTAATATTTATGTCTATATTTAAGTAACAATCACTGACAACTGCATACCACCATGGAGACATTTACCTTTCATTTTCATTTTACAGTAAAATCCATGCTCAAGATTCATCCTGGAAATTTGCTAATATAACATTTTGTGATACACACATTATGTCTATTTTACTACTTTAAGCATGCCTTATTTTCTGAATGCTAATTAATTTTTCTTCCATCTTCAGGCTCAAGCTGCTGATTGATCAAGAAAAGAATCACGGGGCATGGAGAGAGAAAGAAAACAATAAAAAGGTGAGCAAGTTGAAGGAAGAACTGACAAAGCTTAAAACATTTGCTTTGCTGGTGGTTGATGAACAGCAAAGAGTATCTGAACAGCTTGTACAACAAAGCAGCAAGGTTCAGGAACTAACAGCTAGCATCAGAGAAGTTCAAGAAAATCTCACCTCTGCCCGATCTGAACTGCACAAAGAGGAACAGAAAGTACTCTCTCTAGAAGCCAAGCTTCAGCATCAATCACACCACTTTCATCAAGAACAGGAGGTCATGACAGCCAAACTGACAAATGAAGATGCACAAAACAGGCAGCTTCGACAGAAGCTATCCACCTTAACGCGGCATATTGATGAGCTGGAGGAAACCAATAAGACTTTAAGAAAAGCTGAGGAGGAACTTCAAGATCTGAGAGACAAAATCAATAGAGGAGAGTGTGGTAATTCAAACCTTATGGCTGAGGTCGAAGACCTTAGGAAAAGAGTAACGGAGATGGAAGGAAAAGATGAGGAACTCATCAAGATGGAGGACCAATGTAGAGATCTCAATAAGAAATTGGAGAAAGAATCTACCCATAGTCAAAATTTAAAGAGTGAGGTGGATAAACTGAATCGAAGAATCATGGAGCTAGAAAAGCTGGAAGATGCTTTCAGCAAGAGCAAACAAGAGTGTTGCTCACTGAAATGTAGTTTAGAGAAAGAAAGAACAATAACAAAGCAGTTGTCAAATGAACTGGAATCACTGAAAGAAAGAATACGAGAACTAGAAGCTATTGAGGTGCACCTGGAAAACACTGAGATGTCCCTGAAAGAAGACCTTAGTAAGCTTAAAACATTAACAGTAATGCTGGTTGATGAAAGAAATACCATGACGGAGAAGTTAAAAGAAACAGAGGAGAAACTGAACACTGTCACGGATAAGTTGCAAGTCGAACAGGATAAGGTGACATTAGTAACCGAAAAATTAATAGAGGAGAGCAAGAAATCTCTAAAATCTAAGGCAGATCTTGAAGAAAAATTGTACAATGCAAATAAGGACAGAGAGGAGCTTAAGGCCAAACTGAAAACCGAGGATGAAAAAAACAATGACTTACAGTGTAAACTTAACATGATGAAAAGAAAACTACAGTCACTGGAAGCCATAGAAAAAGAGTTTTTGAGAAACAAGGCCAGGCAAGATGGTAAAGTGTCCTGTGCTACATTTCTACAAGAGGACAACAAAGTGAAGGAGTTGACACAAGAGGTGGAGCATTTGAGACGGAAACTATCCGAGATGAAGGTGGTAGAAAATGACCTCCTGAGGACAGAGGATGAGTTTGAATCACTAGAAAGAAAATATGCATCTGAGCAAAACAGGGCAAAGACTTTAATGGAAGAATTAGAAGCTTCAAAAAAAGAACTTTGCAAATATAAAATGGTAGAGAAAGAGGAATCCAGCCAGGAGCAAATCCTCTATAAGCGCCTGAAAGAGGAGGAGGCAAAGTCAAGCCATCTAACCAGAGAGGTAGAAGCACTGAAAGATAAAATCCATGAATATATGACAACAGAAGACTCAATCTGTCAAGTCAAAAGTGAGCATGTTGTGCTACAAAGAAAACTAACCCAGCAAGAAAATAAGAACAAAGAGCTAGCACGAGAAATGGAAAACATCACCAAAGAACTTGAAAGATATAGGCGCTTCAGTAAGAGCTTAAGACCTGGACTAAATGGTAGAAGGATTTCAGATTTGCAAGTCTCTTCTAAAGAGGTGCAGACAGATCCAGTTGACAGTGAACCACCTGATTACAAAACTCTTGCTCACACAGAAAAGGCTGTTGTAAATGGCAAGTTGTATGATGAGAATGATTCAGAGGAAGAAATCAATCACAACAAGCAGTCTCTTACAAAATACACTCCAACTGCTGTTAACAATGTCAACAACCTTAATAACAACAGGATGTCAAAGGTTTCATGGGGGAAAAACAAAGATGGTCAAAATATTCTGAATGGGAAAGGGAAACCAAGACAAAATGGAAACCATGTCCACCCAGCGGACTTGGTACTCACCCACACTCCTGGCCAGCCACTGCATATCAAAGTCACTCCTGACCATGGTCACAACACTGCAATGCTTGAGATCACCAGCCCAACATCAGAAAATTCCCCCTCTTACACCAGCACAGCTGTAATCCCAAACTGCAGTGGTGGGTTATCCAAGCAGAGAATCACTATCATCCAAAATGCTGCCCTGTCTCCACCTGGCAAATCTAAAGCATCTCCAACTTCTGAAGGACTTTGTAGCCCAGAAGGAACCATGTCACCTCTTACAATGGCAACTTACTCTAGGACAATGACTCCAGATTCTTGTGGTTCTATAAGTCCTGACAGGGCAATGTCACCAATCCAGATTGTAGCTGTCACAACCAGTTCTCCAGAACGATCACTGTCTACAGAACATGTGGAAATGAGCAGTAGAAATGCAGTGTTTCGGGTTACTCCAGAGAGACAACATAGTTGGCAGCTACAGAGGTCCAACAGTACCGGACCCAGTGTAATTACAACTGAAGACAATAAAATTCATATTCATTTAGGCAGCCCCTATGTTCAGACAAATACATCCAGGCCTATGAGCCCTTCGTATATTTCTGGGCAAGAAAACAGGACTCCTGTTTTAACAAATGGTATGCCCATCAAATCAGCCAACAAAATCACCAGCAGCATTACAATAACACCAGCAACTTCCCCTATCCTAAGGCCTTCACAGATTACAGTAAGTAATGTCTATGATTGACTCCCAAACACATCCTTCCCTCCCACTCACAGGAAAATAAAAACTTTGAACCAACCGCTCTAATCTCATATTCCCCCGAACCACCTGTCAAATTAATCATTTCCCTCTGTGTGTGTGCATGAATTATTTACTGTATGAAAACATTAGAGCAATTAGCAAAGGCCTATAGAACTCCAACAATAAAATTAAACCTGATACATTTTTATGTAATTATCTGTGCACTTACTGTATATCCTCAACAGTGATAATGTAGCAAACTATTCAATAATGTACTGTTATCATTCAGAGTTTCATGTATTAATTGTCCAACCTACAGACTGTTGTCAGGATTTCTGATGTAAGAAAGGAAAAAAAAACATTTTTCTGTGTTTTGAAAATAAATAGCATCTACTGAACCTCTTCCATGGTTTCCTAGCTTATGAGCAGTAGTAGTAACTAATATTTTAAGGTATACAGCAACGATGTACAGCAGTTAAAGAAATGTTTTACTTTTTTCCACTTGTGCTGAAACACATTGGTTACAATTACTAGATCAAAATCAGTGGACAAAACAGAGCAAACGAGCTAGCTTTCTGAATACTATACTGTGTGGTACGCTTCATGCTACTTTATGTGTTTAATCTATAGTGCCTCTCAAGCTAGTTCCACAGAAGCAGATTGGCTTTTACCTCTTCTTTTTTTAACCTGAAATCAGCTATCATACCTTGAACCACTTGCAGCAACACATCCTTTGTGGATACTGTGAAGAATCTGCCCATTTTCATCACTCTTGCTTTTATTTTACAAAATCTAAAGACTTCATGTTTGAATCTTAAAACCTGAAAGAGGATTTAGAAAAGCAGCCATTTAGACTGATGTATATTTAATAAAAAGGAGTATTTTATTTGTTATTGAACGAATCAAAGTATGAATACTGTTCACCAGGCCACTCATCCTCAATTTATGTAAATAGTCATTTCAGCTCACAACCTAACTGTTCTTTGAGCAAAGGCAGTCATGTACAGTATAACATTATCTAGGGGTCACTAAATGATTACGACCAGTGGTGGGAAATCATTCTCCCTAGAAATTCCTATGATCACTATTTAAATCCAGCTATCTGATAAAACCTGAGCTCACTGAATTCTAGTGACCTGGCTTTCAGTTAGCACACCAGACACAGAGAAAGTCCTTTACTTAACCTGTTTTCAATCCAACAGAATAAAACTCAATCCCTGCCTTTTACAGTTGGCTCCCTGACAAATATTTTACATTTCTTCAATAATCCAGTGCTCTGCTAAGATTGCTCCTTGGACAAGTAATCTACATGCTGAATCAGGGAGGCAGTTGTCTGAAGCCCTTTGTTGACCAAGCTGCCATCTGAAGAGGTTTTGCTCCATTTTACAGCATGTAACCCTTACAAATGATTGTTTTCAAGTTTCTTTGTTGCATTTTGCCTTTCTGGCTTTTAACTCTAATGTAGTTTTAAACCTATGAACAGGAGCAAACACACAGAACAGATTTACTAAAGGAATGAAGAATTTGTACTTTGTAATAAAAATACAACTGAATAGTGCCTTCCAAAAAAGAATACCATAATTCAAGCATTTAGATTCCATCTAGGTTTAAATAATATTTTTTGCAAATAAGATATTTCTGTAAATAATTAATATTTTTAAGCAAGAAAATAAGTAATGCCCTTCTCCCACTACTGGTCCATTATATATCTGTTAGACAGGCAGACAGAAAGACAGACTTCACTGTCTTGCAGACCAGCACATCTCAGACAAGTTTGGTCATAATTAGGCCAAAGCTAATAATTTCTGATATATAACCACATCAATATAGTATTTCTTGTTAAGTTTACATAGAATGTTACGAAATAGGCCTTTGCTCAAAACCACTTGTCTCAGTTCATACTGGACACACTTTTGTTTTCTATTTTCATGTCAACATCCAATAAGCAAAGAAATTGAATCACATATTGCTTAATAAGCTATAACAACTGGCACAGTTATGCCTCTAACTCCAACATGTACAATATATTAAGAATTATTGACACACACACACTATATATATATATCAGTATTTTGCATGTGATTATTTCATAATTCCCATTTTGAATTCTAATTTAATTTTGGCATAATGGTATTATGGGAATATTTACACTATTTGATAAAACATATTGGGGATATTCCTCACCAAACCAAATTCATTTCAGGGTCTGATAACACTCACGTGTATAGTAAGAGCACATATAAAGTTAAATGTATTTTCATTTACTAGTATGAAAGTTTAAGCCATACTGAATCAGGAATTATTATTTAACACCGATTCTGGCATTTCCTCTACTTCACCAGAAATCCTTATTAATACTGATTATCTTAAAATTACAAAGTAAGAACATACCAAGTGAGAACATTTCTTAAGTAATTGTCCTTTTTCATTAGAATATCAGCATCGTCTATATTTTGTTTAGTATTCTACACTTGTACATAGCAGCTATAATAATAAAAACAGTTATTCTTTTAAAGTTGTGTAAAGTATTCTACAGGATAAAGGGACAATGACCATCTTAAATGAAACAACAGCAGGGTGAGACACTACGATCTGTACAGCATTGTATATCCTGGTGGAATAAAAGATACATTGTATTCTTTGAGATTAATCAAAATAAGATGACACAAATCTGCCCATAACTCAAGCCACTTTTGCAACACACTGTAGTTGTTGAGATAATCAAATGTCTATAAAAGAAAACCTACACACCTTTGATAACAAGAACTTTTAGCTCCTGGCCACACAAAGAGGAAACTGTGCATATTGTATACTTTCAAACAAAGCATCCCTTGTAAATTTAAGAAAAAGGTTAAAAAAAATTTTAGAAGTATGTCTGTGATGCTGAATATTTGTTTAATGGGTTCCATCTCTTTAGTGTGTCAGTTCAATTTTTGATACAAAGAGGCCAGGAAAACTTTGCATTAATAGTAAATTTTAAAAATTTCTACCTTTAGCTGCAAAATGTAAACTATTACATACAGAAACATTTAAAGTGTGAAAATTAATTTTAAAGGTGACATTAAAAATGTATTACACATATGACAATGAGAATAGTCAGTGGATGTTAGATGCACAATTCTAGGATTCTACATGCATATCAAAACACAAAATTACTTCAAATAGGAGGAAGTGGCTTGCGGTATAATGTGACGTGCACAATGAGGGCAGTAAACAAAAGCATTAATGGCTGAGCTCAAATAGCACTTTACAAGTAGTAACTAAGCCTTTATTGATTCTTAACATCCACTAACAAGTATAGGTTAATGAAACTGTTATCCCGAAACAAGTAAACTATTTTGTTGCACTTGCACTTGTAATAGGAAAGCACTCCTTACTGTCTTTCCCAACACATAGCAATGGCAAGAAATCAAGAAAGAATCAAAAATAATTAATTTGCCCAAACAAATAAATATAGAAAAAATATCCCAATGCAAGCTGGGGAAACACGAAGGCACAGTGGAAAACCATGTGGCCTAACACATCTAATGCAGCTTTTCAATGAGGAATACACGTTTCCCCATGTCTGTACAAGTTATCCTAAAAGAGTTTAAGAGTTTATCTCACAAATTCCCAAAGACTTTACAAGTTAAACATCAAATCTAACCAATATGGATGTGTGAATGAAAAGGTTCTGCAATTAACTTCTACCCTGTCCATAGCACATTCCTGTCTATAATGATTCAAAGCTGCTAGAAAGGTTTTGACCCAATCCTGACTCAATGGATTGCCTCCACTCCTAGAAATAAGTGGGTTTGAGACTGCTGTGGTATTAACAAATTTACAACAAAACAACTTACTGCTGCAATATGTTTTACTACACAAATGTAGTTCCTATTAGCTGGTGTAGCATTTATATTTTCCACAAAGCTTTCTTCCTATCTACCTTTGCTACTCTTTATATTCTGTCTTTTTCTCTCCCTGCACTTAAAAAAATACCACAGCTACCTTTAATTAGCTGGATGTATGCAATTGTAAATATTCAAATAGAGTCACTGATTACATTTCCAGATCAAAGGCATATGAATAAACTTCAGTTGGTCACTGTAAATGATCACACCTGACCAAAATCTGCAGAATAAACTAGTTAGTACAGTACTATAAGCAATTCTATAAACAAGCAGCAAAAACAGACTAGGCGGGTTCCTAGGTCTGAATCATGAGTCAAATGAATTCCCCCAAACACTGAATATCTGATGAAATCAAGAATAACATGTAAAATACAAAAATGAAGACACAAGTCCAGATTTTAGCCAGGATGAAGAACTGCAAGATATATACAAATGTATTCATTGATGAAAGAAAAAAAAATGTAAAAAAAGAAAGGAATACATTCAGTTGTGACCTCTGATCATCTATTAGCAGCCATGCATGCTGCCTGCATCTATTTTCAGCCTGACTACTGTCTGTGGTAGTTCATTGACATGAAGACAACTACCTTGAGAAAAAAACAGTCCCATCCCTCCCTCAGGTTCATGAAAATTCCATCTCTTTACATCAAAAGGTCAATGAATGCAACAAAACAAAAATAATTCCAAAACTGATATTTAAAGTATAAAATAAGTAAATAAAAAACACAGAACTCATTCCCACGCAGGTAGCAACCAACTTAATGTATATATTACAAGTAATTGCAAAAACGCAGTGTAGAACTGATAAACTGGATCTCACCAAAGTCATTCTAGTATTAAACTATAATTACAAGGTTCAACTGCATTATATATAAGATGAAATACTTATTTCATTATGTAAATTATAATCAACTGTGTTGAACTTAATATACCCTCCTCTGTGGTATGGCCTAACAACTTCAAATTATTTTATGAACTTTCTCATTTACCTTATGAATGCGTTTCAAAAAATGCATTGTGACTTGATGTTCTGTTGTACCCCAGAAACCTTGTGGTAACAGTTCTAATTATACCTGCATACATTAAATAGCACGGACAGAACAACAGGTAAACACCATTTGTGCCATAATCTATGATTCAAAAACATCCTGTTATAAAATGAACTCAATTGTTTAAATACACCATGTAGTTCATATATTAATTTCTACTGTATAGTCTCAAATGTTACATTTCAAGCAAAAACAACCAAGGCTACATTCATTAAAATCATCAGAGAAAGCCACAATGTACCAGTGTTTAAGAACAAAGTACTCCTCCATGTTATCCTACTGAAAGAATGTATTAAGTGTACAGATTACACCATCCAAAGTTTAACATTTTGCCTGCAGTCAAAAAAAAGCATCCCTACATGAATAAAGGGCTCCCTGCATCTATTTTAACCTTTACTGCTATTCCTCTTTAAATATATATCTTTTCAAGATCTCTAATTTCAACAATAGATTACTGTTTCTCAAGGCAAATTTTATGATACAAAATGTAGACAAAGGGAAGTTATTAATACGGGTTTTTGGA
The DNA here is from genome assembly GCA_026402145.1 of Polypterus bichir lapradei. Taxonomy (NCBI): domain Eukaryota; kingdom Metazoa; phylum Chordata; class Cladistia; order Polypteriformes; family Polypteridae; genus Polypterus; species Polypterus bichir. The sequence continues at coordinate 165,720,033 of JANRMT010028174.1, forward strand.
TGACTGTTGTATGTACAAGAAAAAAAGTGTTTTTATGTTTTACAGTAAATTGGAAATAAAGTACTTGGCTTTTCTTATTCACAGTTTCCAGAGATTATATCTTAAGTTATAGTCAATAGCTACTTTCAGTTTGCAATTACATGAATAAAAATAATTGTAAAATGTTATTTGCTTGCCTTTAGGGCAGGTATGTCAAGCTTGATTTTACGGAAGGACAAACATAATGTATATACCCGATACGGGCCAGAACAGATCAACACATTACTGACATTTTTACTTTGCAAACAAGACACACACCTACCTCTCTGCTCATTACCATCATATATTCTGCCTCACGTCTCCCTTGAAACTGTCTTCTCCCTTTATCAGCTTTTCTTTTCTTGGACACTGCAGTGGGATTGGAAAGCTACGAGCAGTCAAAGGACCAAAATCATCAATGACATCATCAAAATTAATGTCAAAGTCAGGGTCAGTTCTAGTATTTTTATTGCTGCCCTAGGCAAAACTGTAAATGGTGCCACCCAATTTACCCCCATTATGTCATGTAGGAAACTGAGATTTTATCCTTTGATACAACATTACTGCACCTATGTTGCAATTTGCTTGTAACCTGGTAGTTTACATTAGACAAACAGATTTATATATTTACATTCATGTATTGTATGAATTTCACGCAAACTATAGATATTTTTTGTGTTGATGACTTTCACAATTCTTGGTAAAGCATGCCATAAAAAGCTAGCTATTTACTGGGTAAATGAATATAAATTCGACTAATAAAAATAACACAAAAAAACATAATTGCAAATATGCAACATAATATAATAACATGCTGTACGTTAATGATGGTCATTCATTTTTACAAATAGAATAAATACCAGTTTAAAAAATATGTTTAATTAAAAGTTCTTCACAATTCAAAAAATAGAAATCACTTAAATTCAGAACTGTTCTTTTTCTATTTTTCATCTTTGTGAACTCAAAAGCAATATCTTTTACATTCATTGTTTGCATTAGTTCATTCTCCACTGTTAAAAGTGCTTAATTATATGAAATGTAAGGATTATATACATTATTACGGACACACATGACTGCTACATTTTATGATCAGACTTTTCTATTATTTCACAAGGTATTCATGTTAATACCAATATTGAATAATAATAACTACTATACTGATATAAAAAGCCTAATATGGACTTGTATATAGTATTAAATATACAATTCAAGAAATATCAAGGTTATAAAGTTTGGGCTGACCAGTTTGGAAATTAAACAGAACTCTGGCCTTGGAGCATTTCTGTTCATTATCTAGCACAGTTAAGTATTGTGAGGATTTATAATGTGCACACATAAATGATCCTTCTAACACCACTGGCAATGGCAATGAACTTTGCTTGCAAAATAAAAGAAGAAACCCAAAGAAAAACACTGCATAAAATCAAAAAATCTGCATCAGTGTGGAAGTTAGAATGTGAAATAAGACAAGGAGCAAACCTGAGAAAGAGCACAAGGGGTCAACATTAAAACTATAACCTGAAGAAAATGGACACTCAGTGTAAAGAGCACATCTGAAGTCAAATACATTGCATTCTAGGATTTGGAAGACAACTCATAAAGAGGTCACGTATGTACCCTGGTCAGTTCATAAAGTCAACAGAGAGCAGCAGTCTAGACACAGGCAAGAATTTGTAGCTAAAGCAAAGCACATCTATTTATCCAAGCTTTAAAATGTGTTACATTCAGATGGCACCTGACCACATTAAAAAAACTGGTGTAAACATGCTGGTGATGGATCATGCAGACCACTTTTAGAGTTGGTAAAATAATAGAAAGCAATCACATTTAACACAAGTGGAAATACAAATGTGTGGCAACAATGAGGTAAGCCACAGAAGGGTGGGCACTTCTAACACCTGTGTGGCTTAAAAAAGTGAGCTGAGTGGCACGAACAGCATTTTATGACCTACCACCTTTGTTCCTAGACTATCACATACAGTATTTGGCATCATGTTAACCCACATAGTTGTTTGTGGCAATGTGGTATGACACCTTCTTTGCACATTTTCATTACAAGCAGACAGTTTCTAGTTCAAGTTCTGGTTAGTAGCAGCAGTGCACGGTACTGTGCAGTTAAACATTAACTGACACCTCAGGCACATTTTTATGCTATGTTTAAATGTAAATTATAAATGGATACAATCTACATATTTGAAACACATTAAAGAGGGGGTTTAAGAAAACTAATAATCATGGTGGCCATGTATAATAGGTTTTGAATATTGATGCGAGCCACATTTAAAAAGGCACAAATGCCAAATCTGAGCCCATGGGAGTTGTGTTTGGCACCCCTGCCTTAGAATTATCCCACACAAGAATACAGTGGTACCTTGAGATACGAGTTTAATTCGTTCCATGACTGAGCTCGTAAGTCAAAATGCTCGTATCTCAAATCCATTTTCCCCATTAAAATTAATTGAAATGAGATGAATTCGTGCCAGCCCCCAAAAAAACACCCCAATTTTTTGTTAAATGTCTTCAATATAAGAAAAATGTATTTATAATGAACAAATATTGTATACAAACAAAATAAAACATAATACATAAAAGAGAATCTAAAGAAATAAACAGATGTTGGCGAAGCCGATTAGCGTATTGTAATGTTTTTTTCTTTCACTTCACTTTTGCTTAACTTAATTTTCTTCATCACTAGTTTTTTTCTTTTTTGCCACAATTTCGTCACTTTCATTCTCAGGACGTTTCAATAGAAACCTGTCCAAGGAGCTTTGTTTAGTCCTCCCCTTTAGAATGTTTCTGAAATGAGTTAGGCAAGTGTCATTAAATAGAGCCGCTGCACGATCAGTTGCAACTTTTTCCGCGGTTCTTTTCAATAAAGTCAAGTGTTAAGCAAATGTCATTAAATAGCGCCGTCAAGTGTTAGGCACGTGTCATTAAATAGCGTCGCTGCATGATCAGTTGCAACTTTTTCAGGATTTCTTTTCAATAAAGTCAAGAGTTAGGCAGGTGTCACTAAATAGTGCCGCTGCATGACCAGTTGTAACTTTTTCAAGGTGTTACTTTTCAATAAAGTCAAGTGTTAGGCAAGTGTCATTAAACAGCGCCGCTGCACGACCACTTGTAACTTTTTCAGGGTGTTTCTTTTCTTTAAAGTTTGAAACTTTTTCCCACATTGCAAACACTTCTTTTATCTCACTTGAAGAGATAACCTCCTCAACGAAACCAACCTCCTGCAGAACCTCCGTATGTTGCTGCGTCTGTAGTTCCGTCAACTCCTCCATCGTCAGTTCCTCTGAATGTGCGGCGACAAGCTCTTTGATGGCTCGTATTTCGAATTTTGGCTCATAACTCAAGGCAAAAAAAATCGACCTAATGAAGGCTCGTATCTCAAAAAACTCATTGGGGCACTTGTATCTCAAGATACCATTTTAATATAATCTGTAACTCAAACAGAAAAAAAAAAAACATAGTTCATCTGGAAGAGTTTGCTGGACCCTATATATGTGACACCTAAAACTGATACATATATACACACCGTATAGAATGGCAACCCTTGGGTTGAATGAAGTGTCCAATAACTTTAATGAAAGGCCAATTAATGGTAGACTAAGTCTTTAAATCTCAGCAATAAAAGACAAAAAAGATGAGCAGAACAAAATAAACACACTCTTGTTAAAAAAAATAACAATACAGGTAAATTGTGCTTTAAAAGTACTGGTGACTTTCAAAACGCTTTTATTGTTGTATTCTTTATTAGCTGCTTTAAAATTGTTAATATTTCACCAAATATTACAAAAACAGTACCTGCTTGAAATGTCTAACTCCATGATCAGCTATAACAGGATTCTTCTTAAATGCTATGTACAATATGCTTAGTGTAATCCATCTGCTACCTTCTCTTCAAAATGAAATTGTGCATCTAATTTTTGTCAGATATGCTATAGCAAGTGTTTGCATTAACACAGGTGGTGTCTCTCTTGAACAAAATGCAAAGTACTATTTATTTTTTGATGGTACTACATATGCATAATTGTATATACAGTATGTATGCATTTACATGCTGAGAAGTGGCTACATACACAGAAAACCACATTGGAGGCAAAAATAAAAAAATCGCATCAATTAAAAAATAAACGTAAGCAAAAGAACAAACCGGTTTTGAGCACTAGCCTTTTCAGTGGAGTGTCCTACTCTTCTCCAGTATCTAAATAGACTTGGCTTGGTCATTTTAAATGAGCCTACCTTGCCAAAGTGTATAGGATAAATTACTGCTATAAACAATTCAATAAACAAGCTGTGAAAAATAAGGTACCTAAACCTCCTACTGTCTCTGCACTGCCAACCATTTCTGTGGCCTTTAAAGTTGAAAAGCAACTATAGCGGACAACTGTCATCTGTGGCATTTCCTTCACATAGGTAGCTTACTTGATCCCTAGAATCCTGAGAAAATGCTGCATGCTATAATCATAGCTACTGTATATATTGCTCTTCAAACAGCAGAGACGCTGATCAACAGAAGGAGTTTGACAACCAACCAGAACCATACCTTTATTGGATTATCCGGGAAAGGAAGTAAACCACAATTTACAACAGTCAGATTAGGCAAAGAAAACCATTCAAGCTAACAAAACTTTTTGTCAAGATTTTAAACAAAATCTCAGCACAGATAAATTGCTAAAATATAAAAGTAATCCAGCAGAGTTCCATTAAATATTCCAGATGAAGTAAACATAACGGGTTAAACTTTGCAGAAAAGAATAATTTGCAAATCAGAGAAAGCATGCCCTTCTTATCTTAAAAGCCTGGTAGACAGTGTCACAGAACTAACTGACTTCTACTTACTTATCTACACTAATAAAAGGCAAAGCCCTCACTGACTCACTCATCACTAATTCTCCAACTTCCCGCGTAGGTATAGAAGGCTGAAATTTGACAGGCTCATTCCTTACAGGTTATTTACAAAAGTTAAGCAGGATTCATTTCGAAATTCTACGCGTGACGGTCATAACGGTCGAAAACGTCCGCCATGTTAAACTTTCTTATTTATGGCCAAATCTTCACGAAATGTGGTAGACGGCTTCCCTGCGCTAACCAAAACCGATGTACGTACTTATTTCGGTGGTATGATGCCACTGTCGGCCACCATATTGAACTTTCCAACAGTCTTTGTTACCTATGGGCCCATCTTCAAGAAATTTGGTACGCGGGTTCCCAATGCTAACTGAATCCTATTTACGTACATATATACGTCCATAGCCGGCAGCTCAGGCGCCGTGCGAGGCGGCGTTGGGTCCCCCATCCCCACGCCTCCCACGTTGTTGGCTGCCTGCCTATACAAGGCCATCCGTCGCTCCAGTCTCTTCATTCCCTTCCTTGCTTCGCCACTGTATTCACGTCTCCCTGCTGATAACTGCAGCCTTTTTTTTTAATCCATGGCTTCTCCGTTGTTTTATTGGTTGTTTATTACGATTATAGTTATTGTATAGGTATTTTAGACTTAGTTTACATTGTTCAGGTACCCATTTCCTTTATCGTTCCAACCGTACCCCCATTAACATGTTTATCGAGGTGATCACCATCGATGAAAGAACTGTCACTTACCGAGTGGTTTTCATGCCCGGAGATGGCGCCTGCCTTTTCCATTCTCTGTGTTACATATTGCACAGCCATATCAGACTCACTCTTGATATCCAGAGGAACATTGTTTCTTATGTATTGAATGACTGGGACAAATTCAAGGTGTGGACTGATGACGGTACAGGAGATAATTATACTACACAGGAGCATTATAAGAGTGAAATGCTTAAGCCCTTCACCTATGGTTCTGAATGTGAGTTGATGGCTGCCGCTGAACTGTTCGGTTGTCGCTTTCAAGTGTACCGAAATGGACAAATATTTTACACCTTTGGACAACCGCCAATGCCTCTTAAACATCTTAGATTCACAGGTGACGATTTGAGCAGTTGACACTTTGATGTTTATGAATGTTTAAACTCTCAAAAGCTGGATGTGAAGTTATCGATGAAACTGGTTGTATGCTTACAATGCTTGACAGATGCCGAATGTCACATCAACACAACAAGTCCTGCAAGTACTAACGTAATTGAAACAAACCATGAAACTCTAACCGATTATGACAGCAGCAATCCAAGCTGTGAGATTTGAGGCAAGATTGCTTTTCACATGGCCAACTGTACGTTGCATGCTCAAGAGTAAGCTCAGCGCACAGCTTGGTCATATTATAACCGGAGGGCCAAACTGACAACGTGGTATACAAAGAGATCCTTAACAAATAATTATTGGTATATTTTCCTTCAGTTTAAAAAGGTTTACTTTTCTTTTTAATAAAAATTTTAATTCAGTACTTCGCCGCTTTTTGCTAGTTTATAAATAATTATTGAGACAGCAAAATTACTTTGCTAGTGTCTAAAAACAAACCGTCTGCCTGATACAAGAAAATGTCTCCAGACTCAGTGCCTGGTGCTAGAACACAACATAACAATTCAACAAAAAAGTTTGACAGGGAGAGGAAAATCTTAAGACTAGCTGGGTTAGAATACGAATTTAAATTCAATATGGCAGGTTTCTGTTATAGAAAATCTCACAAAAATACAGGATGTGAAAATAACTATAGCAATCTCTTGACAAATTAAATGAAAACAGACTGGGTATATAGTAAACAGATGACTTGATGAATGTATTCCATGAAAATGATTTACTGATAAATCCCTTAACACTACTGCAATTTATTTGAAACTAGCAAAATACCCACGCTTCACAGCGGAGTAGTGTGTTAAAGAAGTTATGAAAAAGAAAAGGAAACATTTTAAAAATAACATAACATGATTGTCAATGTAATTGTTTTGTGTTATGAGTGTTGTTGTCATCAAGGATTTGATTATCATTATTTCTTTCAAATCAGGTTCGTATTTGGAGGATGTGTTGCGTTCAAGTTACATTCCGTATTTGTCTAGTCTATCCCTGACCATCTCATCTTCGTTGTCAACCGTTGTAAAGATAACAGGTTTCATTTATCGAAGTGATAACCACCCAAATCGGTACTCGTAAATCTAAGATGTTCAACAGGCATTCCCGGTATTAAGTTGTGGATTTGCCTGCGAATATTTAGCAGCAGCGTGTCTATGAACTTAATTTAAACTTAAGCTTTACACCTTGCTTTCCTACTGATATGTCTACAAAGGCTTGTTCAGCGTCAGAGGGTTGATTCTGTCCTACTGCATCAATAAACAGCTCGCCTTCCTCTTTATCTGAGACATCACACACTGCATGCACGGGTTTACCTTTCCCAGTCCTGCAAACTTTAGCGAATTGCTTCAATTTACCATATTTTTTACACTGTCTTCCTTTAGCTGGACATTGACTTCTTCCACCGTGTGGTTTGTTTCCGCAGTAGGTGAACTTATGACTATGCGTGTATGCGTCAGTTGCTTCATATTCTATTGCTGCCGTCTCAATTGTGTAATGCGTTTTTTGTTCAGCGCTGTTTAGAGCTCTTGCTTTTTGCCTGCGTACTGCGTTCACATTCAGTGAAATACAGTCAGCTTGTGCTATCTCGTGCGATCTTGCGATGTCCACAGCTTTATTTAATGTTAGCTCAGACCCGGCACTTAAAAGTTTCTCTCGCACTTCTGCTGAGTTTGTGCCAAACACTAGTCTATCCCTGACCATCTCATCTTCGTTTGCATAAGCACAGTCCTTCACCAGCAATTTTAACTCCTTTACAGCAATTTTTACTCCGTTACAAAGTGATCAAAAGTCTCGTTTACACCCTGTGTCTTCTCATTAAACTTGTATCTCGCGAATATCGTATTCGTCATAGGCATGACAAACGCCAGCGGTAGCAAGTCTATGAACTTAATTTAAACTTAAGGTTTACACCGTGCTTTGTTTCCGCAGTAGCTGCACTTATGAATATGCTTGTATGTGTCACTTACTTCATATTCTTTTGCTGCCTTTGTATAATGCGTTTTTTGTTCAGCGCTCTTTGGAGCTCTTGCTTGTTCTCTACGTACTGCGTTCACAGTCAGTTCACGTGAGCCGCTCAGAGTACATGCACCGAAGAATCTCAGTTGTGCTTGTGCTATCTCGTGCGATCTTGTGATGTCCACAGCTTTATTTAATGTTAGCTAAGTCCCGGCACTTAAAACTTTCTCTCGCAGTTTCGCAGAGTTTGTGCCAAACACCACCGTGACCATCTCATCTTCATCTGCATAAGCACAGTCCTTCACCCATGAATATTTAGCGGCAGTGTTTCTATTGGATTGCCGCTGACGGACGGCCTTATATGGGCAGGCACTAAATTACAGGCAGGCAGAGTTACGCCTCCCACGGCCATCAAGCGGACGTCTATTATAGTATATGGACGAAAAAATAGGTTCCAGTTATGACCATTACGCGTAGAATTTCGAAATGAAACCTGCCCAACTTTTGTAAGTAAGCTGTAAGGAATGAGCCTGCCAAATTTCACTCTTCTACCTACACGGGAAGTTGGAGAATTAGTGATGAGTCAGTGAGTGAGTGAGTGAGTCAGTGAGGGCTTTGCCTTTTTATTAGTATAGATCCCTTAATCTACAAATGCCAAAGAGGCCACAGTATAAGATTCATCCATCCATTATCCAACCCGCTATATCCTAACTACAGGGTCACGGGGGTCTGCTGGAGCCAATCCCAGCCAACACAGGGCGCAAGGCATGAAACAAACTCCGGGCAGGGCAGCAGTACAAGATGTTTATTATAAAAAGATAAATTATAGGAGGAATAGCACAAGGAGTAACACAAAACAGAGTATAAAAAGAGAAAATAAACAAGGATGTGCAACTTTGTGCATTCCATGTAGTGGCTACAGCACTTCCCACTTCACCTACAGAAGTAAGCACTCTTTTTTTTCCCCCACCTCCTGTAACTCTTGCTCCCTTTCTTATTCTGGCCCATCTTTCTCCTGCCAGTTAATCCACTGCCTTAGACTATACTCACAACTCAAAGTTTATTAAACTGCTGGAGAAGAGACAAATTTATAAGCCCTAGCCTGAGATCATTTCCAGTTTTAACCCAGGAACTACTTCCAGGGCCATAACTGTAGAGCTTCTTCTGTTGTTTCCAGGTTCTCTGGCACTTGTAAACCTCAATCAATATTTAAAACTGAAGGCAAACCCTTGAGGTTCTACTATACTGATCTAGTGACTTTCACTGAGTCCAGGGTCCTCACCACTACCCTGTGGGGTCCCCAACTCTGGTCCTGGTGGGTCGCAATGGCTGCAGATTTTCATTCTAACCTTTTTATAATTAGTGACCTGTTTTTGCTGCTAATTAACTTTTCGATTAATTTTAATTGGCTTGCTCTTGAAGACACAGACGTTTGTTTTTCCTTGATTATCAGCCAAACAATAATGACATACAAAATGAGCCAAATCATGACCAGCAAACTATCCATCATACATTTGAAAATAAACAGTGCTCTTTGAAAAGAGAAAAATCAACAATTGCAGTAATAAATGCTATTGCATCATGAGAACACAAACAGGCCATGGAATTAATGGGTTTAATTAACAATAACAATTGGTGCCTAATTAAGTAACTGGTTGGAGTTAAATTGATTGAAGTATGAGGTCCTGACTTAGTTGGTCTTCTGTTGGCTTACTCACTTCACATTTCTGTTTGGGTGCAATTTAAGAAAAGAAATGAGGCAATTCAGAAGATCGATAAAGAAATTCAGGGAAATCTCTCTATTTTAAAAACAATCCTGGGAGGGAGACGAGACGTGATCTTCTCGGAAGACAATATGATGTCCCGCGGGAGACACTTTAACCTCACACACAATAAGGCAGTGAGACAACATTTTAAAACAAGTTCACGGACATCTAACCAAGCAGCTGTTGGAATGCTTTTGGCACACAGACATCATATGCTCCTAGCTCTTAAAACAACAACAAGCAACAAGCAGAACACACAGCTTGCCGCCAGCAGCAACAAGCCAGCAGATGATCCGACTGCAACCCCTTACCATGTGTTCAACTCCCCTTCACAACACAAGCGGCAGAGACACGAAGTGGCAAAAGGACAGCTACTGTACAGGCTTTTAAATGATCGACATGCTACACGACAAAAAGAACACACAGCTCGCCAGCAGCAACAGCAGCAGAAAGACAGCAGATGAACTGACGGCATCTCCTTAGCGTGCATTCATCCCCCCCCCCCCCCCCTTTACAACACAAGCAGCATTATACATCCTGTGAGAAAGATTTAACCACGCCTGGGGCCGGAAATAAAGAACAAGTATTGTTTTTACAAAAGTTTTAAAGTAAAAGTGAAAATGAAAATAATGCATATGTAACAATTCCCAAGAAAATAATCTCTTTAAATTGTATATCCGGTAAACCAAACCTGGGGGTGGGCAGCGAAGCGAACAGGGGGCGGAGCGCCCTAATAAATCTTAAAAAACAAGTCAATTGAAATTCATCCATCCATTCATTAATTCAAAAAAGTTAATTAGCAGCAGAAACATGTCACTAATTAAGCAAACCAGCAGCCACTGTTGGGGACCCCGATTTAGGAGGTAAATTTATCACTACAATGAACTCCTTTGCAAATGTTCACTTCTAAATTTTAAGGATTTCACATTACTTCATATAACTTGAGTAAATAAAATTTTGGGGTAACAATGTTATTTTCACAATAAAGACAGAATCTAATAATGAGTTTTGATAAATTGCAATAGCAGTGTGAAGTTTCAAAGCTGGCTAAATGCTCCAGTAATGTTGATTTTTTATTTCATTTTTACTGCTCAAGTTTCCTTGCAGTTGCTTTCCTGCCACCTTCTATATCCTTTTAAATATATGTTGTCAGGACTGCACATATTATTTGGAGCATGAAAACATGCATAGTATTAACTGTGTTTAACATCTTTTACAGAAATTGGGCTAAGGTGATTCAGATGCTATTTCTGTGACATTTTTTTCAATTGTGCTTACTACAGCGTTTCATTTAGTTGTTTGAAATAAGTCACTATTTTTTTTTTTAATATGTGCTAGTCTTTCTCATTTGTATTTACCATGCATTATTTTTCTTACTTTTATCACTACTTTCGATGGTACTACTAGTTTCCTGGTATTTATGGGCTTCCTTAAGTAGATTAATGCTGGGCAATTTCTTGGTCTCCCTAGAAACCAAGAACGAAGAAAACTCACCACATTTGGGACTAGTTAACTTTCTATCACAATTAATGCTATAGTTAGGGCTTGCTTCATGTGCTCTTTGTATCTTCCCACAGCTATATAGAATAAAAATTATAAAATGAACATGATTTTTGTATTTAATTTACTCATTGTGTGCTAAGCCTTGACATGCAGGAGCTATATCTGTTAATTCTTGAAATACAGAGTGATTTAAAAGGACTAATGGTTGAAAAGCCATCATTACCACTGTAATGAGTGGAATTTTCAGGTAATCTTCATGTGGCTCATACTATATATTTAATTATTGCTGACCTTTACAAGATTTTCTATTATGTATTAAAAAAGATACCTTAAGATAATACTGTTACTGTATTTGGGTACTAACAAAGCACAAAAGACTGTTCATTCTCAAATGTATTACAATATTAAAATAGTCATGTTCCTTTTCCTTAACTCTGTACTCTGCACATGAACAAACAATTACATTTATACTCATGCTTTTATGTAACATTATAAGCCTCCAAGAGATTGACTCTGGCAAGGAATGTTACAAATGTCTTTCTAAATGTCATTCCCAGGACCAGAATCTACAACCTGCTTTGTAGTTTTCTCTGTTGTAAAGCAAGGTTTCTGAAATTTTAAAACAACACTGAAGTTGAAATGGAAATTTACCTATGGGTCAGCTCCAAATAAACTACAAACTCGCATATTTCAGGGTATCTGGATTCGGCTGATGATTTTGGTTTATCATTGTAATACTATTTTTTCCATACTGTATTTGGTGTTGATCTAAATATAAAACACATTTTCAATCAAATCAAATTATTTCTGAAACAGATACTACACCAAAAATGCAATTATGACAAATTTTGGTTCATATACCAAAAACAGACTTTTATTTTGTCTCTAATATCTATCAAGTCTTTAAATTTGTAATTGTAACTTTGATTTTCCCAAAACAAAACAAATAATTGAATAATAAAATAAAAGAAAAGATTTTTTTTTCCTTTACTCTATCAACTTTTATATGAAACAGACTAAACAGGACGCCGAAAATGCACCGTGTCAGTTGCAGTATTACCAAGATAGTACCGTACTAACAGCCTATCAAGACCAAAGTACAGTAGCAAGAGGAGACGATCCTCAGGTGTAAGTGCTGCCTCAGTGAAAAGTGGAATAAGATCAGTACCATGTTTAACTAATATGCAGCTAGTCTTGTTCTGACTTCATGTTTCTCCTTGGTTTGCACAGCTGGCCTACTGATTACCATTCAATGGTGGTTTGTCAATAATTAATATGTCTCTCCCTCCCTCAATTAATGACATGCCACTACCCATTCCTCTCTAATTAAAAGGAACAGAGGACAGGGAAAAGTGCTTACTAAAGTAAACTTATTAAAAAATAATTGCAATCATTAAGCTACATTAGATTGGCTGTCATTATTGTACATTATTCACTTTAAGCATATGAAACAGCTGTTAGTAGAATCATACTGTATCTAAACCTCCATGATCTTTCTGTAACTCATGGGCAGATCTACCATCAGAGTGGCCTAGGTGACACACACCCTGAGGCCCTAGTCGCCAAGGGGCTTTCATATATAGTGTTTCGTCATTACATTGCGCTCCTCCCACTCAATATAATATATGAGTAACACTGCCCTCAGATCTGCGAGTGGGACCAACCCATGGTTCATTTTATTTTTATATACAATGTTCATAGAGTGGTAATGCAAGCATGTCACACCCTCGGGCTTGGGGGTCAAGAGGGGATGGTTAATCTGGTTTTAGTGTAACCAATTTCCCAATTACATAGATAATACAAAACAGTTGACACTCATCATTTGTTATGCGTCCAGCTTTTCATATATCCAAATTAATTCAATAGTCACTAAAGTATAATGATTTATAATATTTGTAAAGAATGTCTCATCACAGCACAATCTTCATAGTAGACCACAAGCTCTGTATAATGCATATTGTGAGAAATCTCATATCAGGGCTGGAGAACACATACAAAGATACCTACACTACATTACGAAGGAATACAACATGGAAGAAACTGATAACATCTTTCAATGTGCATTTCTTGAACTGTCAGCCGAGCAATTTCTTAATTAAGGACATCAACACTATTAGTAGTTAAATATACTGTACAGTGGAACCTCGGTTCACGAATGTCTCGGTGCACGTACAACTCGGTTTACGACCAAAACGTTCGCCAAACTTTTGCCTCGGTTCACGACCACACACTTGGTATACGAACAAGCCAGTTTCCCTTTTCGGTTTGTACATGTTCAGTCTCTCCCTGTGCATTTCCTGTGCAGCGAGCAAGAGAGAGACAGCGAGAGAGAGAGCGACACACACAAACACACACAGACACACAGGCAGCGGCAGAGAGAGCGCGCGCGCACACACACACAGGCAGCGCCAGAGAGAGCGCGCACGCACGCGCGCGCACACACACACACACACACACAGGCAGCGCCAGAGAGAGCGCGCGACAGGCAGCGCCAGAGAGAGCGCACACACACGTGAACACACAGGCAGCGCCAGAGAGAGCGCACACACAAACAAACAGGCAGAGGAAGAGAGGCATTAAGGTAGGAAGGCAGTTAAACAATGCACTGGGCTGGATTTTGTTTTCACTTCTGTTTCCAGCGATCGGTTCGTAGCGTGCATTGTTGCAATGTTATTTTTCTTGGTGGTTTATTAAATTACAGATTTTTTCAAATGTTCATTTTTTTCCTGTGCTTAAAACTCATTAAAAAAAGTGATTTTAGCCAGCGGTTGGTAGCGCTATAGCGCGAACTATTGCAGTGTTAGTTTTCTCTGTTGTTCAAGGTTTTCTCAGTGTTATTCAATATTTTTACATTTAGTTTACTATTACGCTGTGCATTCTATGGTTTAATTTACTATATTTGTGCTTAAAAACTTAAAAAAATATATATATTTACATACAGTTCGTATGGTCTGGAATGGATTAATTGTATTTACATACAATCCTATGGGGGAAATTGCTTCGGATCACGACCAAATTGGTTTACGACCAGAATTTTGGACTGAATTATGGTCGTGAACCGAGGTTCCACTGTATGTTGCTCTGTATTTTTTTATTTCTTCAATTACACAATATAAATATTTCCATGTATAACTTGTCTATTTCTATGGCATTGAGTAAAATATATTTGATGTATCATGATATACACGAGTTCAAGCTGAAATATAAAATATGGCTTCCATATATTTTAATGGCATTTTTGCACTTTTTCATGTTCATAAAAGTCTGTCTGATGTGTGCAGAATTCATTTTGTAACATCACCATACAAAGTTAAATCTGCTAAAGAGGTGGTCTAAGTTAGTACAGAACTTCTTTTCTTTGGCTCCAAGAAACACACTGAAACAGCACTAAACCTGTACGTTAGTGTGTATTTACGGTAAAAAAACTAAGACCAGACCAAATCAGATCAGCATGGGATCATCACAAGCTAATAGCACACAACAAATGACCTACTATATTCTTAGACTAGCAAAATACCCGCGCTTCGCAGCGGCGAAGTACTGCCTTAAAATTTTTATTAAGAAGAAAATTTAACCTTTTTAAACTGAGGGAAAATATGCCAATAATTATTTGTTAAGGATCTCTTTGTATACCATGTTGTCAGTTCGGCCCTCCGGTTGTAACATGACCAAGCTGTGCGCTGAGCTTACTCTTGAGCATGTAAGTTACAGTTGGCCATGTGAACAGTAATCTTGTCTCAAATCTCACAGCTTGGATTGCTGCTGTCATAATCGGTTTGAGTTTCATGGTTTGTTTCAATTAC